>JARHVA010003297.1:1005000-1605000 GCA_037957365.1 Torreya grandis
TGCAAGTATTTTATTTTTTTTCTTTTGCTTGTCCATTGCCTTGTGGATAATATGGTGTAGAAAAGGTTTGAAGGATCTTATATTTGAATAAAAATATCCTAACTATTTAATTCTTGAATGAGGATCCATTATCCATGACAATGGCTAATGGTAGTGCAAATCATGAAATGATATATGTAGTTAAGAATTTATAAATATCTTCACTTGTAGTTGATGATAATGGTATGGTTTATACCCATTTTGTGAAGTATTATATAGTTTTAAGAATTAATTTGTGTCTCTTTGATAATTTTGGATTTATTTTGCCAATCAAGTCAAATCCCTAAAGGGAGAATGACCATAGTGAAACAATAGGTTGTAATTCTTGTGAGGAAGCATGATTTATAATATTATGTTTCTGAAAATTTTGGCATAACTTACCTATTTCCATTGTTGACTAATAATAATGTCTCAAGCATTTATAATACATTACTTTTCTTCTAAAATTATCTCCACATTTATTATCATGTTTAACTTCATCATAACTAAAGCAAAAAATTTTGAATTCAAATTCTCCATTTAAAACATAATGTATTGCTTCCATTTTTATTTTTATTTAATCACTACATGTAGCATTTTTTGGGATAAACGATTTAATATAAAGCATTATATATAATTGTACCATTATGAATTCACTACATCACAAGTAACTTTTATGACCTCGAGAACCTCTACATCTACTATACAGATTTATGGATGTTGTAACTCTCAAATAGTGAAAATGTGTGATCATCATTTATGTCTATGGGAATCAATGAAGCTACACTAGCCATGGCATCAACATTCTAATTTTTTCAAGGTATGATTTTTATTGAATAAGATTCATAGTATTCCTATAATCATTGTATTATTTCTTTGTATGGAAGTAAATTATTTTCCTTTATTTAGTAGATGTCTAAAACTTGATTAACTATCAACTAAGAATCCCCAGATATCTATAATGAATTTATATGTAACATGCATGCTGAACATAACCTAAGAATCAATGTTTTATATTATACTATGTGATTTGTACATGAAAAATCTAAATGATATGCAAATGGCATAGGTTAGATTAGATGCATAATGAAGACACTGTCAGTGATGATGCCTATAGTACATTTAGATCCATCAAAGTACATGGTCCAAATATCATAATCTATGTGATATGAATTAAATCCTTCCTAAAAGTCAATCTATATTTATTGGTAGTGTGTCTATCGATGGAGTTGCAACTAGTTTGTCCATAATAACTTGTAATTTTTGGGAATTGAATTTTAGGTAAAATTCCATGAGTAATATTACCCATTTAGATACGTGTCATGATAAGTGTGTATTTAATGTAATAAATTTGAGTGGATCAACATTTTTTATAGCTTATGTATCATTGTTGCACATGTAGTGTCACAATTTACATCTAATGAAAATAAGAGCTAGGCATAAAATTTCCATAGTATTGTAATTTTTATCGTAGTCAACACGTGTACAACTGATGTAATACACATAATACTCTCTATGACTATTATCATATTGTGTCAATAAATCCACTAAGGCATGTTTTTTGGCCAAGATGTTTAATAATAAATGTCTAAATGGTATCAGAGGCATGAGAATTGGTGCATTAAGTATATATTCTTTGACTACATTGAAATTCAATTGAGTTGCATCCCATTTAAATATTATACCATTCTTGAGTAACCATGTAAAGGGTTTCCTCTTATTAGCTAATTGAGAAAAAAAAACATTTTATTATTTAGATTTTCCTTGTAATGATCATATATGTGATAGTCCTTTTGGGGAGGCATGTCTAAAATAGCTTTGATATTTTTGGGATATATTTCTATACCTTACTACAATATAATGTATCCCAATAATTTATATGAATATACCTCAAATAGACATTTATTTAGGTTTGAGCACACATTGTATTTTTGTAACCATTAAAAAAATTCTTCAAAGATAAAACATGATCTTGTTGCTATATTGATTTTTAAGTAGATCTTTGACATAGTCTTCCATTGTTTTATGTATGTAGTCATGAAATATATGGGTCATGGCTCATTAATAAGTAGCCCCAACATTTTTTAATCCACAAGACATGACCACTTAACAAAATTTTCCCTATGGTGTGGTAAATGATTCTTAACTTGATATTTTAGATTGATTTTGATCTAGTTATATCCTAAAAACCCATCCATACATGATAACATCTCATAACCAACTCTTGAATCAATAATCACATCAGTGTTTGGTAATGGAAATTTATATTTAGGACAAGTTTTATTTAAGTCTTGATAATGTTTACAATAATAAATTTTTCCATTAGGATTTTAAACAAGTACTATGTTAGATACCCACTTATGAGAATCACTGGATTCAATAGATCTTACATGTAATAATCTTTATATTTCCTATTTAGCAATACAACTAATTTTGGATGTATTTTTCAAATATTTTGTATTACTCACTTTGCATATGAATAAATTACAAATTTATGCAGTTAAGTGTTGGAATTGATTCCTAACATATCTAAGTAATCCCATGTAAATATATATGGGTAGTCATGTAGAACATGTCAAAGTGAATTTCCTTTATCTTTTTGTAACAAGGCTACCCGTAATACTGGTCTAGGATTTTTTTATGTTTCATATCAAAATTATATTATAAAATCAACAATTAGAGTTGATCTATATTCCATACATGGTGTTTTAAGGATGGTATATGGATCGTGTTCTTGGATATGGACATTAGTATCTTCACTTTCTCCAAAATACTTCTAGGGGGAAGTTGCATGAGAAAAGTTATTCTTTTGATATAAGAAAGGGAGATCCTTGTTGGGATAATTTTTGATCCAAAGTAATTAGTTTGTTATATTTTTTGTTTTGTTTATTTTAGGTTGGTTCACCCATTGGTTGGTTTTGAAACCAACTATTTTTGTAAGCTTTTAAGCTTACCATTGTACAAAAATAATTATTGCATTTTACCAAATATATTTTTATGAATATTTCATTCATTTATCTAGGCCATCAGTGGTATTAGATCCATAGAGACATTTGTGAAGGAGGAAGACATTAAATACTCTTATGGGAAGAGAGAGAAGGCTAAGAAAATTCTTGAACAATATACTACGCAGTATGGTAGAATGGAAGACTCACACCAAATCAATTATCACAAACATAAGTTTGGTTAAATACTTTTTGTATGATAGAGGCTAGAAATCTAGAATAAGAGTAAACACTTTCTCTATGGAATTTTTTTGGTATATATACACAATTTTGTAGAAAAAGCAATCAAATATACAACAGACAGATAAATCAGGAGAATACATTACATTGAACATTTATTAGAAAGGTCTATCTTTTAATTGCTACCTTCGTTCGATTAGTGGTTATTTTTTTAATTCATCTCTTAGATAATTGTATTGGGGATTTACATTTCTCTCATTTTAATGCCATTTATCTTGGTATATTTGATGTATTAAAAACCATCAAAATTGTCGAATTATAGTTCTTCATTGTGGCTTAGTGTGTCAATGGTATTTAAAAAAAAATTACACAGAGAACTATATGACATAGCATCATTTGATACTTTTTATTATTGTCCTAATTGAATTTGAAATCAATAGAATTTTTTAATATCTACAATGTGATTTGGGTGAGGAGTCAACAAATTAGATATACCAAAAAAAGGGAAGGCAACATTGATCCGGTCAACTTTAATTGTTGATGTTTTGTAGTGTCATTCTCATTGCTACTACCTTGGCTAAATATAGGGTGCCTATCATTAGGCAAAAATATCTCAATGTGCAACCATGTCATGTTGAATAAATTTTAAAGGCTTGTCAAAAATTTGGATGACCTAAACATTGCGGCCCCATTAGAAAAGTAAGGCAAAGTCGAAGTGGTAAATATAATTTACATTTGATTTTTCTTAAAATGCAAAGTGGTAAAAGATTCTTGTAATCTTTTTATTTTGTCATTTGAAAACCAAGAATATATTTATTCACCCTTTACACTTTAAACTAAAGTTGAAAACTTTGATTTTTTCAACGTACATTAAAAAGGAAGAGGAATGTTTTAAAACCTATTAACGTAATGATGTAACTTTTTTTTGTCAAAATTATTTTTGACATTATTATTTAGTAAAAGGTTGAAAAATTAAATTTTGGATAAATAAGGGTGTAATAGGAGTTATAAGGTGTAATCTTTTTTTCAAATCCTAGGCATCTTTTGTAATCGAAATCTATTTTGAAGGTAAAGGCAAAACCTTGATAACATTCCTTATTTTTCAATTTCATACCATGGCTAAAATTATGAGCTTGATTTCTAAAAATGGACACATAACTCTTAAAAACTATAAAGAATGGTCAATGAACATGGAAAATACACTAATCTTCAACGACTTGTGGGAAGTAGTTGAAAATCAACCAACATTGCCCACTGATGCCACAAAGCTTACAAAATTTCATAAACATGACAAACGTGCCCTTGCTCTAATGAAATCAACTTATAGTGCACAAGCTATAATTCACATAAAGGCCATCAAGTCTGAAGCTTGGAAATCATGGAAAGCTCTAAAATACTTGTATGATAAATAACCTACCTACAATAAAATTGACTTTCTTCTACAGTTGCTCAACACTAAACTAATAGATGATGAAGATGTTTCAGAATATGTGTCACGAGTTAAGAATTTGAAATAATAATATGGCACTAATGGTAGGAAAATTGATGATGAAATGATAATTTTTATTGTTTTGAATGGACTTAGCCCTAGATATAGGAACTTTCTAGAAATTTTATAACTTATTGATAAGCTTTAAAAATCTACTTTTGATTCCATTTATGAATTGCTCATTCAACATGAGCGATAATTTGTAAAGAAGAAAGAAAAACCTAGTGAGGAGGCCCACTATACCAAAACATGTAATCTATTATATGAGCGTAACAAGAAGAATTCTTCAAAGAATTTTTAGAGACAACATCACTCTTTGAGACACACTTTTAGACATAAGCATAATTTTGGACATAGGGATCATTTTGGTTCTCCAAAGCATAGACATCATTCAAATTTTCTAAATCATAGACATCACTCTAGTTATCAAAAACATGCACATCACCACAAAAATTTACAAGCACATTCATTTTTATTCATGTGGCTATTCTTCCTCCAGTTCTAGTGGATGTGAAATAATATGCTACAATTATGGTGGCATAGGACACCTCTCTACATAATTCCCCTCCAAAAGGAGGTCCTCTCAACATTGATAGAAGGTAGAATCAAAGTTTATTGGTCACTCTTCTAGTTCCTTTTTTGGCTATTCTTCTACATATTCTTTTGATGGATGGGATGACTGTAAATTTACCTAATCCATAGTTTATGACTATATATTCTAATATGGTAGCACACCCATCTTATGCAATCTGCTAGGCTCAATATTGGGATTTGATGTAGTAGCATTTTTTGGCTTGTGTACTTTGCTTTCATAGATATAGTGTTGATATAATCATTGATGTGGAGAATTTCAGTGGTTTTTATTTGGTTTATTTACTACATAACTTCTCACCTCTCTCTTGATAGGGGGATAAGATATTGTATATTGGATTTTGATCAATCATCGGTGGTTTTAGTATGAGTCAACATTGAATTGCTAGTGCTGAGCAAAGGCTTGCATGAGATGTTGAAAATTTTTGGGCATCAGTTTGAGCTGTGCCATACACAATACTGGGGCAATCACTTGTTGGATGGATTCTATGTGAGGATTAATGTAGTTGGATAGATCATGATCTTTTTCTATTTTAGTGCAAGTTTGATCATGGTGTTGATCAGTCTAGGATGCATAGCGTACCAGTTATAGTTTTAGTAGAGTCTACTTGGATGACTCACAGTTCATTGCTTTAGTCTTTCTATACCCCTTTGGATCAAGGGGGAGTTTTTTGGGATCATTTTTTATCCAAAGTAATTAGTTTTTTATGTTTTTGGTTTTGTTTATTTTGGGTTAGTTTCATCCATTAGTTGGTTTTGTAACCAACTCTTTTCGTAAGATTTTAAGCTTACCATTGTACAAAAATAATTATTGCATTTTCTTGAATTTTTTTTTTTGAATATTTCCTTCATTTATCTAGGCCATCAATATTCATATTCTCTAAGGTATTCTAGGAGAGATTCCTCATTTTATAATTCATGTAATGTCAAAAATATCTGGGGAAATTATGTCTTCAATAAAATAAGGGTATACCAATTGTAGTGTGGATGTATTATGAACTTCTATGTTGGTTTTGTATCTACTTTGAAGAAGTGTGTATAAATAGTCACCTTTGTAGTTGTTAATTTCTTTTTATTTTTTAACTTTTCCAAATAACCAAGACCTTGTCATCCTTTTGGAGTGGATGCTTGGATGGGGGTGAATAATGCCTTGTGCATATTTCCTTAACCATTGTTCTACATATCCAATTTTGTGTAAATATTTAAGTGTAAAACCATATTGATTAAAATTTGTTGATGGTGATGAAATTAGAGCTAAAGAAGGTATTGGTTCCTTAGTTGCTTTATAATTTTGAGAATATGTTACATATGAGGAATGTAATGATTCTCAGGTTGAGTTAATACACAGTAATTGAATGGTTCTTAATCCAAAGGGCATGCACACACACACATTATTGATGACTAAATTTTAAACATATATTTAGAGTATAAGGAGCTACATTCATCTCATGAATCCATGGTCTCCCATTTAGAATATATAACTAAGGTCATTAGGTATGACTTGATAAACTATGGTTATCATTAGTTTAGTTTCACCTAGTAATTTCCATGAAAAGTTATAAAATACTAGAATATTCATATTTGAATTGTTAGGATCCTCCACTTAAATATGAAGCATGTTAAGGAAATATTAAAAATCTTTAGCCCTGATCCATTATCCACCAAATTTGGCTTGCCTATCTTATTTTTCACTTTAAATTTAATATATAATGGTAAATTTTGATCTATAATGTGCTTAAGAAGAAAGTATAATTTTTTAAAGGAGATAATTTCCTCCATTAATAATAATGTATTGATAATAAAATCCACATAAGTTTGTTCTACATCATTAGGTAAAGTTGTAGTGCACAATGCCACATAAAGAATATCTTTGTAAACAAGGATTGTTTGCAGTAGTTCCAATAGAGAAGTTTTAGCATATGCATTTTTTAGTTGATCCATGATGTCATACCCCTTGTATTTATTAGGTTGTTTGGTGGGATTTGGTAAGGTCATTTGGTTTGTACAACTATAAGGGTCATCTTACTCCTTTATGTTCTAATAGGATGGACCATGAGATCTAATATAAGATGAGGGCCAATATTAGAATTAGGATGGTAATTGTCAGCATTTTAAAAATTAGGGGGAGGAATAAGATGAGTCATGCATGATGTTTTATATCTATTAGTAATAATAGAAATCTAAAATTTAATGTTAGAACAATATGGTTGGGATTGTTGATTGGAAACTTTAGCCTTATTAGTGAATTTAGATTTGATCCTTGTTATTCATTTTATTAAATAATTGATCCAAATACGACACATTATCCATGTGGAACAATATGACAATAGTATCTTCATTACTTGAGTTAAATAATAATTTTCATTCAATATGGTCATGATTAATGTGTATTATTAGAGAATAAATATAAATTAGGTTTGAAAATAAAACCCTAAAATTGAATTGTATAACCCTATAAGGATGAAACCCTAAGGAAAAATCAAATGGATTATCAAATAAAACCCTAATGTGTATTATTATAGAATAATTATAAATTAGGTTTTAAAATAAAACCATAAATTTGAAATGTATAACCTTATAAGGATGAAACCCTAATTTTTCACCTCTACATAAGCCATGTTACACAAGCCAAATTCACCTCTACACAAGCTATGCTATAAGTCCTTGGTCCTAAATTAGAAGTGTTTGAAACTCCATCCAATTTTACATCTCATATGGTGTTGGTATACCACTTAGTCATTAATTTAATAGTGGGTTGTGGAGATAAAGGAATTTTTTGAATATCATCATTGTCCACATCCTTGCTATAATGACTATCATCATTGTTCTCATCTTCACCACCACCACCAACATTATAAAATTTTATAGGTTTAATGTTTGTATAAAGTGATTAAGTGGAGGGTGTATTGTACTAACCCTTATCATAAAATACAACATCTCTACTAATGTGTTTCTTCCTAGTTTTTAGATCTATGAGTTAGATGGCCTTTGACTCTTCACTGTAGCTGAGAAAAATGAATGCCAAGTATTTTTAATTTAGTATTTTTATGTTTATTTTTTTGACATGCATATGTGATTATATACCAATAAAATTAATATGTGATATATAAGTATTATTCCAAGACCATGCTTATTGTGGTGTGATACCTTGAGAGTTTTTATAGGTGTTCTGTTCAGTAGGTAGACTGCTATGTGAATTAGTTCTGCCCAATATGTATGAGGCAGGTGTGAGTCCTTAATCATGTTTCACACCATTTACATAATAATGTTATTATGCCATTCTAAAACATAATTATGTTGTAGAGTATAATTTTCAATCATTTGCCCATGAGTGTTATGTGCCCTTAGAAATTCAAAGAAATATTTTTTGGTGTATTCCCCCTTGATCCAAGTGGAGGACATTACAATGATGACCATTTTTTCATTCCATAGTGGATTTGAATTATTTAAATACTTGAAAGGATTTATCCTTAGTATTCAATAAATCGAATCACATTTTTTTTCATGAGTATTCATAAAAAAAGAGTTGAAAATATTGAATCCACTAATATTGGGTTGCATGGGCCCACAAATATTGGTGTGCATAAGATTGAATAGACTAAAATACTAATATGTACTTGTTTTAAATGGATATTTATGTTATTTTATATTTATAAAACTAGAACACACATGAATATTATTATTTAGTGAGGGAAGGCCTCTCACCGTGTTATGTCTACTCAGTGCAACCAAGTACCCAAAATTTAAGTTTCCATATCTTTTGTGCCATCATTTTGGGAAGTGTATATATTTTACAAAAATATATTGATTGGCACTATGGAAAACATAAATACGTAACATTTTTCTTATTCCAAAAGCTCGTGCAATAAATTTTTAGCTTCTAAACTTGTTTCTAATGAAACATTTTTTTCTATATTATCGATTGAATTCAACCTTTAGGTTGTGATCAAACAATAAAATAATAGACAAAATATTATTTATTAGTCAAGTATAATATAATAATTTTGTTATTTTACATGCATGGTTTCCAAGAGACAAATAAATATCACCACAACTTTGGACACTATATGATGAATCATCTCTTAAAGAGACATTACCATGATATGATGAATGGTGCAAGGTGGTGAACTAAATTTTCCTTCTGGTCATGTGTCATATGAAACTAAAATCCCCATACCATATTGTATTTAGAGGAGTGATCTCATATTTAATCTATGTAGAAAATATAAATCCTTAGATGAAGGACCATTATCTTCAACAATGTTTCCATGTTGCAATGGGGAAGGTTTATTCTTCCCACTACATGCAAACTATAGATTCTACTTCTATCCTTGTGGATATTATTCAGGCTAGGATTATTGTTACTAGATGAACCTTGTGTAAATGTATTTCACTAGTAATTATTTAATTCATTGCCTACCTTTCCATATATTGGATACATTTTAAGAATAGGGTTTGATCACATGTCATTTTTGCTGATTGTTCTGATTAGGGGATTATTTTGAAGGCTTCATGGGTCTTTCCCCTTATGATGTGTTGAAAGTGATTTTTTCTTCATCTTCCTCTATTGAATTCATAAATTATTATTTCTATAACACATTAACCAACTTTTAAAAATTTGGTTTCATATTTGATATATTTAGAGAAGTCACAAAGATATTATAGGTGGGAGGTAGTGCTCTCGAGATGATGGGAACCGGGATTCATCTAACACTTTCTCACATAATGTTAGAAAAAAGGCCCATAATGTTGCACACAATGAAGAAAGCCTTAAAATTTCTCACTTGTATGCAACTTGAGACAATGAAACTAGATTTATAGATGAAAGATGGTATTCTAGTTTTTGGACTCATAGATGATACTAGGTTTGTCTTAGGTGTTTTTAGATCTAGTAGCATATTAGATATGAGGCTAGACCTAATCCAATACCCCAAATATAATGATCAACTTAATTTTATAATTTTATTTGTCAAACATCAACTTCTAATTAATATATGAGGTGTGTTGGGTGTATGTGTCCTAAAAAAATGACTAGAGATCTTCAAATTATAAGGCTCACCCTTGTTTTCCATGAAACATTATTATCACCATAAAAAATACATGTATCAGACAAAACAAATATTGGTCCATTTCTAACCATTTTATGTTTAAAGTCATTTAAGTTTATGATATGAGATGATTTTTAGAAACACTAGGTTGAGGTGTGTTTGATCTATAGGCTCTCTAATATATTTATCCACAATTGTAAATAGTGAAAAGTCCTAAAGGGAACAACCTATAGAGGTTTACACAATCTCATAGCTGCACTATCCATCTCCAAATTTACATAGAGAATAACTTTTCAGGGTTAATATCTTATTGGTGCACCACAAAATTAGATATTTGAAATTCTTCCTAATATCAAAAATAGGAAAATTAGGTGCTTCTTATATACTGTGAGCTATGTGAAATCTAAAATCTATATACATTTTAATTTTATGGCTTTAGTATTTGGGTAATACCCATCACACCACATATCAGGTAAAACTAATTAACACTACCAGAACATAGTTGAAACCTAGAGAATGTGTTATTAAAAAATATATAAATAATTAAATTGATGAATTTATCAAAATTTTAACAAAAAATAATTTATACTTGTGATTAGGACCCTATTTTGAACTTCCAACCAATTTTTTAGGTTCTGGGTATGTAAAAGTCTTGAGATTTTAAAGGTTCCTAACCTTATTTGGCCCTATTTTATGCCTTTAAAATCATAAAAACAACTAAATATGTAAATTTACATAGGATATAACAAAATTGTTTCAAGGATTACTTTGATAGGCTATTTTATTGATGTGAATAAATTTGTATGGCCAAACACCTCTTAGATTTTAAGTTACACAATTTTTTTTCTAGGTACTACATAGACCTAAAATGCCTAGTATTGAAAAACAATTATTTTTAGAGAACCATATGATCTATACATAATTAATTTAATTATTTTTTTAAGACTAAACTTTTAGGTATGCTCACAAAATTTTGGCAAACAATTACTTTCGAAGCTCTAGATATCGTATTATTACGATTCTAGGCACAAATGAAGGAAAGCAATTAAATTGAAAATATATGATGTATGGATAAAAAAAAATTTCATGGATATTTTATGATATATTTATGGAATTTTAAATAAATTTTCAGCCTCTAGGGATTTACGGTTTGACTGCTAGGTAATTAACCTCTTTCAGGGTTATCTAGGGACAAATTTGTAATTTTCTAAAATTTTAATTACAAAATAAATAAATAAAAAATAGCCATAAATTTTCATAAGAATTAAATCTTAGGATAAATTAAATCACAAATATTTACATTTAATGGATATCAAACTATTTATGGCCTCTAGCAAATGCTCTTCAATGTGGAAGTGAGATGGAACAATGGGTACAATGATGCTCCTTCCCCTTCTTCCTCCTTTATTATTCTCCCCAAGAGCTTACTCTTATTTTATTTGCTTCATATATTTATGCATTATTATTCTATGATATATAAAATTAAAAAATAGCATTTGTGTATTGATTTTGTTAGAAATATATGTCAAGGACCCTGGAAACAATAAACATGCTCTGATGCCTACTTAGTCAGGATCTTGCTCTACCAATTAGAGCACATATGATTACTTCTTGTATTAGCAACTAAACACGAAATTATACCAGAATCAATAAGTAACTAGAAATATGAAACAACACAGGAATTGAGAGACAATACATAATTATATTAATAATCACTCAGAAGAATATACAATAAGGAAGATGCCACTTCTTCCTCCACCTCAAAGGTTCGCCACACCTCAAGAACTTCTTCCCTCTCTCTCTCGGTCCCAACAATAAACTCCAATACAGAATTGATGTTCACCTCTCCAACCAGTTAGTAACACGCTGCCAGTTCACCAAGTACACAACCGTACTCCAAGTAGATCTCCTGCTCTCTGCTACCTGCAAATCACCAGACCTTACTCACCATGTAGATATCTCTACACCCCTAAAGAACCCTTGTCCTTGCCTCACCAAGTCCTTATGATTCTTCAACCAGTACCTCGGTGGATCAGCTCCTTGACCTTGTAGACCTTGCAACTCTCCCTGATCATACACACTCAGCACCCCTTTGGAACTAGGAGGAGCTACACTAGCTCTCTCTAAAAGCTCTATGGCTTTCTAGCACACTTTTACAATACAGCTCATGAGTCCATATATAGATCTCATGCTTACAATAATTAGACTAACCTAATTACAATAATTAGACACGCAACTCAAGACTAAGACTAGCCTTCAACATGCAAACTAATAGTCCAAAAATAGACTCTCTGGAATCAACATGCGAACTGCCTGTTCACGCACAGGCTGCCGACGTCGACACCTACAAGACTGATGTCGGCCAACTGGTAACCATCACTGGTTGCTTCCTCACTGCCATCTGACTGATATCGGCTGATCAGACTGATGCCGATTTCTCTACAACTGATTTTGTAACTCCCCGCAACTCTGCATCCTCCATAACTTCTCCTGTTTGCATCCTGGTGAAGATTTTAGCTCCACAACCTAACAATCTCCCACTTGAAGATAAACAGTTGCACCTGTACCTGTACCTATACACCATCTAAATTATTCCTTGGCTTGTATCCCTCTTCAAGATCAATCCTGAAGACCAACCACCACACAATCTGTGATGCCGCACCTGTCATTCAAGTACCCTGCCACATCCGAACCTACACATCCATGTAGTGAAGAACTTGACCCTGCATAACAAGAATCCCTGCTGCTAGTCCCACTGAACTGCCCTCCAGTACTCCTTCCCCGAATTGGTTCCATACTTTTTGACAACCCCCACTGATTGGAAAAACTCAGGCCTACACTAGACCTCATGTGATTTCAAACCCTGTTTCAAGCTAAGCTTGAACTGTCCAGCCATTGGTGTGCTTTCTGATTTTGCATCTTGCATCATGAACTCTGCCAACACCATCTTCACATCAGCTCCCACTAGAGATAAAATCTCCATGTCTCTTATGCCAAAGAATTTTGCTGCTCCAAATTCTTCATGACACACCTCTGAACTAACCTTACCCTTAGCTCAGCAAAACCCTATATGTACAAACCTGCTAGAAAATCACCCACATACAGTAACAAAATAATGTTGCAATCATTATCCACCTAGTAAGATAAACACAATAGTTACACTGACATTGACTGAAGCCATGCTTAGTCATCTACCTGTCAAAACCTGTACCACTATCCTGCAGCTTCTTCAAGAACATATGCCTTGGTCTTCTGTCTCATGTATCCATCCACTCTCTTCTCTAAAATGGGAATCCATTCCATCTCTCAGTGCTTACTTCCAACTGACAACTCTACCAATGAATAACTGTTTGGTTCTTCTCCAAGGACTCACACTCCTTATCCATGCCAAGCTCCCACTATATCTGGATTCTACCTGCATTGCCTCTTCACATCTTCCTGGTTCTTGACCATCAGTAAGCAATATAAAGAAGGTGAACAATGAATATGAGGTTCACTTACGCTTTTTGACCTTGACATGAGCATTTGAGACTTGTTGATAGCTTGTTGTCTGCCCAATATCCATTCCAGTGACCGATCTCGGCCATCTCCCAGTTTGCTCCTGACCGATGTCAGTTTCTTGCACTGACCCTGACTGCCAACGTCATCTCCCTGGCCGACGCTGGTATCCTTTCTACCGACGTCGGTTCCTTCATGAACGATGTCAGTCTTCCTGTTGCCGACATCAGTTACTGTCTGATCGACGCCGGTACCTGTGTTCATCTGTGAGTGATAACTTTTTACCCGCGAGCTCTCCATGAATCAAAATATTAATCAAATCAACATAGCCCTACTCAGAATAATTTAGTTCTCTCACCTGATCTCTGTCTGTCATCTCCTCCATGAACACCAAGGCTTTCCAGTTCTTTAGCTTGTCAAAAACATCTGTCTTCCACTTCAGAACCTGCATTCTCCTTCTACATATGTGACTAAGCCTATGAAGCCACATCTCTACAACAGAAGGTGAATTAGTAATATAAGTAGATAGATAAAGGATACCTACTTTCTTACCACCATGTAATTCAAGTGTATCCGCTGTGAGAGTTACAGTACATCTCCCATCACCCAAATTTCCTGAAGAAATTAGACTCATCTCCAAGACAGGTACCTGCATGACTTCCTTCAACCACTGTGTGTCATCCATCTGCAATCTCAGCTTCACTTCCCCTTCGTCAATCATTTGACAAGGCTCTCCAGCTCTTAAATAAATCTCTCCAAAGTCTCCAAAGACATACCCATGAAAAGATGCTCTATTTCAAACTGCATGGAAAGAGGCAAAAGAATCTGTGAACCAAGATTCCATTTTATCCAGAACATCCTGTGCAACATCTCCTGCAACATCTGCTCCTCCCTGTTGATCTGCAACCAACCAACAATCTTTATTTACCTGCTCTTTCTTTCCATCAATCAGACCATTCATGCTATTCAGTTTCTCCATTCGTAGCTTACTTTCTTCTGCCATTGCTATACTCCCACTCAATCAAAAACGCATGTGAGTAACTTGTAATCAACAAACATTACCAGATCTGAAACCACCTGTTAGTCAACCCAACCAAAAGCTCTGATACCACTTGTCAAGGACCCTGGAAACAATAAACATGCTCTGATGCCTACTTAGTCAGGATCTTGCTCTACCAATTAGAGCACATATGATTACTTCTTGTATTAGCAACTAAACACAGAATTATATCAGAATCAATAAATAACTAGAAATATGAAACAACACAGGAATTGAGAGACAATACACAATTGTATTAATAATCACTCAGAAGAATATACAATAAGGAAGATGCCACTTCTTCCTCCACCTCAAAGGTTCGCCACACCTCAAGACCTTCTTCCCTCTCTCTCTCAGTCCCAACAATCAACTCCAATATAGAATTGATGTTCACCTCTCCAACCAGTCAGTAACACGCTGCCAGTTCACCAAGTACACAACCGTACTCCAAGTAGATCTTCTGCTCTCTGCTACCTGCAAATCACCAGACCTTACTCACCATGTAGATATCTCTACACCCCTAAAGAACCCTTATCCTTGCCTCACCAAGTCTTTATGATTCTTCAACTAGTACCCCGGTGGATCAGCTCCTTGACCTTGTAGACCTTGCAACTCTCCCTAATCATACACACTCAGCACCCCTTTGGAACTAGGAGGAGCTACACTAGCTCTCTCTAAAAGCTCTATGGCTTTCTAGCACACTTTTACAATACAACCCATGAGTCCATATATAGATCTCATTCTTACAATAATTAGACTAACCTAATTACAATAATTAGACTAACCTAATTACAATAATTAGACACGCAACTCAAGACTAAGACTAGCCTTCAACATGCAAACTAACAGTCCAAAAATAGACTCTCTGGAATCAACATGCGAACTGCCTGTTCATGCACAGGCTGTCGATGCCGGCACCTCCAAGACTGATGTCGGCCGACTGGTAACCATCACCGGTTGCTTCCTCACTACCATCTGACCGACGTTGGCTGATCAGACCGACACCGGTTTCCCTGCAACTGATTCTGCAACTCCCTGCAACTCTGCATCCTTCATAACTTCTCCTGTTTGCATCTTGGTGAAGCTTTTAGCTCCACAACCTAACAATATATAATAGAAAATATTCTAAAATGTTTAGGCCTTAAGCACAAATCATGGAGTGCTTTGGAACTCCCCCATATAATTGATGTGTGTTGCCTTTCCTTCCACATGGTAAATTTGGCTAAGAAATAATTTTTTGTATCCTATAGCTTGTATAGGAAAGAAAAAAATAACCAGGGTGTTGTTATGAAGCATGCATCATCTCTTCTTTCTCTCCAAAATTATTTCTCTCCAAGCTTCCTCTACTCTAATAATCTCATTGCTATGATAAGAAATCTAATCAAAGATAAAATTGCTTATATTATTTAATCTAAATATTATGGTAAAAAAAATAATTTATATAAAATTTAGGACTAACATTAGCCTAAATAATCTTGGATATGAATATTGTCTTTATGACTATAATAGACTAACAAATTTTATTCTATTTGTGTGTTTTATTTAAACAAAACAACACCATGTACAAAATATATTGTGTATTAATTATTTATCATAAAAAAAATTACATAAGAAATATAGACCAATTTTTTAAATTGAAAGAGGTCTTTAATCATTAATAATATAATAAGGCACTCATAAAATTTCAATAAAATATGACATCAACTGACCAATATTAGATTGAGTGTCCAAGAACAAACTCAGTGACTAAGATCAAACCTCCAAAATCTTGACATGACTAGAATAAAACCTATACAATCCTATAATTTTTTTACAACTTCTTAGATGGACAAAAAATTTATAGGATTTATCTAAGACTAATTATATATATGTTTACCCTAATTTCTACCTTCGACATTCCATAGTAAAGTCACGACCTAGGTTTTTCTCTAATAACTCTCGATACCAAAGTTTCAGTCATCTAATTCACTTTCCCTTCATGCAGTTAGTATACATTTATTAATATTTGATTTATTTTGTTCATATTTGACTTGTGTACATTTTTTGTGGTTTAATGTAGTGTTTGTTGACCTAAAATCACTTTATACATAAATAATTTATTTAATGTTAAACCACCAAACAAGCAAACTCCTAAACCACTAATCACCTAAAAGATGATCAAGCCATTATTACAATCATATTCAATGATATCCCTCTTCCTATTGGATGGGTGATTTATTTTTGTATTATTAGTGGTGTATCATATCATGTTTATATCTCTCTAAATACTCAATCCAATGCCATAATTGGTCTATAAAGTATTTTTTATATTCAATTATCCATATTTGATATGATATCTAATGAAGTTGACTAAAATATTCAAATTTTCTCAAAGATAAAGGGTTAAATCCTAACTAAAACCTAATTCAAGTTATTATTTAATTAGGTTTATTTCATGTTAATGAATATTAATTACTATTTATATTATTTATAATAACTTGACAATGATAGTTTAAATAATATAAAGGAACTAAGTAATATATTTTATTATTTCAAATTGAATTGGATGATCTATTAGCCAATGTGAAATATATATCATATATAAATAATATTTTGATGAATTAAATATTCTTACATCTTATATATGTACACATGAAAAGATAAATAGTCAATCAATTACCTGTTCTTCATTAATTTGTTGATGGTATGCCAATGCATGTGGGGTGCCATGACTTGAAGGGAGTCTCCTCAATTTCCATACAACAACTGAAATGGTAACATGTAAATGGATTTTTTTGGGGTGATTCTATCATCCCACAATGCATCAAACAACTTATTGTGCCAGGTACATTGATTATCATCCACCAGCTTGTAAATGATTGTTATCAAGTTCTTGTTACTTGACTCAGCTTGGTCATTCCCTTGAGGATATTAATTTGAAGGATGAACTAGTCATATTTAATGCAAATAATAGAAATGAGTTAATTTAGCTAAAAAAATTAGTTGCATTATCTGTTACTATCTTGTGAGGAACACCAAACCTTACTACAATGTTTTCCTTGATAAAATCACATACAACTTCATAAGTGACATGCTTGATAGGAATGGTTTCTACCCACTTGCTGAAGTAATCAATGGCTATTAAAACATAACAATGGCTAGCACTTGAAGAGGGATTCAACATGCTAATAAAATCTATGCCCCACTGGTGGAATGGTTCATTGATTATGACTAGTTTTAAAGGTATTGCTAGCAACTTTGGATGTCATACAAAATTTTGAAATGATTGGTATTTAGAAACTCAATATAAAGTATCCTGAAAAAGAGTGAGCTAGTAGTACCTTTTTTAAAGGATCTTATGTTCTATGAATTGTGCTAAAAAGTGACCTCCATAGGCTTTGTCATGGAATTATTCTAGTAGTCTCTATTGTTGTTCTTTATCCACATAATGGAGGAATACACCATCAATTCCTCTTTTATACAAACCATTATCCCAAAGGATATAATCCTTTGACTTCAATTTGATGGCCCATTTTTATTTTTTGTAAGATGTGATGGACATTCTCCATAAGTTAGGAAGAAAGCAATCTTATTGTACCATTCATCAACAAGATCAACAAAAAGAACCATGGGAAAATTTTCATCTAATTCATCTTGAAGTGAATATGCCATTGTGTCTTTGTCATCTGGCTTACTTTATATCATAAGTTGGTACAAGCCTCATCCTCTCACTAACTTTGTCAATATGATATCAAGATCAAGATCTTAAACTTTAGCCACCCAGGTGCCTCTTAACAATCCTAGCTCTTGTTGTGTTAGAATAGATTTGACTACAGTGTTAGGGGCATATACTTTAGTATGTGAGGATAAGATGTAGTACTTGAAGGCTTTTCATGCTTTGACTATAGCAAAGGCATGTTTATCTATCTGTGTATGCTTTAGCTTATAAATTTTCAATGGCTAGCTCATGAAATCTATAAGAGATTCAATGCCTTCATCATTATTCTATAGAAGTATGGCTGACATGGTATGCTCAAAAGAATAACAATAGAGAATGAATTCTTTACTAAAATATGAGGAAACTAGCACTGGAGCTTGAGTTATGGTTGTTTTAGTGATTTTAAATGCCATCTTACCTTCAACATTCCACTTGAAGTCTTGCTTCTTTTTCATCGTATTATAAATATGGTGAGTTAAATTCATAAAGTCAAGAATGAATCTTTTAAGGAAGTTAACTTTATCAAATAATGAATGTACTCCCTTCTTGGATGTAGGCATAGGTAAACTTTGAATATATTTCACCCTTTCTGGATCAATCTTCATTCCTTCCTTTAAGATGATGTGACCAAAAAGATTCCCTTAAATCATGGGAAATATTGATTTTTTGGGATTCAAAGAGATCCCATGCTTCCTGCACTAGATGAGAACCTCTTCTAGATCAGCCAAGTGATTACCTCTAATCTTAGAGAATATTTTCAAGTCATCAATGTACACATCTATACTCTTATTCTTTAAATGTGTGAAATCTAGATCTATTGTTCAGTAAAAATTTGTTATGGCATTAACAAGCCCAAAGGGCATCTTTTAATAGGCAAATGTCCCCCATGGTGTTGTGAAAGGTGTCTTGTATTGATATTCTTTAGCCACTTTTATCTGATTATATCCTAAAAATATATCTAACATGGACAACATCTTTGAGCCTATAACTACTTGCAAAGTATGATCCATAATTGGCAATGGATAGTTATCTTTCAAATAATCTTGATTCAAATTATAGAAATCAACACATAGACGTATTTTTCCATTTTTCTTTCTTATGAGGACAATATTAGCTAACCATTTTGAATGATGAATGGGATAATAATTTTAGCATCAAGTAACTAATGTATTTTAGCAATGATAGTACTTGAGATTTTTAGATTATGATGGCAAAGCTTTTGCCTGAAAGGCTTCACTTGTGGCTAAAGTGGAATGTAATATTATACTTCTTTTGACTGAAATGTATTCAAGTCTTTATAGGACCAAGTGAAAACATCCATGTATTTTCTAAGAAGCTTAATGAATGTTTCTTTTTCTTCTTGGAAATAACATTTTCCAATGTTGACCATCTTAGGCTCTTCTTTAGTACCCAAATTAACCTATTCTACTTCTAGAGAAGAACTCTCACCATATTCTTTCTTTTTCTTTAGAAACTAATCATGTTTATGAAAACTTTCTTCTAAATAAACTAACCCTTTATGGATTTTATTTCCATTTAATTGAATTATCTCTTCATTATCATCATGTTCAGGTTTAATATTACCTTTTATTGTCTAGTATGGAAGTGAAATACTTCCTTCAAAATAAAATTCTTCAAAATTATCTTGCTACTCAAGGAAAGTAGTTATCTATTTTTCATCACTGAAGACTTACCACTGATTGACATTGTATGTAGCTTTGGGATGGAAAACCATCTCTACTCTATAGTCACCTTCTTAAAAATGTGTAGGCTATTGGTTTGGCCTGAGTAGAGTTGTAGTAACTATAAGACAATTAACTCTAGATTTTTGATCATGAGGAATAGACTTGATTGAAAAAGCTAAAAAATTAAGCATTATACTCAGAACTCGGTCATGGTAGTGCATCATCTTATCCTTCTTCACTTGGTATTGTCTCCAAATTTATCTCACTATTAACTCAACATCTCCTTGTACTTTTATAAGTTTCACTCCTTTTTATTTTGCTTATTCCACTCCTAAAAATAGTGCTTCATACTCTATTGTGTTTTTAGTATTTTCAAACATAAGCTTGTAAGAGTAAGGATATATCTTACCATCTGGTGATTTCAATACAACTCCAACACCCAAACCAAGAAAACAACAATTGCCATTAAATTTCAATGTCCATATTTTCTCTTCTTCTTCTTACATCTCTCATTCTTGTATTTCCTTTCCCAATTCAAGGTAATAGACTCCATGATCTGATTTTTCAAAAAGAATCTATGATATTGGGTCATTAGACTTGGAAACTGTATACTTGGACTTCTTCTCAAGCTCAAGTTTTTGATTTACACTTTTGATTGGAATATGAGTGTAAGACCAATCCATCTTGACTTATCTACCTATATCTTTGAAAAAATTTCTATTTAACAACATTCCATAAGAAATAGGAATGTCTACTATCAAAATTATCATTTTCAACCTTTTATTTGGAAAAGTTGCTAGAACATCTTTAATTTATCCAATCAAGAGAACTTGTCTCTCCATTGAGTAATATATGACTATTAACTTAATTAAAGTGAGGCAAAGGGCATCAACTACTTTAGTTGGGATGACATTATTAGAAGCTCTAGAATCTAGGATACAATTTCTTAACTTAAGCCTATTAATCAAGAGAGATACATAGAATGGCTCAATTATTTTAGATGTGGAAGTAGATGTGGAAGAAGTAGTTGCAACATTATTTTTGGAAAGAGACATGTTTTGGAGTAGGCAAGATACCTTTGTTAGTGTTGGTTGTATTGTTTGATCCTTTACTTTATACATACTTGACTAGTCTATTTAGTTCATTTAGATAAGCCCTCAAGTATTCAGCTTCTGACATTTAAATCTTAGTTTTCTTGATGTGGTCAATAATGTCAAAAGAAGGAATAAAAGTAGACAAAGTAGAACTAACTTTAGAATTATGAGTGACTGGCTTATGAGGTTATGAAGAAGAGGATGTTGTATTTTTATCTTTTGGAGCCAGAGAAGTAGGTAAAGGATTACCTCTTTTAAGAATGCTAACATCTAGCCTGGAGTCTTATTTCTCTTTCCCTTTTTCATTGGAATATTTTTCACTAACTTGCTAAGTCTAGGACCTTGTAACATTGCAAAATAATGACTATGATCTTCTTCAAGCATTTCTTCATAATCACTTTCTGATTGATATTCAAGGTAGCCTATGTTGTAGTTGCCAGTAGGATCTACAAAGTCATCTTCATCAACAAATATTTGATCAAGGTCAGTAGCCATATGATCTTCTTCAATCATTTCAATGTGGTTCTTTGTAGCATCTTTAATTTCTAGCCTTTATGGAGGTCCAGCAATATGATTCTGATTTTGATTGTTAAAATTACATGTAGGTGCATTCTTGATAGGAGCAACATGAACACCTTGAGTAATTTGCCTTTTAACTTGTAGTAAGTCATTAGCAAGATTTTACAATAGGGGATCTATAGTGGTTTGTAATGTATTTGAATTAGAATTTTCCACCCTGGAATTTGTCTTCTTGATTTTCTCAGCCATGATAAGGGCATCTTTAACCTCTGTAGCAATGTTTTGAGCTATTACTAAATCAATAAGACATGCTTTACATATCTGGTAGCTAACCTATGGTAATTATGCATTGATGAAAATCACTTTTGGTTATCACCAGTGGGTTGAGTAGCCTGAGGTATTTTTAAAAGTAGTATATTAAACTTAGCAATGAAATCTCGTATGTGTTAATGTGGCTCTTTTTTAAGCTGAGTCAACTGGGTGAGTAGTATGTGTGAGTACTCTATAATTTTAAATATATTTTCAAATTGATCATGCATAGTGGCCCAATTGGTTATGGTGCTAGGTTCCAAATGGTAAAATCATTCTATAGTTAAGTCATGCAAGGTTTCAATGAAGAGTCTGACTGAGATATCTTCATGCTCAATGCCAATCACTCCATAGGCTATAAAGAAGGCAACTAAATGCTCACCTAGACTCTATTTTCCATCCCCTGTGAACTTATGGAAGTTATTTCTTGACCCCTTAGGCAAGTCATGAAGAGGAGGAGTTAAATTCAATGGGCTAATTGCTACCCCAAGGAACAGGAAGTTATTGAATCATTATTTTGAGAATAAGAAATAGAGGATTAGTAGGTTGAATTATTCTTGAAGAATTGTGATGTAATTGATTTACAAGAGTTCACACTTATCTCATAGGTGAAATATTCACTCTTCTCATTCTATTTTGAGTAGGAAATCTGAAATTAAACCGTTCTTGCAACTGAAAGAAATCATCTATTTGGCCTTGAGCTCTTCTTGTTCTAGTGAAAGGTAGATTTTCTAGATTGAAATGCCTATGCTTTTCTATATATTTATTTAGATTACTTTATATTTATAAGAAAATATTTAGGACATAATTACTTGGCATGTAATGACTTAAAACAAACAAAATGTTCCATTTGACATGCAACAACTTAAGTAAATCGTCTTCTTGACATGCAGTGACTCAACAAAGTGATTACTTTTGACAAGTAAATAAACTTAAGAAAATAAAAATAATTACTTGGAAATTAAATTTATCTTCACCAAAACATGTGTTTCAAATCATAAGTGCACCTTAAATTTTGCATACAACATCTTATATGGCAATGTGGAAAACATGCGATTTTGGAGAACTGAAAAATAACTATGTCTATCTTACCCTAAAGCGAATAATCTAATTTTAGCTCTAGTTAAGTTCATGTTCCCCTGTAGAATCACCAAAAACTATTGGTTAGATATTTTTTAGGCTATCAAAAGTACCTAGGTAGTCATGGGATTAAATCCCTTACATTTAACAGTGAATCTCCCGTACATTTTATGTCTATCTACTTCTAATTATTTACACTTTTAGTTATTCATAGTTTATACAAATTATTCACAGGACATGCAAAATTCATCTTATTTTTGGGTATTACTTTCATCACAAAGTTTATGAACCATAACAAAGTGATTTTGTATCAAGTAAGCAACTGTTCCTAAGAATGTGTAAATAAGTTTTGAGAAATAGAGAATGAAAAGACTAGAATATGTGAGAAAGAAAAAATTTCACTTCACAATAAGTAGTTTTATAGAGCTTATTGAATTTTTACAAATAGATAAACATTCAAGAGATGATAATCCTTTCAGCAAATGATTAAGAAAAACTAGAATTCATGCTCAGATTTAAGGATAACATAAAAGTTTACCATTTTAATATTCACCAATGTATCAAAAGATCTCCTTAGACACAAATTTCCATAGAAATCAACTTCCTTCTTATTCACTTTGAACCAATTTCATACAAAAACATTCAAAAATCTGAATGCAAAGTTTTAGATTGCCTGAAATTTATTGCTTCAATTACAACTGCTTTCCAAAAATTACCATCCTCAAGCATGCAAGCCTTCACTATTACTTATATTATTTAAGATGTCAAAATTAATTAGGAGACAACTCCTTGAGAGACATCCTCCTAAAATTTATCCTACATGGCATGTAATGACCGATAACATGTAGCACTTATCATTTTCTTTATTTGAATAAAAAACAATCTCTTTGTATGCAGTGCAGAGCTTGCTCAAGTAATTTTTTTTTTACAAAATGACTTCAAGTAATGGAATCTGGCCCAGTTAATTGAGTCTTACATTTTACAAAGTAAATTAATTTTATAAATAACTTCACTAAATGTCATTAATTACAAAGTAATTACTTAAAACAAAATTATTTCAAATACATTTGTAAAGAAAATAGAAGAAGATAGAAGTTATCAAGAAGAGAAACAATAACAATTATTCCAATTTGTAAACCTCTAATCTACACTTTTCCTTGTATTTTATATGTTGAGACATCATGAAATGGATTATAGCATCATCTGATTTGGCAATTGATTACATTTTGGTTTCATATCTCAACAGTTCCCTGTCCATCTTCTTACAATAAGCTTTCACCTTCTCTAGTCTGGTTTCTATCCTATTGACCTCTTGTTGACTTTTAATTAACTCCTTTATATATTTTGATTTGAAAGGAGTTAAGGCCTCTTCAACTAATTTCTTAAATTGAAGATGCAATTATTCAGGTGTCTTTGGCATTTTATTAGACCAAACTTTAGTGAGGTAGAAGATGTAGTCCTCAAAATCCACTTTCACATTATGGGCATCTTCTTCTAAAGTTTTCATTTCTTTAAGCATGGATCCCAAAATGTGCATGCAAAAATATATAAGGTGCTCTTCTTGATTTGCTTTCTTTATTGACCATTTTGGAATAATTTGTCTTCAATTAAAACTTTCTCACTTAAAGTTTTTATTCACTGAAGGTTTTCCTACTTTAATTTAAAGAAGCCATTCTATTTTCTATTTCCCTCATCACTATTTTTATCTATGCCAATTTATTTTCAATGTCAGCTAGAGTACCTAGGGACCTCGAGAAACCATTTTTGAGTAGTTTTCAACATCTTTTCTATCCATTCATCAATTGCTTTGGCCTTGTCCCTAGTTTCTTCCACCTTGGTTATTATTTATTGATCAAATACACCTCCTAAAAGTAATGATTATTGTGGATCAGATCTTGCCACCTTGGCAATTATTTCACACAACTTAGCAATTTATTCCTTCAACTTAGCTTTATCAACTTTCTCTTCATCAAGTTTTTGGAAAAGAGTATTGATCAAGGTTTGAGTATCCTATTTCAAACCTTCTATAGTGACTTTTCTAAGGGGTAACTTTGTACTTGTTAAGTCTTCTTCAGTGCCTTCACTTTTATTCTTGCTCTATGGAGGAATTGATATCTCTACAAATTTTTAGCCTGAAGATTTGATTATCAGGTTAGAAGACACTTTAGCATTTTTGGGTTTTTACCCTTTCAGTCAAGTCTTTTCAGAAGCTATAAGTCTATCTCCTCCAAGTTAATTTCTTCTTTAGATTAAAAAGTAGTTTTCAAATCCAACCATGAAGAAAAATCCATGCCTATGGAAGTGAATGAATTTACTACCATTTGTTGTTGATTATTTCTTACCACTATTTCTTGAGAAGGGACTTCTTGTACATGTAGAATATATTAAACAACACTAGAAACTAATTTTTTCATATTTTTCTTTCTCTATCTCTACCTCTATCTCAAGTTCTTTCTCCTTATATTATTCTTTCTCCTTATCTTTCTCCTCTTGTTCTCTCTATACCTCTTTCTCTTCAGGTTCAATTATTACTTATTGCTGAGATACCTCCTGAGATGCAGTCACCTCTTCAGTAGTTACATACTCTAGCTCTTTTTGGACTTAAATAGAAGGAATGGTGGATTGATCCTTAAAAAGAGGTGGAGGAGAAGGATTATGTGGAGTAGATGAAGGTAGAGGATGAGGAACATTAATCTCCTTCTGAACAAGTTTCTTAGGAGGTTTAAAAATAAGAGACTTTGGAGGTGGCATGAGTGTGAAAGGATAAACTTCTTTCACTACTAGTTAAATATTTTAACTGGTAATGAAGATGAAGGTGTGATGTGTGTGGTAATAATATGAGTGGTATAAAGAGAAATGATTGTGGAAGATACCAAAGGAGATGCAGGGGTAACTAACTAGATTGGCTGCTTTTCTTTCACCATAAAGTATGTTTCATTAGTATTATTTTTTAATTTTAACTTCTTTAACTCTTGGATACTTTATCCCTACACTACTTTCCTCTTATGACTAACTTGACCCATTTCCATCATTACTATATCTTTCATATAGTATCCCTTACTAAGAAGCCATGTAGAAGTCATAGTGAGAACTACTAAAGTTCTTTCA
Source organism: Torreya grandis (assembly GCA_037957365.1). Lineage (NCBI taxonomy): Eukaryota > Viridiplantae > Streptophyta > Pinopsida > Cupressales > Taxaceae > Torreya > Torreya grandis. The sequence goes on from JARHVA010003297.1 coordinate 1,031,361, forward strand.
ACAACAGTCTTTACTTGATTCTTCTTGAAGTCAGTCTATGGAAGTGGAGCATTGTTTCCTCTCATTGCATGATATGAATCATGAATCACTTGCCTGTCATCTTGCATATCTTTAGGAATGGTATCTAAATCAAATGAATTAATTTGCTCAATAGTCATCCTATTATTGTCCCTTCTTCTCATTTTAAATTCATCTCTATAATCCATCCAAAAGTCCTTAGGTATAGAAATGTGCATATACTCAAGAGAAACTATGTTTTGAGCTACTCCTCTAAAATAAAAAATTTATTTAGCTTCAACATGTGATTTATTGTAGTTGTGATACTTTTTTTTTTGCACATTCTTTGCCTTATAAATACTTTCACAATGATAATGACCAATAAAAATAAGAAAACTAACAAAGGAATAGTGAACTTTTGAATGTAAATCATGTAAATCTACCAACTACCTACATAGTTCCATAAGAATCCATTTGTTATTAGGGTAATTGGAAACTAAAATGGTGTCCCTATGAAGCCACCAACTCTAAGATATGTGAAATTCAAGAATTGAATGAAAATGCACCTAAAATGGGAAACTACCTCCCAAGATGCATCTGATATTCTTTTGGCCTTTAAGTCAACATTCAATTTACAAGTGACTTCATAAAAGAATCCATCATTTACCCTCTTGTAGTGCTTGAACTATTCATACAAAGTTAGCTAAGGGTAATATTCATATATGGGCTCTGTTGCCAATATCCATTTTGTAGTTAACCTAGAAAAAGTTCCATTAGATGCTACTACATATACTAGATATGAATTTATTTTGACATCAAAGGTCTGCAATATATTACTTAGCTAGTGATCAATGTAATCACTTATCAGTCTTGATCATTCAATCATTACCAAACTTATATTATAATAAATAGCTCTAAAGTATGCATACATCTAGGTTGAAAATCACTTAGCATTCTTCTCTCCATTTATTCTACATAACAACTAGGTAATATCATCCACTTCTTGAACCAAATTAGATCTTACTATTTGCTTTGGAAACCTTGAAAGTTACTTTATTTTCCTCAAATGATTAGTATTCATTATCTTGATGCAATCTGATGTCTTATTCTCCCATTGGCTTTCAGCTTTCTCCATTGATACATCAAGCACTTTATACCTTGATAGGATATTCAAATAGTAATCAAAGTATTGAACATCAAACCTTATCACCACATTGCCAGTAGTGTCTTTTACTATCCTAATAAGAGAATCATAGTATTTAACACACTCAACTATAAACTCAGGGAACTATGTAGAACTTGGGAATGTTATAGATTATAGGATCTCATTATTGTTCATTACTTGCATGAGTGGTGTCTTAATTATGGATTTTGACCTTTCTAACAACTCAATTATGGAAATGTGTCCCATTTTAGTATCACTTATCTTAGACAACTTGGAAGCAATACATGACTCAATGGGATATCCTTTATATTCATACTTAATCTTTGCCTCCTTTGACTTCTCAAATCTCTTTGATTTATACTTACCTCTCTTACCCAACCTTGGAACTTCTTCAACTGCTAGCTCAAGAACTTCTTCAATCAGAGTTACATTTTCTTCCACTCTAGTTGCTTCTTCTTCTAATCATGACATTTATTGTGACTGATACTAAGAAGACTTTGTATATGCTCTTGAAAACTCAGTAAATACTCTTATTGATTTAGAAAAGGTTGAGAAACTGAGTCAAGTTATTATTTTAAGTAACACTTATAAGCAAGATTCAAGTTATAAGGAGCTTCCAATACTAGAAAGCTTTGAAAACTCTAGAAAATGCATGTTAAGTAATAGGATGTTAAAACTATGGGAAGGTTTGAGAAATATACACGTCTTAATTATTAATAACTTTGAGTGTGTAATAAGAATTTACAACTATGGGCTTCTTTGGACAAATCACTCATGTTTCTTGTTCAAGTTACTTGGGTTAGAAAACCCAAGAAAGTAGAAGCAGTAAGTAATCAAAATCTCAGGTAAGTAAGTAGTTTTTGAAAATTTGAGTAGCGATACTCTTGAGGACTTTAGATTTATAGGGACCAACTACTTGGGTTCAGGACTCTGACTAAGTGAAAATTTTCAAAAATCTTGGGCAATACGTTCTAAGTCAAATGCTAAGGCATTTACAAAAAAACTCAATGTCTTGGGGATTTTGATTTGGGTTTTCACATGCCGAGTGTTTCTAAGGATTTTACAAGTTTTACAATGATAATATGCATGTAAAAATAACCTTCAAACGTAGGCAAAATAAGAAAACAACAAAAAAACCTTTCAAGATGACAAAGGAAACCTTACCAGAGGAAAAATGAGATGAACATCCAAAATGGAAACATGAAACCGAAGGGGAAATAATCTACATACCTTGACTACAAATGGGTCATGAAGGAATTGCTCAAAAAAAAACTCCAAAAATTTAAATGTTGTCCTTCGAGATTTGTAAGGGAAACAACTAGGTTAAACAACTTGAAATTTAGGTAAGAAATGAGTTGGATTTTTCAATTATTTATATTAACCCATGCATTTATGACAACTAAGTGACACGTGGGAAGAAAGCCATGCAAGCATTTTGACATTTGTTGGGTTTCATGAACTACTTTGATTGATTTGGTATATTAATTCAAGTACTTTTGAAACCTTAGTTTTATATATGCTTATGAGGACTTCAGACTTTTGAACCTTAACTACTTTTACTTATGACTTTAATCAAGTGAAGCAACTTCGAAACCTTGGGTTTTTTCTAAGATATGCTTTGTACACTTATGAAACTACTTTACTTCAATTTTCACTAGAACAAAGGCATTACTCAATTCCAATTTGATCTAGACAGTGTAATTTAGGTTTATTGAGACACCCTACTTCAAAGGGCATAAGTAAAGTAACTTTGAGAACCTGAATTGGCCTATCAATGAGTCCAAACACTTAGCTTTTTAGAATCTCTTGGAAAGATGGACAAGATGGGTTTTATGAGAGTGACCTAGGCAAACATTTTCTAACCTTTTGGAGCAATTTGAAACAATTGGTAATGAAATCAATCAAAGTGAAAAACTACTAAATACGAAGTCTTATTCAGGGGATTGAGTTTTAACAAGGACAATTGACTCAAATAAGACAAAAGGAAAAAAATTTCAATAGGGATAACCCAAAATTTCCAAGTGTGAAATTTTGGGGAACACCAAATTCATTATAATTAGCATTTTTGCACTTTATGAATTATTTATGTGCTCTGCTTAATGGGTCCAAAGGCCAAACTATCAATTTGCCAGGTCATACATTGACTAGAGATAAATACGTAAGAGGTTACTATTGTGTACAAGATAATACCCTAAATAAGGGTGCCTCAACATGATATTGAGAACTAATGTATGATGTGTGGATGAAATTGTGACATTTAATGATTCCTAGGCTTAATTTGTATTGTTTGGTATAAATCAATCTGAAGTCTAGTTGGAACATAGTTGTGGCCGAAACAAGGTGTCTACAAGTCATAGGTTTACATGAGATCCAATAGGTTTATTATAATAAGTGGGACCTACATGGTTATGTGGAAACCATGCATCCACTTGAACATTACTTCCTTGTCATGTGGATAATGCATTTGTGTAGAATGTGAGTTGCACATTCTAAAAAAATGACCTCTTTTTGTGTGTGTTTTAATGTCTCTATTTTGGGCTTGACACAATGAAAACAATAGAATAGATTTGATCCCTAGGGATGCCTTAAATAAATACTACCACCTTCATAATCCTGACATCCCTTATATCAAATATTTTATAGTTGAGTGGATGAAAACTCATGATGTTTCAGATACCCAAAAATATTGAGCAAAAACCTTTGATCATTCGGTTAATATGGAAGATATCGACACATACATGATCAAGGTATTTAGGGAAGGATTTAGGGTTAGCATGTTGTTTCTCAAATAACTATTTGGATCCAATTACACCATGCATGTGAAAAAAATATGGTCCCCCTTCTTAGCATAATCTTTGAGGGAAATCAGATCCTAACTCTAAAAGGAGTTATCACTTTCAACATTGGTCAATAAGTGGCCTAAGTTAGATCAGGTGAAATTTTTAGATGATTTACTATATTATATATTCAATCTATGTTATTCTTCCCTTTAAGCACACTTGTTTCCCATCATGGACACCTTCTAGCTAGCTTATGCACATGGTCTACTCCAAGCTCTACAATCACCAATTCATGGCTCACATCGAGGAAACTTGTAACCATTTCTACCCTTCATTGTACTTTGTTATCAATGAGAAGAACATGAATTAGTTTTTTGAATATATAAGGGATTTTATCATAGTCATTGGATATTATTCATATTGCTTAAATATAAGGGAAAGTGAAGTTGATCTATAAATTAATCCTAGCTTAGAGAATATAAATCAAACTAACCCTTTTGTTTGTTGGTACATTTAGATAATCGAGGTCATGACCAATATAGATACGCTAGACCTAACTAAGTGTTATCTTACCACATAATATCACTAGAGAGGGGTTTAAAGCCTCTAGTCGAGTAATACCACATAATAACCCTATCTAAGTCTTATGGTTTGTAACAAAGTAAAATTAAATCTAATATAGTGCTCACCAAATCTTGTGGCATAAATGAAGGATAATAAACATAAATAATAAACATGCAAAGAATAACTCTACTCAATTTAATGTAGAGGTAATATTAAGCATAGAGAGATAAATAATTCATAAGTCAATACATGAAAATATATCTACTAATAAAAGAGGAGTAAGACTTAGGAATACTTACCTTGAATATGAACTTAACGAGCCTCAATCTCTCCCTTTAACAATGGTACTTTAAAAGAGGTTATTGTGGTTCATAAGGATAACAAAGATAGGTCATCACTAGGCTATAAGACTTCTCCTATGCACCTTAAAGACTTTTCCTACAAGACAAGATTCTTCTCTCAAAAGGAAGTGTGAAACCCTAAGCAATGACTCCTCTATTAGAATGGCAGATAAATAGATAAAGATGCACAAATGAATGTTTCTCTCCATTGTAAATGAGGTGAAGGATGAGTTTATATAGTTGTAACTAACCCTAAACCTTTCTATAATTTTAACCGACAAAGTCAACCAAATCAACCTATTTGTTTAGGAAATAGAGTATTTAAGTCCTGAACTAAGTTAGCTAGGCTGACATAGTCTTGTAATGTGCTCAATTCCCAGAGTAAGGTCAGCCCATTTGACTATGTTTGATAAATGGTAAAAATGGGTTTTGGCTTAGGCATGGGATATTTAAGGTGGTGAATTACTTGCAAGAGTGTGTAATGAAGGTTTCAAAACTTAGGTATATGTATAGGATGGATTTTTGTTGGTTTTAAGTGGTGGTATAGGGAAGAATAATCTTACAAAGCACCAACAGTTTACCCATCCCTTTTTCAATACACCTTTTAAGGTGTACACTTAGACATATTGAGACTCGATGGGTTCTTGAAAGAGAGAAAACATCAATAATTGATAAAATTTTAAAATATTATGTATACATATGCCCCACTTGAATCTCATCACATGTCATGTAGTTACAACATGGGATGGTACTCCGGTAAAAGAACACAACAACACACAACATTGAGATAAATAAATTATAGTAAGAAGTGAATAAGATAAATGAAAGGACAAAATTGAAAAATGCATACCTTTACTTACCTTAATGTTATACATTTAAAATGAAGTGATAGAAATGCAAAGGTGTCTAATGTAGGGAACATTAATTGAACCGATAAAATAAATGAAAATTCAAAATTTATGCAAAATATACATATAATATGTAAAACATCTTCTCTATAATGTCATGATTATAGAACATTTTTTAGTTTGGAAAAAGAGATAATAGAAACAAATTTATGAGTGAAAAATGGAATCTGGTGGGAAATAATTGATAGGTAAATAATTATGAATAGTAAATATAAATAGGGTGGAAATTGATTCATTTGGAATGTTTACTATTCTGAGAAAATAGAGATCTAAGTGACCTAGTTGAACATAAAGAATGACCATGGTGAAGAGACATTAGATATGATATGGAGGATGCCTAGTGGCCACAACCAATGTAGCTCAAGTAGGTGGTGCATTAATTTTAAATTTTTTGATATTTTTTATTGAAATTGAGTTAGATATAGAAAACTATATATTTACAAAAATTTAGGTACCAAAAATTTCCCTAGGAAAATTTTAGGTAAACTAGGAATGAAGTAGGATATTAGGTAGGAAAGAGTCAGACCAATAAATGCCTAAGGAATTTATGGTAAATAGTTGAAAGATCATCACTGATTTTGAAGAGAGCCGACATAATCAACTCAGTTAGAAAAGGTGAGAGGTAGGAAAGTGGTTGATTATGTAATATAAGCCTGAAATAGTATTGTTGAAGATGGTACACTATGTAGCATAGGGTTGACTTAGAAAAGATGATAGGGCTGATTTAGTGTATTTTGGCTAATACAATATGCAATAGGGGGCTGATGTAGTTTGTTAAATGGGGTCGATTGTGTAGTAGAAGTTTGATGTAGTATGCAATAGATGGGAAAGAGGTCAATTTAGTATAAAAATCTTGATTGTATTTACAGGAATGGGTTGAATTCATAGCAAAGAGCCAACATAGTTGGTAATTAGGTGTGGTAAGGCCCATTTAGTATCAAAAGGGTGATTGTGTAGGAAAAGGGCGAAAATAAAAAAATAGAAAGAATGGGTTGATAAAATACTTAATTTTTTAGTAGTTTAAGATTTTTAAGAATGTATTTTATCATTTTTATATCGAGATATAATACATTCTATTTTTTTATAGAAAAATCAAATATTTTGGCAGCTGGTAGATGCATCTTAGCTACCAAATTTATTAGAATGACTATTAAATGTTGATCGAGTGTGGTTAGCTTCCTTAAGATTTGAAGCCATCATGGAGATGTGGAGGATCCCTCTTAGTGTTGGTCTAGTCATCATGTTCCTAGGAGGATGTGAGTGAGTGACTAACCAACAGTTTTTGATGGAGGTGGATGGGGATACCATAGAGGTGGTTACCTTCTTGGAGGGTGTATATGCTTTGATTTGAATTCCCATTGTTGGGACTCCTATAATTTGTGATACACTGGAGGATCAGGAAGAGAGGTGATCCCTAGCCCATTAGGTGACTGGCTTAAATAGGGTTTATCCTAGATTAAAAATGAGCTTGTTCTATGTATATGTCTCAACCATTTAAGATATATAGAAGGTCGTGATAGGACTTGTGATAGTGCATGCATTGTGTCATATTTTGTATAGTAAGGTACCATTATATGTGGTATCCTTATTTTAGTTAATCCTAGAGAATGATGATTTATATTATTTGGGTTTGGTGATTTGGGTGAAATTCATGTATGACATGTATGGTATGTTGAACTAAGGGTAGAAGACTATCAACCCCATTATTTTATTGAGTGTTTGGATATATGAGAGGTTTCCTATGTACCAATTAGTTTGGTTTCCCCATGTCATGGATTATAGGCTACCTCAAGTGGTGAGGTGATGGTAGGATCATGTAGTGCATATTATGCCTTATACGCTAGCTTTATAGATAGTTACTTATGGGAATATTATATGGAAACCATATACCTATATTTCAACTAGTTGGCCAACTTGAGATATTATGGCTACTGGATTGGTATATGTGTGTATTATTAGACATTATACCTCATGGGTGGAGCCACATCCTATAACTTGTGTGACTGGATAGATGGGCTTACCACATTTGATAGCTCCCCTAATAGTGTCTACTTATTGTGCATGGAATGATATAGATCCTAGATGTAGAAGGGGTCAAAAAGTACCTATAAATATACCAGTCATTAGGCCTCATCAAGAAAGGCCATGGGTGGTTCAAGCACAATTATAGATGATATCTTGTCTCGAGATACATGATGTGATAGTGTTGGATATAGAAGGTGAGGATGTAGGTAAGGCTGATATGGAGCCATAGTAGGGACTATAGAGACCACCATGATCACATAAAAGATGGAGGCACCATTGGAGGGAGAGGACACAGGTGCTTGTGTTCACATATGGATATCCCATGATGGAGGCTAGACATAGCTAGTTCATAGAAAGGCAAGTGAGGAGAGGACCATGAAGTGCACGAGTAGTGTCTTTAGGAATTTTATTTATATGGAGGTAGCTTATAGAGGAGGTGTTTGGTGGTTAGGCTAATAGGGAGACCATGGTTGGTGACACCGTGTTGGTAAGTAATGATTTAAATTTAAAATTTTTGACATATGACTAGTTGCATATTTGTTAATATTCTTGATATGGATAGATGTTTTGGAGATTTGGATATATATTTGATCTAATGTATATTTGGTTTTTTTTATTTTTAAGGTACTATAAAGGAGATTATATGGGGTGCCATAATTCTATATTCATATCATGATATTTTGGATGGGGTGTTGTCACATTATGATCCATCCACCTTGGTGGATCCTGTGGTACCATCTACCCCAATTTATGCTAGTTGGTTTTGATTAGTTCTATAGGTAGCTTGATAGTTACAAGAATGAGGAGATGGAATATAATCACCACCTAGGGTTGGAGATGGGGAGGCACGATCCTGGTAGGCATTGGCCCAAGAGTGAGTTTCCCATATGTCTACAATGATAGAGCTTATACATGTGTAAGCCTAGATGGCCAATCTACATGGATAGGTTGATGATCTAAGATCTTAGACTACCTCATTACAACTTACTATTCATAGGGGTTGATCATAGCATCTATGGCTAGTGTGGCTCAGCCACGTGAGAGACATGATGGAGCACATCCGTAGAGTTGTAGACATTGTATTTGTACTTTGTATTTTGTTGTATCATACTCATGTTATATAATGATATGGACATTTTCTTTGATATATGAGTTGTATTGATGTTATTTGATGGATGTATATATGTATTTACTTTATATCACATGTAATTTAAGTATTTTGTATATGATATGGGAAATATATGACATATGTTTTTTTCTAGTATTATGTGACACACATGCATGGTTAAAAATAAAAACATATAATGGGGGAAAATGTATATAAATAATCATAAAATGTAATACACACTAGATCATGATGGAAAATGTGTAAAACAAAATATGAATAAATATAGTAAACCAAAATGGTAAAACCATGTATAAGTAAAATTACACCAAATTAAAATAAATATAAGTCATACTAAATCGAGTTGGGAAGTATGATTTTTTTTTAAAATAAAGTGGAAAACATGTTATAACAAATGGTATGAAAATGTACAATAAAGTTAATCAATCATACTAAATCAACAAATGAAGTATGAAAATTAAAAATAAATTACAATAAAGATAATAAATCATACTAAATCAAGATGGTAATTATGAAAATAAAAACAAATGTAAGTATGAATCAAATTAATCATACTAAATCAAGATGGGAAGTATGAGAAGCTTAATAAAATGATTGTAAAAATACACATAATCAGAAAATAAGAAGATAAAGTGAAATGTTTATAAAATAAGCATAAAAAATACTAAATCAAGATGGGAAGTATGTAAATGACGTGTAAATCATAATGTAAAAAAATATATCTCGAATGTGAAGCATGTAATATTATTGTGATTTGGTCATAGTATGAAATTTATTTGAATATTTTGTGAGGAATGTCTGGTCCTATCTAAGGTCTTCTACTACAATTCACAAAGGTAAAACCAATGAGGTGTATACAAATTTTGGAACAAAATAATGGTATTTAATGTGTTAATTTGGGAGGAATGTCTAGTCCTATCCAAGGTATTATACTGTAACCCACAAAAGGAAACCCTAAGGATATGATAAGTTAACAAAATAATATTCATCAAGGGGAAATATTGGGATTGTTATAATGAAATAAGGAGTGTAAAAATCAAGACATAGGCATACTAGGTAAGGAAGGCACTAAGAGGCTAGTGATCATCAAATACAAAGGAGACTTACTTGTAATAAGCATAAATTTATATAGTAAAATAGGTGGAATACTAAGATCAAATCATGAAGGTTATATAAAAAAGGAAAGTAAAATGGACCCACCTTCCTAAAACATGTTCCCCATTCGTCAGGACTCTTTATAGAGTCATCAGTCTACTGTGAATATTAGGTACTTGTGTGAGAAAGTAGTAAGCACTATATATTTTTTAATTCTCCTATCCCAACCTACTATCCTACCACACCCTAATGGACCTCAAATCTATTATGAGGCCAACTGTAGAGTTTGATATTTGATTGGGGATATGAGAGGTGCTATAAATCATGTATTTTGGTGTGATTAGACTTTTGAATTTTATTTTTTTCCTTTTGGATCATTACCTTTTCTTAAATGATTTGGATTTTAAATTTTGTATGGCCTTTGTGATTACTCCTCTATAAGATTTGGAATAACTAACATGAATGATAAAAGTGATACCCACAAATGATCTTTATACTTTGGTTATTGGAGACTAAGTAACCAAAGATATGACTAACTAAACAACTTAGGATTTCCTATGAACTAGTGTGTAATCTCAAGTTTAAACTACATGTATGCTTAGTATGTGAAATATAAATAAGGGAAAAAAGTATATCAAAGAGATCGATGCATGTAATTAGTAAAATGAGAAGTCATGTTTGCTAACTGATCATATAGTGAAGATAAAATACTAAAGGAATGTAGGTTTTATAACCATGTCACAATAATAATTATATTTATTTAAGTTGGAAAGTAGTAAACAATTGTCAAAGAGAAAATAAAGGAATCCATGTGAAAGTATTGAAACCATAAGCATAAGTTTGAAGTCATGAAAAATGAGAATAATCCATAACAGAAAGCTAAAGAGAATGAAACCATGTAAAACACATAAAACATAATATATTGGTTCATGTAAAAGATATAAGTGAAATCATGTTTGACAAGTAGTCAAAAGTATAAGATATATAAATGAATCACAAATATGATCTAAATCATGTAATAGAATGATAAATAATGTGAAAGAACACCATGTTGTTTTCATAAATACTAATAGATCTGACCATAAATGTCATCCATAAAATCTAACACATCCCTATGTAGTTGAATTCTAAAGTTAGTCAAAATCTCATCAGTCTTAATGGAAAGTCATGTAAAGACTTCTTTTTATATCATCTCTACTAAAAAATTAGGTGTCATAGAAGAATATTGATGCACATGTGGTACCTCCTATTTGGTATACTAGATACTATGAATAAATATCTCAATATGAATGGTATCTATGGATCTATGAGGAAGTGCATCCAATGGAGAAGAAGGAGCCTTCATTCACAAGAAACCTATAGTAGAAAGAATAATTAGTGCCAATGTAGACTGTGGGAAATCTGAAATATGTTTTTGAAGCATTTGACATCTATCATTATGATGGGTACTACACTGATACAAAAGACAATAGACTTACCCATATTTATGGATGTACTCTAGAAGAAGTTTTGGAGGTGGGATAGTCTTGTCTTTGGGTTGTGCAATGATTGGATTTAATGTATCAATATACGCCTAATATTTTATCAGTAAGGGAATGGTTATTTATTCCATAGAAGTAATAAATATGCCTATTAATAAATGGTGGAGGTCTACTAACTGAAGTAGTAAAGGAAAAATCTTGTTTCTACTGATGTAGATGACAATCCTTGGTCCAATGACCAAAAACCCTATGAATATCACAATAAGGCTTATTTATCCATTGTGTGGGTAAGGGATCAAGATTAGGTAATGTTATAAGACCATCACCCAAGGAAGGGAGAAGCTAGAGTATAAATTGGACTAGGCTCATCCATAGGTATGGTTGGTTATGCAGTGAGTCTAAGAAGAGTGGATAACATCTAAGTAAACTAGAAAGATCATGATATATGGCAAAACAATAGGGTCTTGTCATGGCATGATCCATAAGCATACTCCTAAGAGGTCATATTGTAACTAGAGGAATAATATGTGTGTGATCCATCTCTAACCTATAAATAGTAGTGTAAAAATTAACATCAAGTACTATCAGAGAAGGAATGATAAAAGAATAACTGAAAGATTACAGTAAAGGAAAATGATATCTAAGAACCTCGACAATTTAAGCTTGAACAAATCTAGATAAAAATGGGTCATCTAAAGAGTAAACATCATTATAATTGTGTGTATTTAAGTTTAAAAGACATGCATGAACTAATACATCAGTTGAAGAAGCATGGTGAATGTAATGTTTAGTTTTGGTTAGAGTAATTGGTATTTCATCAAAAGGTTCTTGACAGGATCAAGTTTGAAGAGAAGGAGGAAGTTGAGTAATGATGTTAGGGGAGATATTGGAAGTGTTAATATTTAATCTTATCTCATCTAGTTGATCATCATTTGAGTTTAAGAGGTTAGGTGGAATATTTATGATTAATTTTGTATTACCATTATAACCTCTAGTAGAGTTGACAAGATAGTTGAAGCATTAGGATTATCAAATTGGAATGTTAGGTAGGGCTTCATGGGTGGGTATTTTAAAAACACCTCATTTTTGGAATTGTTTAAAAATCCAAGGATTCAAGTCCCCTTGAATCATGTATATAGCATCATTATAAGGGAATTTGACACATTGGCATGCAGATGAATCAACTACTCTCATGTAATGTTTCCAAGTTCGACCAAGTAAGATATTGTAGGAAAATGAAAATTTTAATATCATGACTTTCACATAAATGATGATGGTAAGAATAGTGATAGGAGTCCAAACACAACTTAAAGGAAGCATTTGTCTCATATCATATCCTTGGCATGTATTTGTGTGGATTTAAAGTTACATTCAGATTATCCAAGTGTTTTGATAAAATCAAGGGAAGCAACACAAGTGTCTGTGCCTTCATCAATTAAGGCACATTAAAATTGGATATAACTTATTTTTATGATAATGAATAGGGGAGGGTTATTCGCATAAAGCAATATCTCATCGAGAATCATAGAAGAGATAAGAAACTTAAGTGAGAGAGAAGTGTTGACTATTTTGTTAACATGGATGGACATTTCTTCACATTTTTGAATAATGTTATCTTTAGATATAGATAAGGTAGTTTTTTCCCTATGGGATGAAAATGAGGGATGTTCATTTTCAATAATAATTGCATTACGAAACTATGATGGTGGGGAGAAGTTCACATAATCTCTAAGAAAGAATTTGAGATGGGAGATGGGAAAGTTCTATAATAGGATCCCATTCATCATAACCCATGAGAGGATTATTAGACAAAGGTGTGTAGTATTTTAATAGATATGTTAAAGGGGGTTTGAATGTGTAGTGAAACTTATGTTGATAAGGTATTGTTGGTTTAGGTTGGTTGTCAATAAGTTGATTGATATTAGGTGATGTGGTTATTTGTTGAGGTATTTATTGTGGTTGAGTAGAATAAATATTGTTTAGAGTTTAAAGGATGTTTAATTGAGGTATGGAATTTGGGGAAAGAGTATAAGTTATATCAATGGTATGAGAAGTATGGTCAATTTGTGTTGTTAGAGGTGATGCTTGTATGTTTTTCAGTTCCACATGCCCTAATTATATGAGATGGGATAGGGAAGTGTCTCGAATAATGCAAAATGCTAAAGAGGTTTGATGGTTAGACATTGGGGTTGAATTAATATAATTAACTACTCTCCTCATATTAGTCATGTTAACCACATTTTCATCATTGGTGTTGAGATATATAATACTTTAAATGTTATTGGTAGTAGGGTTAGGTTTATCAATGTTGTCTTAGTGATTAGAAAGGGAATGATTATAGATAGATAAATGGGCATTGGCTTGGTTTAAACCTTGACTTTTATTTTGAGTTTCATGAGCTTTAAGGGCTAGCCATAAGCTTGTTGATGTTTTCATATAAGGGATTCATGGTCAAAGTTGGGACTAAAGAGAAAGTCTATAGCAAGATTTATTAATTGGAAACAAGTTTCATGAGAATGGATTTAACTTGCATGAAACCAACAAAATTTATTTGGATCATACCATGTTTTCATAGGACATGTAATGATAGGATCTCATGGTGAAGGTATTGGAAGACATTTTTAAAAATCTACTAATGAAAGAAGTTTGTGCACATTGGTATGATTATTTTGAGAAAATGTGGGATTATGATGAGAATTTTTGTTTGATGGAGGAACATGATCCATTTTAGGGTTTAGAGCAATACCTTGGATGGTGTGTATGGTATCATAAGTATCTATAACAACATCATTGGTTGTATGATAGTTTTTAATCATTAACAAGTATGTGAGTTCCCATTGTAGGTTGGGGAGGTTCAAATTGAAGTATAAGGAAATATTAATGTTTATCTTAGTCGAGAGCCTCTTCCAATGTTTTTGGGGAAAGAGTCCTAACATGATATTATAATTTAGGATGAAGAGAATTAATAAATAAGTGGAAGAGGTCCTCAATTTCCATATTATCCTCAATTTTATTAGACAAATCTTTCCATCATTTGATGAAAACTTGTGCCATTTCAATTTCTAGTTATTTACAATTGATGAAATGAGCTAAGTTATTTTTGAAAGGATCATTAGTTTAGAATTCTTGAACCAATTAATTGACCAAGTCTTATAATATAGTAATGGAGTGGGTTTCAAGTTGATTAAACCAATATAAAGCATCTCTGGAAAGCATTTTAGCTAAGATTTTAGTGGTAGTGAAAGTATTAATCTTAACCCAATCTTTCTAAAGATTTCCAAATGTTTTTAAATGTATGGTGGGATCTGTAGATCCATTATAAATGATAGTGGGAGTGATACATGTTGACATATTTCTACCCTTAGGTTTAAAAGGGTCAACCTATGCTCAATAAACACTTGAGCTTATCCTTGGTCATTTTCTTGAGTTTTTAAAATGTCTTGACAGTCTAAGAGAGGGTTAGTTATCCTTAGGAAGTGAGGTAGTAGGTTCAAATAGTGAGTGATGTCAAATAGTTAAGGTTATCCCCATCTCACATTGTTTGAAGTTGTGTCAAGGCATCATTTTCTACTAATTGTGTATAGGATTCTATAACAAGACTTAAGGTGGTCCTTATGATCTAAATATACTCATGGAAGGTGATCTAACACACTGCAGTCCATAGTCACATGTTCATTTGAGCATTCCAAGAACTTACATAAATAGGGGAAGAATTTAGGAGTTTAGGGGCTAGTTTGAGGAAGGATGATGACCCTTGTCTAAGGCCTTAGCATACTTTAAGGTTATTTAGCAAATGTTAAGGTATCTTCATCAATTGATGTTTCATTTGAAATTATGCATATTTTGCCTTCTAAAGGGTGTATAAACTATGTGCATTATATTTTTATGACCCCTAAGACATCATTGAGTCATTATCAAGATTTATAAGTCTCAAAAAGGGCCTTATTATCATCATACTATCTTTATAAAGTAGTTTTACATGTGAAAGGAAGTTTTTGAGGAGTCAAATGCCTCTCATTCACCAAGAAGGGTCCCACACATGTGAAAATGACCTTTTAGCTTCCTTCAATCTATACCCTCTATTTTGAAAAACATATTTGACTCCTCATTTCCCTCTTTTTTCCCTTAAATTGCCTTTCAAGATCTCATACTTGAGAAAATTCAGAAAAATGATGTTCTACACATGTTTCTAGGACTTCTACAAATTTATATGAATAGGTCAGAGTCAGAGGAGGTTAGAAATCTTATGTGGGATCCCTTTCAAGAATCATGGAGAAGGATTCATGTACCAAATGTCTATAAAAAGGAAAAAATGGTAGTAATATCTCCATCAAGCCCTGGGCAAGCTCATAAAGGCTAGTTTAAGTTGGATGATACAATTTGTACAAGGGGAGTTAGAGCCCAAGATCTTAGCTAGAGGTAGGGTACCTAGTGGGATTCCAATAAGTTACATCAAATCAAGGATATGAGCTTTATGAATAATAACTAAGACCCTTATCTAGTCTTAAGATCTTTCTAAACCCCATAAGCTCCAATATAGGTAGATTTATCAAAATTTTGAGCTTGTTGTGATAGCTTGAGCATGGATAAAGGTATCTAAAGACTTGTTAAGTGTTTTAGACCCCTTTGAGCATGTTCTCATGGCACTTTTAGGGTTATATAAACACATAGTCACCCTTATAAGTAGGTTACAGTCATGTGTAATTTTATTGTGTTTTCATGAAAGAGTAAAGCATAAAGATGATCAGTGCAACTTTACATTGCTTCCTCTAGGTTCCTCACATATTTCACTTAGTCATCATTTGGTCAGAATAGATCCCCTTCAAGCTCTTCAATGCTCACAATGTGAAGGAAGGAGAAAGGTTCCAAACATGACCTAGTTATTCTCATGGCATTCCATCTTCAAGATGATATCATATGAATGGTGTCTTCTTTAGGTTTCAAGGGTGGTTTAATATTGTGGAGGAGCTCCTTTTTTTCAAGAGAAACAAGTTTTCATATGGCCCTCAATACTAGTGTTGTCCCCAAAAAATGTCACTCATTTTTGGGACAACATATGAACTATTTTGATCCTACAAGACCAAAATTGTCTCTTCCCATTTCAAAGACTGTTATGAGCCTTCAAATCCTTCATTTTTCAAGCTTTTTTAGAAAACTACAGACTCTGCAGGCTCATTTCTATGGACTCCGTAGGCTCATTTCTATTGACTTCGCAGGTTAGTTTTTATGAACTCTGCAGGAGAGAAACAGGTTCAACACTTAGCCATTTTTTCTATCGAGAAGTTCAAAAGACCATCTTTCAATGCTCATGAAGATCAAGTTCCCTCTGGGAAAGATCAAACCTCAAAGAGCAGTAGAAGCTGCCAAGTGTCATCTGTTGAGACACAGTTTCTAGTAAGTTTCAAAGCAGCAAAATGTGCCACATGTCCCATTATAACTCAGCAGAGTGCAACAAGTGTTTTCAACCATGTTTCAAGTTCTTAATAAGTTTCAAATCTTATTCCAATAAGCTTCTCATAAATTTCAATGAAATTTTCCAAGTGTCATCTATAGAGACCCATTATAATTTACTTATAGATATGGTGGAAGTCACCTTGTGTCCCGTTATAACTCTACAAAAGCCAACAAGTGTTAACATCTGTAGCTTCTTCCTTTTATTCCATAAGGAATATCGTGGGTCCCAAGTGAGTGGCTAAATTTGATCAAAATGTACCATGTTTCATCATTCGTGTGAGTCCAAATGAGTCCTAATGTTTCTATATTGTTTCTAGAAGCTCAGTGGAGCGTGACAAGTGTTTGCATCCATGTTTTGAGTTTCTTATAAGCTGAAAATCTTCTTTCGATAAGATTATCTCAAAGTTATATGGAAGGCACCAAGTGGCGATGGCAAAAGGTTTCAATATGTTTTTCTAAAAAGTAGCAGAAGTCACCACGTGTCCCTTGAAAAGCTCAGTGGAAACTAACAAGTGTCAACCTCCACAGTTTATTCCTTTTGTTTTGATATTAAGTAAGGACTATGATATATTAAGAAAGATCAAAAATATATGTGTATGGGATATGTTTCTAGAAGGTGAAGTAGTCCACTAGGTGGACATCAAATAGTGCAAATATTCAATGGTGTAGCCTATTTTTCTGCATTGAGTAAAATGAATGAACAACTATGCACACATTAGGAAACACATCAGGTAGCCCATATTTAAGACCGACACCTAATTCTAGCATAGCCCATGGATAGAATTTAAAATGTGTTGAAGGCATTGAATGCATTGTAGGCCATTTTTGTGAAACAAAGTGCCTAAGTCTTTCTTGGGGCACTATATATTGGACTCTCTCTTATTATTTTAGAGATCTCTCTCTGTTATCAAAAACAAAAACTCTGCCCAAATTGAAAGACATTATTGAGACTTTGAGCTCAGATTGTTGATCATATTTCATTATTTGAATAAGAAAACAAGTGACTTTTTAGACTTTGTGTTAGAATAGCTTGGTTATTGGGGAAATTGTTCTTATGTCTATTTCCTTAATATGTTTTTTGTCCATTTAATTGAATAAGTAGAATTAGTGAAAATAATTAGAAAGGTGTCCTGAAGCCAACTATGGAGAGACTTTGTGCCCTCATTATCCTTCGTATTCTATTTCTGTGTAAAGGACCTTGGGATGACTTTGTGCCCTCATTTCTTTTGTATCTCACTCTTAGCCAGTTGAGGTGGAGACTTTGTGCTACATCTCAATCTGCTGGTTACTATGCCTTTGGTTACCAGTTACTTGTCACTATCTAAAAAAACTCTTGCTATTTCCTGCAAGATCACTTATGAAAGAAGAGAAGTGCCTTCAACATTTTCACCAGGATTTTCTCCTCTATTTGTTAACATTATCTCTGAAAAAAGAGAAATGGATGGTTTATCCTACCCCTGAGTGTTATTTTATGCTTATATATATAGTATATAGCTCCTACATATTTATAGGGAACCTGCCCTTGATGAGAGGAGAGATTTTTCCCCTTTTGATTTAGTAAACCTACACATCTGGCTGACCAATTTCCCTATGTTGTGGTTGAAGAGACCTATTTTTCTCATCAGTTAGCTGGTGACAAAATATCCACCCAGTAGTTTTTGTCAACTCCGTTGGGCACACGGTAATTTTGTGCAATTTGGAGCCTCAGGCTTTAGATTGAAACATCACATGTGTCTTATGCATTATCATTATATCCTTATCTGTTTATCCCATTGTGGAAGAATGCACAGTTTGAAGCCTCAAGCTTCAAGCTGAAGCAGTGCCAGTTTTTTTCCATTTTTATTTTTACACTCTGGCAGATCCATTGTATATGCAAAAATAAAGGGCTATAGGTATTGTTGACCCTATATTTGAGTTGGTACAACAAAGTAATTTTGATCTATTTCCTTCACCATCTTGCCTCCAATGAACTAGGAGCTTTCCTCCTACTAAAGTCAAGTCTCCATTACTGGGCAAAGCCTCCATTTCCACTATTAATAAAGCTTTGTCAATACTTACCCCTCTAAGATTTTTTATTCCACCTTTCCATAGTCATACAATGGCAGTTCAAGGTCCTTGAGGTAACTCTTTTGGCCTACTCAATTTAACTCCACCTCTACATGAGCTACCACGTAGTTCAAGGAAAAAATTCCCCAAGTTCTATGGTGATGGGAAGGTTCATCCTGATGAACATATTGTAGCCTTCAGCATAGCTTATGGCATAATAGGTATGGAGTATGAGGATGTAGCAGTCAGGTTGTTTATGAAAACTTTACAAGGTGCTGCTGCAGACTGGTTCTATCATCTGCAGGCCCAGACTGTGACTAACTAGAACACTCTCAAAGCCAAATTTGAAGCCAGATTTAAGCCTACAAAATATGTACATGCCTTGTTGGCTCAAATCACATAAATGAAGAAGGAGCCTCATGAACCATTGAGGGATTTCATAGCCAAGTTTGATAAACTAAGGAATAGGATTCTTATAATTACTCAGCCAACGCCTGAAAACCTCAAATATTTCTTCATCAACTCTCAGCTGCCTGAAGTGAGTTTTCTGCTGAGACATGCTAGCCAAATAGACCTTGCTACAGCTCAGGATTTGTCCACTAAAGTGGAAGATGACCTTATCTTGGTAGTAAAGATAAGGAGAGATCCTAACAGAGGTAAATCTTCTTCATCTTTTGAGTATCCATCTATAGGCACCACTAATCAAATGGTGCAAAAGTTGGCAAATGAACTGAAAAGGCAAATGGCCCAAGGTATGTCTACTCCTCCTAATTGGGATATGACAAGGAGGACATTTTAAAATCAACCATATCAAGGCAATGCTACCAAGAATCAAGGGCAGCCAAATCATCTTCCTCCCCCATAGAAGAACCTTGCTCTTGAAGCGCGTCCACCCAACTCAGTAGTTGGATATTTGGACACTAAACATGATTTCTCTTTCCAACCTAAGTTTGATCAAGAAAATGACATTGATCTCTTCATGGAGGATCAATAAGAGTCAATTGGAGACTCCCACATTGGTTTCCTAAATTACCAGGATGAACCTAGGAGTAAAGGTGAAGTAGTTGAGGGATCATACATGGTATTCACCTAGTCCAAGAATCAATCAGCCCAACCAATTGATAAGGAGAAAATAGAGGAGTGACCTCAACCAACAATTTTAATTTTTAAGCAGGGAACCACTCTACCTTTTTAGCTAAAGGACCTAGTGATTGTAAGAAAGGTAAGTACATCAAACATCTATGCACCTTCAACTTCAATTCTACAAACCAATACCACCCTTCCTAAAAACCAAAAAGATGAACTCCCTTCCTTTATTTCTAGTCCATTTCAGTCATTTGACATAATCGACCATGTCAAGAAGACCAAAATTCAAATGTCTAAATTTGAATTCTTGCAATCTAATCCTGAGTAGTTGGATAGGTTAGTTCAGTGTATGAAGAATAAAGTTGTCCGTACAAGACAAGATGTTAAAAAGGTAACTCATGATCCCCCAAGGAACATGTCCATCCCAAACAATATTGTCATTACTCCTCTAGCTACCCCTAGGAAAATAGAGCCTTTTTATGTTTCTCTATTGATAAATGGTTACAAACTGAGCAATTGCATCATAGACTCAGGTGCATTTGACAATGTCATGCTTGCCAAAGTGGTAGAATCTCTTGGACTCACATTGACCAAAACCTTTGGGAGATGCTTCTCCATGGAGAACAAATAAGTACCTCTACTGGGACAAATCAAAGATGCCCAATTTGCATTTGTAGCATTCCCAAACAAAAGAATCAAGATGATAGTCCTTGTGGCTGATGTTTTAGCCTCATATGGCATTCTTCTGGGGTGAAATTTCTAGAAGGATGTTGGTGGAGAATTGAGAATGGACCTATTTGAAGTGAGGATCCCTATCAAAGGCATCATGTAAAGGCTACTTCCTAAAAAGGAATCAAAATATGTTGTCACTCAGACATCAGCCCCTGAAGCTCAAATTCTATTTGAATCTTTAGGCATGGGTAATTACTTCTTAACCACAAAGGATATTTATGTTTCTACAGATGAAAGTCCTGTAGGTGGCAATCTGAAAATTGATTCAAATAAGACATCAAAAGAATTGGTAGGGCACAGTACAGATGAAAAAGCATCTTTCACTTTCAATGAAGATAAATCTGATAGAAGATCAATTTTTGATGATGTTTGGATCTTGGAATCCAATGGTAGTAATTCTTCTACCAATGTTGAAGCTGGGATTGTGTCGATATCTCCTCAAAGAGATGTTTTTTCTTCTTCATGCAAGTTGAAGTTTAGCAACACCAAGAGCACAACTGAATGTGAATCTTTGTTGCTCAGATTAAAGCTACTCAAGACCAAGATGTCAAACTCCTTTACACCAAAGGAGATGTTGAGCTGATGGTTTGTCAGGTGTTTGATTCTAATCCAAACATGTGCTAGACTGAACTAGTAGAACATCAAGCTATGGTAGTGGACCATACTACTGTACTCCAAAGTCATCAAAAGGAACTCTTCACCAAGAGAGCAAGGAGTTATGGTTTTCAGATTGAAGACCACGTCTTGCCATGGATCAAGAAGAGAGAACCAAAAGGAGTGCATAGAAAATGTGATTCCTAGTAGAGAGTTCCATTCGCCCATCACTGATTCTAGGGACAAAATGGTTTCTTGCTGACTTATCAAGACAAAATGCCATTTTCATTGTCTCACAATGGGCAACGTTTGAATCACTTCAATTCTTGAATTATCAGATGAGTTCACCTGTACATATGTATATTTGTATAGTCTTTAGTTCTATTTTGTGCCTTTAATTTTCATTTTTAGCACCTTTCTTTTTTGGGTAGCATGACTCCATAGCCTAATGGCATACTTGAAGGCACTGGAGATTTTGGTTTCTACTCCCCTCAGCTGTTTCAAGTTTTCAACTGAAGGAAGTTCCCCAATTGGAGCCAGTTGTTGTCCCCAAAAAATGTTACTCATTTTTGGGACAACATATGAACTATTTTGATCTTGCAAGACCAAAATTGTCTCTTTCCTTTTTAAAAATTATTATGAGCCTTCAAATCCTTCATCTTTCAAGCTTTTTAAAAAACTACAGACTCCACAGGCTCATTTCTACGGACTCCATAGGCTCATTTCTATGGACTTCGCAGGTTAGTTTCTACAGACTCTATAGGAGAGAAACATGTTTAACAGTTAGCCATTTTTTATATCAAGAAGTTCAAAAGACCATATTTCAATGCCCTAAAGAGCAAGTTCCCTTAGGGAAAGATCAAACCTCAAAGAGCAGTAGAAGATACCAAGTGTCATTTATCGGGACATAGTTTCTAGTAAGTTTCAAAGTAGCTAAACATGCCACGTGTCTCATTATAACTTAGCTGAGCACGACAAGTGTCTACATCCACGTTTTAGTTTTCTAATAAGTTTCAAAGCTTATTCCAATAAGCTTCTTGCAAAGTCTAGTGGAAGTTTCCAAGTGTCATCTGTCGAGACCCATTATAATTTGCTTCTAGATACGGTGGAAGTCACCTCGTGTCCCGTTATAACTCTACGGAAGCTAACAAGTGTCAACATCTGTAACTTCTTCCTTTTATGTCGTAAGGACTATGGTGGGTCCTGGGTGAGTGGATAAAGTCAAGTGGAATGTGCCACGTGTCATCATCCATGTGATTCCAAATGAGTCCCAATGTTTCTATATTGTTTCTAAAAGCTCAATAGAGCACGATAAGTGTTTGCATCCATGTTTTGAGCTTCTTATAAGTTGTAAAGCTTCTTTCAATAAGATTCTCTCATATTTCTATGGAAGGTGACAAGTGGTGATGGTAGAAGGTTTCAATATTTTTTTCTAAAAAGTAGTGGAAGTCACCATGTGTCCCTTGAAAAGCTCGATAGAAGCTGACAAGTGTCAACCTCTGCAATTTCTTCCTTTTGTTTTGATATTAAGTAAGGACTGTGGTGGGCCCCAGGTGAGTTACTAAAGTCAAGTGGAAGCTACCAGGTGTCATCTACTAAGACACATTATGATTTACTTCTCAAAATAGTGGAACTTGCCATGTGTCCCTTGTAAGATAAATGGAGCATGCCAAGTGTCAATATCCACATGAATCCAAGTGAGTCCCAAATGTTTCTACAGTGTTTCTAAAGCCTAGTAGAAGCTACCACATATCATCTTCCATGGGACTCTCAAAAGGAATCCAAAACCTCTATAAGTTAAGTAGATGCTGCCATGTGTCCTCACATATTTCACAGTATAACATGCCATGTGTCACCTATTGAGATCAGTGAAAAGTGGCCAAAGCAAGCGGGGAAGACATGAAGGAATTGCTAAGGAAGATGACGGGCCCGCAACCATCAAATTCAGGGCAACCAACTAGCCATTGGCTTTCAAATGATGATGGACTTGAAGATGTCAAATTTGTGGCAATGAAATGGCTGTTAATCTTTACAGGCTTAAGCACGGACCCGAAGGAATTCAGAGACCTGCAGGATGAAAGGAAGAACCACTGAGAAAAGGAACCAAAAGAACCAAAAAAGGGAAAAGGTTGCCAAGAGAGCTCAAATCACATAGAAAAGGATGAAATATAGCAAGGAAAGGGGGAACGATGGAGAAAGATCAAAAATATCTGTGCATGGGATATGTTTCTAGAAGGTGAAGCAGTCCACCAGGTGGACATGAAAGAGTGCAAATATTCAATGGCATAGCCTATTTTTTTTGCATTGAGTAAAATGAATGAATAGTTGTGCACACATTAGGAAACACATCAGGTGGCCCATATTTAAGACCGACACTCAATTCTAGCATAGCCCATGGATAGACTTTAAAATGCATTTGAAGGCATTGAATGCATTGTAGGCCATTTTTATGAAACAAAGCACCCAAGTCTTTCTTAGAGCACTATATATTGGACTCTTTCTTATTATTTTAGAGGAGATCTCTCTCTATTATTATAAATAAAAACTTTGCCCAAATTAAAAGACATTACTGAGACTTTGAGCTCAGATTGTTGATCATATTTCATTATTTCAATAAGAAAACAAGTGACTTTTTAGACTTTTTGCTGGAATAGCTTGGTTGTTGGGGAAAGTGTTCTTATGTTTGTTTCCTTAATACATTTTTTGTCCATTTAATTGAATAAGCAAAATTAGTGAAAATAATTAGAAAGGTGTCCTGAAGCCAACTGTGGAGAGACTTTGTGCCCCCATAATTGCCTTTAGTGTGTTTTCTTTTTATTCCTGTGTAAAGGATCTTGGGATGACTTTGTGCCCTCATTATCCTTCATATTTTTTTCTATCTAAAGGACCTTGGGATGACTTTGTGCCCTCATTATCCTTTGTATCTCACTCTTGGGTAGTTGAGGTGGAGACTTTGTGCTACATCTCAGTCTGTTGGTTACTACACCTTCAGTTGCCAGTTACTTGTCACTATCTGAAAGAACTCCTGGTGTTTCCTGCAAGATCACTTTTAAAAGAAGAGAAGTGCCTTCAATGTTTTCACCAAGATTTTCTCCTCTATTTGTTAACATCATCTCTAAAAAAAGAGAGATGGATGGTTTATCCTACCCCTGAGTGTTATTTTTTTCTTATATATATAGTATATAGCTCTTGCATATTTATAGAGAACCTCCCCTTGATGAGAGGAGAGATTTTTCCCCTTTTGATGTAGTAAACCTGCACATCTAGCCGACCAATCTCCCTATGTTGTGGTTGAAGAGACCTATTTTGCTCATCAGTTAGCTGGTGATAAAATATTCACCCAATAGCTAACACATATGGGCTAGCTCCAAAAGAATCCATTGGTATTTTATTGTTTAAGGTTTTTGTGGACTCCTATGTTTCAATTTCTCCCTTAATATGCTTGGTTCATTAACTCCAAATGTATTGCCTTGTTGAGTATCCATATAGTGATGTTTAAGGTCTCAATAGGTAGTCTTTGATAGGGAGTGATAGTCCACATAAGGTGTCCTAAAATACATCTACTATATAATGACTTAATTAGGTTATTTTCACCTCATAATGATTTTTGGATTTCAAACTCACAACTCTAAAAGGATTGTATAATACACCTATAGGGTTAAGTCCTCACTCACAATCCTATGTGTCGAAGTAAGGTCAAAAATTTTTACAATGCAATGAAAGGCATTTGGAACCATGAAAGAGGAATCCCATAAAAGTGTGTAAATTATTAATAATCCAATAACATAATTTAGAATAGTAGGTCTAGGCCTAACTTTGAAAGCTCCCCCAAATCACCATCTACAATTGAACCTAGGTAAATGCAAGAAAGGGATATATAATTGTGAATATGACTACCTTAAAAAGGTTATTTAGGTTAAATTAAGGTAAATTGGGTTCCCAACATGGTGTAGAAACCCTTCTCTTGCTCATGGACCTATAGAAGGATTCCATTTGCAGTCAAATGTCTCTAACCCCGACCTATAGGATGGTAGTCTAGTTGATTTCAAACTTAAATATAGGATGCCATCTACAAATTGAGAATGGATCTCAAGAAAAGGATTAGAGTACATAGGTTATGTTATTTAAAGACAAAAGAGACATAAAAGAGTGACCATAACAATCTAACTCATGACCCTTTAACTTTGTATAAATAGTTGGCTTAATGCATACAAATCTACCTAGCAAGATGGGATACCTATGTTGGTTTGAATAAGGAAGGTAACACACTCTATTAAATGGGTACTATATTGGTGTTATTAAACCTATAAAACCTTCAAAATCATTCAAGATAGAGTCAAGTTAAGAGAGTTTCCTAGGCCTGATTAAGGGTTCATAACACACAAGCATGTGTGTGTGTGAATAGGAAAGCATGTTGTTGTAGGAAGAAGGGGAATCAAGCCTAAATAATTGTTGATAAATATTGAAATTAAATTCCATGATGGGTTATAAATCCTTTAATCATAAATAAAGAAGGAAATAAGACCACTTGTGTCTTTGGCATCAACTAGTCCAAGCACTAAATAAAGGCCAAGGATGGTCATAATAGACCTAAAAAGGAAGAATGATAGAGGTAAAATCATGAACTATTATAAGACTATGAAAAGGATTGAATATACATAAAAAATGATTATAATAAGGCCCTAAGGCCACCATATGCACATATAGGTGGTCTAATGTCTTGAGGCTCAGTTCAGGCCTATAAGGACTAAAACCCCACTTAAGCCTCAAATCCTCAACTCCATCTTTGTGACATGACAAGCTCCTCAGGTATGTCTAAGGCCATAAAAATATTTAATATGGTGTTATAAGTCTTGAGAGAGGTGTTTCAGGTAGGATAAGATAGAGTAAGTGGTAATTTTGCCCAACATCCCTCCTCGAACTTCATCACCCCAGTCTACCAATTCAAGTTACTATTTCAAGTGCTCATATCTTACATGAAAAGATTTAAGGGGACCGATGATATTATAATAAATTAATTAACCCTATGATTTCCATCCATAGAGGAGAGATCTAGTTTTAGGGGGTCAACTCTACGAATGATCCTTAACACTGTTACCATACTGAGAATGCCTAGTGAAAGCCTGAGGACTGCCAACCTTTACTCAAAACTAACCGTACAATATGTATGGGAGTAGGATATGTTAGGGAGATTTGAGGGGGTCTATTTTTTAAAATTTAATGGCATTAATTTTATAATGTAAGGCTTATACTCTATGAACCATTGTTAATATGGTAGGCCACTCAACCCTCAAAAAGCCTAATCGAGAACTTGATGAGTAGGAGACTCTTCCTGATGATTCCAATGACCATAATGCACCATGATAACATTATTAAGACACCTATAGGTCACATGTTCTCTTTTTAAACCAAAAAATTATCACATGTGGGGAAAAAATGTGTAGGGAAAGGGATTATGAGGTCTAGTTTTGGGTTTGTTGTCATAATTCCAAGCATGTTGATGGTCTTACATGAATATAAGGGATTTTTTGGATTTTACAAAGGTGTAATGATTCCCAAAAAACCACTCTTCAACTCCCATACTAGTACAAATAAGCCTAATGATCAGACTTGAACTTAATTGAGGAGATGACCTTCATTTACATCAAGGAAGGGGTGTTGCAAGCATATCCACACAGTGATGAGACTCTTAAAGGTAGGAACATTAGTGTATTAACCTCTTTAAGACATTATCAGAATCATCACTCACATAAAATCCTCTAATTACTAGGTTTCTCACCCACTGGGATAATAATGCATTGAATGGGCTAAGAATGGCATGGAGAGCGGTAGCTGGGTGAGTAATGGACAAGTTCAAACAATTAATTACCTCTCATAATGGGTGCATGACCTCTCTTTGCACATCAACAAGTGATTTATTAGTTAAATATTTTATGAAGTCTTCATGGGGTTATCTATGACCAAATATATGCCATTTACTGCACTTCTATGCCCAAAAGGGCTCATTGAAGGCCACTAGGGAGACAAAGCAATGCATGGAAGGAGTTGTAAAGATATTACTACCCAAAAATCATGGTTGTAACTAATTATTAAAATAATTATGGTCTTCATGACCTCTACTCCACACTTCTATGCCACATTCTCCTTCTCTCTCCTCATATTATATAAATTGGGCGTCAAAAGCCATTGAATGCATCCTTGGACTAGGTATGAAAAAACTTTACCCAATTATACCTTTTAACCTTTGAACTAATATAAGTACTGGTTCAACTTATCCATGTGAGTTTAGTGTGTTTTATACTTTTTGATTTGCATAAGTGGTTGAGTTTTATCTCCCTTTGTAAGTCCTTATTTCTCACCTAGTTGTCAGGAGATTGTTTTATACAGGTCATATGGTGTATGAAAGTGTTAGTGATTGTGATTAGATTAGAATCTGATTGGTTGCATCTTGAATCAAACCTCCCATTCATTAACCTCAAGTTATATTCATCTATCATAGCCTCCATATGAAGCACTAATGCTTAAGAGTCTTTTAGAGAGAGTGGTTTAGTCACTAGTCCTTATCTTGTTCATAAGTGTTGTTGAAAGGTTAAATAGAGGGGACACAATGTGTTGGTGTATCACCTCTCATAGCCAAGTTTTTTTTCATACATTTTTCTATCCCTTTTCATTGATGAGTATTTAGGTTTAGGAATTGAGCCTAGGTGATGCATCATGGGAGTTAGCCCCAAAACTAGAGGTTCATCTCACTCAATAGGCTACCCACACCTAGAGGTGATCCCATTCTATTAGTTGGATGAGGCAAGTCTGAAACACCTTTGACTCAAGGGTACAATCCAAAATTATAATAGTTTATATCATGATTTATGGTACCAAAATTCAAGCAAGCTAGAGAAACTACTCATAGCATTTGGTGATTTCAAGGAGCTTCAAATACTCTAGTGGTAAATCTGCATTCCAATTTCATGCCAAAAGTAGTCACAAGGTCTTCATCAAAATGTAATGAAGCTGATTTTACTGATTTATCCTTAGATTTTTCTAGGAGGAAGAGGTACCCTAGGTCTAATCCTTATCTTAAACCCCCTACTTATCCTATTCCTGCTCAAAAAAGTATTGTTACAACTCTTACACCCCCAATGTCTAAGCCTAAAAACCAAGCCTTTATGCCCTTCAATGGTGGAATCCCTCTAAAACTAAACTAATTTGATGATATTCTTACTATTACACTTAATATCCTTGCATATTTCATAGAATAAAACTCTACTACTCTTATTGAACACATTACAGACATAGCCAACCTCTACTCAGTACATAATGTGACTCAAGAAAATGAGAAATGAGGCTACTAGCTACTTCATTGAGAGATATAACACCTATATCTATCAACACTTGGGATTATTTTTGGGAGTACCTATTCAATAATTTTGAGGATATAAGTGACCATTTATCCCTAGTGGAGCAATTTATCACAATCAAAAGGGCTCCTCAAGATTTTATGGTGGACTTTAACTATAAGTTTCAAAAAACTTGTGATAGGATCCTAAAAATAGTTAAACCCACTCATAATAATGCCTTTTTATACTATTTGAAATCCCTCAATTTTGATGTAACAGACATGATACAATCCATAGGTGGGAACACACTACCTAATGCCTATAAAGTGGTAATAAGGGGAAAAAATTATCCACTACAAGTAGGCAAACTTAAACCAATTCCCCTCATGCCTTTGTTCCCAAATATAAAACCTCTTGTGCCTACCATTACCCCAATACTAATTCCAACCAACCATGAATAGGAATATGCTAGTCAAGTAGATAGATTGGTTAAACTTGAAGGGCTTCTCAAGGCACAAAGAACAAGATAGTGGCCTTGGAGAGGTAGCAACTTCCACCTCATAGACCAAACCAAGCTCCTAATCAAGATCCCTATCATTATTATCATTTTAAAAATCCTCTATATCAAGCTAATTCACAAGGTCAAGGATAGATCACTCAAACAAGGCCCTACAATAATTTTAATCCTAATTATGCCACTTCTAGAGGCATTGGTTCTTACTCGAAACAACTATGCTCAAGAAGTCAAATGGTCTACACAATGGGGGAAATCTCATGAGAATTAAATTATCCCAAGTGAAGGTGCTTGTCAAAATTCTCTTATACAACATAATCAAGATCCTCCTATGTAAGATATTCGACCTCCTACATAACATAAAGAAGCCCCTCTTGTGCAACATAGAGAGACCCCTTTCATGACTCAATATAAAATACCAAATCAATAAAGAATGAGTGGGGGTCAAGCACAATCAGAGATTAACTTTTCCAACTTCTAAGAAGGAGAAAATTATTTTGGATAATGTGCGGTCAATTAGCTTGGGGGTGAAACTAAGGTGGATAGTCCTATTATAGCCAATACAAGGGATAAAAAAATGAAGTGAGTGGTGACTCAGAGGTGGGAATAATAGCTCCTTCATCATCTCAACTAGCCCAGGAGACTAATGAGAAAGGTTTAACCCCTAAAAATCTACCAATTGAAAAGGTTCAAAATGAGAAGGGGAATAATAACAATGTTCCATTCATACCTTAGTTCACTCAAGCTTCAAGTAGTACTATTTCCCCTAAGTTACAATCAAAGGCTCCTAGCCATCACATCAACATTATGGATCAGATGAATAAGGCTCATGTCACCATACCAATGTGGGACACATTACTTATTCTATAATAAAAGGATCTTCTCCAAGAAGAGTTGTCCAAACTTCACATCTTGGACAAACAGGTAGAAAAAGTAAGTGTAGTCCTAAACAACACTAGTCAACCTAATGAGCCCCAACTAGCCAAGGTAAACAAACCGCATCCTTTCTATCTTTATGTCATAATATGAGACTCCTTAGTACATAATTATATGATATATATTGGGTCTAGAACATCTTTCATGCCTAAATCTATAGTAGACGAGTTAGGGTTAATGTATGCACCTAATTATAAGGGAGTCTTGTAACTAGATGGGTCTCCTACTAGACTATTGGTGTGCTCAAATATTTAAAACTTATCCTAGATGTTTTTCCCAATTTTACTATATCATAAGATGTGGTTATGGTTGACCTTCCCCCTTATTTTGCCTTGTGTTTGTTTATGGATTTCACTACCAATATAGGAGGCTACCTATCTTCTAATTGGAATTATATGATCTTTAGAACTAGGTATAGAAATAAGATCACCATCAGGTATGAGCCTATTTCTAGGATCCATTTAGATCCCTACATGCCTAATTTATCTAATATCAACTATACTATTATTGATGAAGATGAGCACCCCAATGATCAAGACCCAATTGAGCCACTTGAGGGCATATCATACATACTTATTAATGAGTGGGGGTAGATAACCATGGTTATGATCCATATAAGAACATTAAATAATAAGGCTTGGGGATATACTATATGCATGAATAAAAGGTAGTCATACCATCCCTTACTAATCTATGTCAAGATAATGATGGAGTGTGGAGTTTTTTGTAATGGTTTTAGATGCAAGAATGGAGGTGGAACAGGTGTCATGTTTGTTTCTCCTTCTAATCAAATATATTTTTTTTCCATAAGATTCAAATTCATCTACATGTGTAACATATCAAAATATGATGATCTTATTCATGGGATATAGTGGGAAAGGAGAAGAGGTATCAAGCTACTATAAACCATGGAAGATAGTGAATTGGTAGAACATCAAGTGAGAGGGAAGAATTCAATCAAAAATCCACTATTAAAATCATATAAGCATAGGGGTTTGGGACCTCTTAGAATATTTTTATGCCTTTGATGTTCGTTCCATCCCAAGAGAAACCAATCAATATGCAAACAGGTTGGCATCTATAAGGGCATAGTATGACATCCCAAGTGATGTCAAAAACATGAAGGATTAACCAAAAATCAAGGTGGTCTATAGACCCTTCATGCCTAATAATGAAGTCAATTGGTAGGTATTTGATAGTGATAGATAAATAACATGTTTCTTGCAATAAGATGCATAATTATGCTCAAGGAACCAAGGCAGACTTCAACAATAGTATGATGACTAGATTGTTCAATTGAGGACAAAAAAACTTCCCAAGGGATTAGTGACTCTTGAAAACATCTTCAATGAGGATGAATAGTTGAGGAGAGATAAGGTTAGCATGTCAACAAAGGAAGATCACTATGAGAAGGTCACCATTTTTAAGGATAGGTTACTCAAACTAGATAAAGTGAACACAAGGGAAGAAAGGGTAAGCCTTCATAGAGTTATGTAAAGAATTTTCAAAAATATTTTCTTGGGAATACAATGATTTAAATGGGTTTGACCCTAGTTTGACTCAGTATACTATATAATTGGAGGCAAGTGCTAAACCTATGAGGTAGAAAAAAAGATTGATCAACCCCAAGATTGAATTCCTCATAAAGAAAGAGCTGACTAAACTCATTTATTCCAACATCATATTCCCCATCAAACACTCTTCATGGGTAGCTAACCTTGTGCCTGTAAGGAAGAAGAATGGGTAAATAAGGTTAAGTGTAGATTTTAGGGATCTCAATAAGGTGTCATTGAGAGACCACTACCCCTTTCCATCCATGGATCATATTATCTAAAAGGTCACAGGTTCATAGTGTTTCCCCTTGCTTGATGGATATTGAGGGTATAATCAAGTGTTGGTGAAAGATGAAGACCAACACAATATTGCTTTCACAACTATGTGGGTCACTTATGCATACAATAGCATACCCTTTAGGCTATCCAATGTAGGGGCCACCTTCCAAAATTAAATGGATGTATTCTTCCAAGGACTCATCAATGAAATGTTGCTCATATACCTTGATGACATCATAGTCTTTTTCAAGTATGCTTTACCTCTCAAACCCATCCAATTGGAGTAACATTTCATATAGTGGGGCCTAGATTTTACAGGCATGATACACCCTCCATCTGGTGCAAGATACAAGTGGGTTTTGACTACTACAAACTACTTGACTAGATGTGTGGAAGTAGTATCCCTTAATGAGGTAAATGAAAACTTAATTTTGGAGTTTTTTGATAGTTTAGTGACCATATTTGGATTCCATTACACCATCATATCAAATAATGCACTAGCTTTCAGTGGTGCAAGGGTGAGTGAATGGTATCTTAATTATGGCATCTACCTCAACACTTCCTTAAACTACTATCCATAAGGCAATGGACTTGTAGAGTCCACAAACAAGAACCTGATCAGAATCATAAAGAGAGTTATGGAAGATAACCAGAGGGAGTGGCATACCAAACTAAGGATAACCTTGTGGGTAGATAGAATCACTCCCAAAAGATCTACTAGTCATTCTCTATACCTTTTTATCTATGTAAAAGATGCAAGGTTGCCCATATCACTTAAACTACCAGCCTTAGAACTCACACATCAACTTGAGCTAATGGAAAATAATGCCATGGAAGTAAAGATGAATGAATTGAGGGAGATAGAAGAGACAAGATATGATGATATGCATGCCATGTGGTCCCACCAAGACTAATTTAAGAATTCATTTGACAAGAGAGATTCTTCAAGGACTTTCCAATAATGTGATATTGTGCTCAAATAGGATAAAGATTGAGCTAAACTAGGTAAAAAATCAAATTTTGATAGCCTATAGAGTAGACCTTACACTATCACTAGCTACAAGGAACACAATGCATTCCAATTGTCAAGGTTGAATGGTAAATAGCTCCCTATCCCTGCCAATGAAGTGTTCCTTAAGTATTGTTATTGAGAAATGCATATTGTCCTTGTACACAGTAGTTTAGGTCTTCTTTCTTCATAGTGTTATGGAATAAGTGATTTGTTAGTTACTAGTTTTATTATGTTATTGCTTTCTTAGTAATTTGGGTATCATGTTCCTTTATGTATTTGTTATGTATCTTGTTATGCTATTTTAATCTTTAAGGTTTTCAAGATGTTAGGTCTGACTGTTAGCCTGGTCAAAAAGGTTTTTAACTTGAGTCACAGTTGTTATATAATAGATTATGGGTTCTCTTGACCAACAAGAAAGTCAAACCCTAAGAATCACTAATGAGGTTGACATCTTTCTACACTTGATCTTAAAAAGGGTCAACCTATTCTCATTAAACCCTTAAGCTTATCCCTGGTCATCTTCTTGAGTTTTTTAAATGTCTTGATAGCCCAAGAAAGGGTTAGTTGTCCTTAGGAAGTGAGGCAATAGGTTCAAATAGTTAGTCATGTGAAAAAACTTAAGGTGGTCCCCATCTAACATTGTTTGAAGTTTTGTCAAGGCATAATTTTGTGTTAATTATGTATAAAAGTCTATAAAAAGACTTAAGGAAGCCCTTGTGATCTAAATATACTCATGGAAGGTGATCTAAAACACTACTGTCCATAACCAGTCATATGCTCATTTGAGCATGCCAAAAACATACATAAATGGGGGAAAAAATCAAAAGATTAGGGGATAGTTTGAGGAAGGATGATGACCCTTGTCTAAGGCCTTAGCATACTTTAAGGTTCTTTAGCAGATGTTAAGGTATTTTCCTCATTTGATATTTCATTTGAAATTATGCATATTTTGCCTTATGAAAGGTGTCTAAACCATGTCCATTATATTTTTATGAACCCTAAGACATCATTGAGTCATTATCAAATGTTAAAAGTCTCCAAAAGGAACTTATTATCATCATAATATCTTTCTAGTAGTTTTACATGTGAAAGGAAGTTTTTGAGGAGTCAAATGCCTCTCATTCACCAAGAAGGGGTCCATGCATGTGAAAAATGACCTTTTAGCTTCCCTCCACCCATAACCTCTATTTATAAAAACATATTTGACTCATCATTTCCATCCTCTTGCCTTCTAATGACCTTTCAAGATCTCAAACCTGAAAAAATGCAAGAAAATGATGTTTTGTAGGTGTTTTTAGGACTTATACAAATTTGTAAGGATAGGTCGAAGTCAAAAGAGGTAAAAAATCCTTATTTGGGATCCATTTTAGTCATCATGAAGAAGGATTCATGTCCCAAGTGTGAAGATAAAAGTAGAAATTTAGTAAGAACTCCATTGAGCCCTTGGCAAACTCACAAAGGCTAGTTTGAGTTGGATGGTATGGTTCATATAAGGGGAGTTAAAGCCCAATTTATTAACAAGAGGTAGGTACCTTAGTAGACTTGAAATTAGTGACATTGGTTTGAATATCAAGGATATGATCTTTATGAAAAATCACTAAGACCCCTAGGTGATCTTAATCCCTTTACAAACCCCATAAGCTCACATACAGGAAAATTTATCAAAATTTTGAGCTTATTATGAAAATTTGAGCATGAAAAAAAGTATATAAAGGCATGCTAAGTGTTTTAGAGCCATCTGATCATGTTATCATGGCACTTTTAGGGTTAGATCAATACACAGTCTCCCTTATAGGTAGGTTACAGTCATGTGCAAGGTTCCTATGTTTTCATGAAAGAGCAAAGCATATAGATGATCAATACAAATTTACATTGATTCCTCTAGGTTCCTCACATACTTCACCTAGTCACCATTCAGTTAGAATCGATCCCCTTCAAGATATTTAATGCTCATAATGTGAAGGATGAAGGTTCCAAACATGACCTAGTTATTCTCATGATAGTCCATCTTCAAGCTGAGAGCATATGAATGATGTATTATTCAAGTTGTAGGTGTGGCTTAAGATTGTGAATGAGCTCCTTTTTTTCAAGATAAACAAGTTTTCATATGGCTCTTAAGACTAGCACATATGGGCTAGCTCCAAAACAATCCATTAGCCTTTTAGCAAGGTTTAAAGTTTATTAGTGTTGCTTAAGGTTTTTATAGACTCCTAGGTTTCAATTTCTCCCTCAAAATGTTTGGTTCATCAACTCTAAATGTGTTACCTTATTGATTATCTAGATAGGGATGTTTAAGGCCTCAATATGTAGTCTTTGAGAGGGAGCGCTAGTCCACATGAGGTCTCCTAAAATACATTTGATATATAATGACTTCATTAGGCTATTTTCAACTCATAATGAGTTTTGGCTTTCAGACTCACAACTCTAAAAGGACTATGTAATACACATACAGGTTTAAGTCCTCACTCACAAGCCTATGTGTGGAATTTAGGTTTAAAGTTTTTACAATGCCATGAAAGGCATTTGTAACCATGAGAGAGGAAGCCAATAACATAGTTTAGAAGATCAGGTCTAGGCCTAAATTTTGAAATCTCCCCCACATCACCACCTAAAACTAAACCTAGATAAATGCAATAAAATTCTATATACTTTTGAATATGACTACCTTGAAAATTTTATTGAGGTTCAAGGAAGGTCAATTGGGTTCCCAACATGGTGTTAAAACCCTTCTCTTGCTCATGGACCTATAGAAGGACTCCATTCACAATCAAATGTCTCCAAAACCCACCTATAGGATGGTAGTCCAATTGCCTCAAAATTGAATATAAGATGTCATATACAGATTAAGGAGAAAGACACATAAAAGAGTGACCATAATAAGCTAACTCAGGACCCTTTAACTCTGTATAAATAGTTAGCTTAATGCATACAAGTCTACCTAACAAGATAAGAGACCTAGGTCAGTTTGAATGAGGAAGGTAACACACTATATGAAATGGGTCCTATAATGGTGTTATACCATCTATATGGCCTTCAAAATCCTTCAAGATAGACTCAGATTAAAAGATTTGCCTAGGCCTAATTACCAGTTTATGACACACAGGCTTGTGTGTGTATGTATGACTAGGAGAGCATGTCGTTACAGGAAGAAGGGGAATCAATCATAAAGAAGTGTTTAAAAATATTTAAATTACATTCCATGGGGGTTTAATACTCCTTTAACAACAAATAAATAATCAAATAAGACCACTTAGGTGTTTGGCATCAACTAGTCCAAGCACCGAGTAAAGGCCAAGGATGGTCATAACAAAACTAAAGAAGAAGAATGATAGAGGTAAAGTCATGAGCCATTATAATATTATGTAAAGGTTTTAAGTTGCATATAAAATGATGATAGGAAGGCCCTGAGGTAACCACAATCACATATAGGTATCCTAATGTCTTCAAGCTCAGTTCAGGCCTACACGGCCTAAACCCCCACTTAAGCCTCAAATCCCCAATTTCATCCTTGTGACATGAAAAGCTCCTTAGGAATATTTGAGGCCATAAAATGATGTATGATGGTGGTATAGGTTTTGATAGAGGGTTTTTAGGTAGGAAAAGATAAGGGAAGTGGCAATTTAGCCCAATAGCCTTCCTTGAGCTTCATCACCCCAGTCTACCAGTTTGAGCTATTACTTCAAGTACTCATATCTTACATGAAAAGATGCAAGGGGACCAATGCTATTATGTTAAGTTAAGTACCCTTATGTACTTTCCATACATGGAGGAGAGAGCTAGTTTTATGGGTAACACTATGAATTATCATCAACACTATTAACATACCTAGAATGCTTAGTGAAAGCTCAAGGATTACCAACCTATGATTAGAAATAAATGTACATGATGAATTGGACCATGATCTATTAGGGATATTTTAGGGGGTCTATATTCTCAATTTTCATGGCATTAAGATTTAAATCTAAGGCCTATACTCTATGAAACATCATTAAGATGGTAGGCCATTCTAAAGCCTCCAAAACCCTAATAGAGAACCCAATGGGTAGGAGACTCTTCCTGATGATTATTATGACCATAATGCACCATTATAACATTAGGAAGACACATACATGTCACATGTGCTCTCTATACAACAAAAAATTGGCACATGTGAGGCAAAAATGTGCAAGGAAAGGGCTTATGAGGTCTAGTTTTGGGTTTATTATCATAATTTTGAGCATGTTGAGGGTCCTAAGTGAATATAAGGGCCTTTAAGGCCTGCACAAAGGTGTTATGATTCCCAAAAAACCACTCTTCAACTCATATAGTAGTGAAAAGAAGCCTAATGATCATACTTGTACTTAATTTAGGAGATGACCTTTATTTGCATCAAGGAAGAAGTGTTGTAGGTCTATCCACATAGTGATGAGACTCTCAAAGGTAGAAACATTATTGTACCAACCTCTTAAATCCATTATCAAACTTGTAACTCACCTGAAATCCTATAAGTCTCAAGTCTCTTACCCACTAGGAGAATAATACATTGAATGGACTGAGAATGGCATGGATAATGGTAGCTAAGCGAGTAATGAACAGGTTCAAACAAGTAATTGCCTCTCATAATGGGTGCATTACCTCTCTTTGAATGTAAAAGAGTGATGTATCAATTACAAAGTATATGGTGTCTTCATGGGTTTACCTATGACCAATGATCAGCCATCCACTCCACCTTTATGGCCAAAAGGGCTCATTAAAGGTCACTAGGTAGGCAAAGCAATGCATGGAAGGAGTTATAGGTCTCTTAATACCCCCACTTATGGTTATAACTAATTATTGAATTAATTATGGTCTTCATGAGCTATGCTCCATACTTATATTCCACATTCTCCTCTCTCCTCATATTTTATAAATTAGGCTTCAAATGCCATTATATGCATCCCTCAATTGGGTATGAAGAAACTCTACCCAATTATACCTTGTAACCTTTGAACTAATATAAGGATTGGTTCAAATTATCCATGCTATTTTTGTGTTTTTTATACTTTTTTATTTGCACAAGTGGTTGAGTCTTATCTCCCTTTATAGGTCCTTGTTTCTCACCCAGTTTCTAGGACATTATTCTATACAGGATATGGTGTGTGAAAGTGTTAATGATTGTGCTTAGAGTAGAATATAATTGGTAGCATATAGATTCAAACCTCCCATTCATTACCCTTAGGTTGTAATCATCTATCATAGCCTCTATGTGAATCACTAATACTTAGGTTGTAATCATCTATCATAGTCTTTTGGAGAGAGTGGTTTAGTCACTAGTCCTTGTCTTGTTCATAAGTATTGTTGAAAGATCAAATAAAGAAAACTCAACATGTTGGTGCATCACCTCTCATATCTTAGGTTTGTTTCAATACATTTTTTCTATCCCTTTTCATTGACAAGTAGGTAGATTTAGGAATTGAGCCTAGATGATGCATCAAGGAATCTAGCCCCAAAATTAGAGGTTCATCTCAATCAATAGGCTACCCACACCTAGAGTTAATCCCATTATATCAATTGGATGGGGCAGGTCTAAAACACCTTTGCCTCAGGCGTGCAATATAGACTAATAACAATACCTCCTATGTCAATGTTGGGAATTTGAGGTATTATAGGTTCATTTTTTAAATGTTTGATAGTTTTGTTGATAAATGGGGGTTATGATATGAGGTTACCATGTGAATCCCTAAGGGGGGTTAGGGTCATTAGGATTTTATGATCCCCATTGATCATGGTAGGGTTGGTTTTTGAAATGCAATAGGGAATTTTGTATTTGAATAATTTGATTTGCATTATTAGTTTGAAATGTATGCATTTGGTTAAGATTTTGTAATTAAAGTAGATTGGTTTGAGCATTATTTTGGATAGTAGAATTAAAATTTGATTCATTAGTCTTATGTGAGGTATTAAGAGCTTTAGATTCACTATGAGTATGACATGAGGTAGTAGTATGTGCTGCACTAGTGATATGAGAAGCACTAGCAACATGAGATGCATTAGTATCATGAGATGCACTAGTGGCATAAGAAGCATTAGTAGCATGAGATGCACTGTTAGCATGGTTTGCACTAGTATCATAGGAAGAATTAGCAGCATGATATGTAATAGTATCATAAGAAACATTAGTAGCATGAGATGCACTAGTAGCATGGGTATGCGTGTGGGTATTGTGAAGAGACCTAATAAAGGTTGAACCTTCCATATTTATGGAAATACATGGCATAGAGGTAGATGAAGACATAGAGGATGATGTCATGGTGTGATAAGGAGACATGATAGAGGGGAAATGTGTATACAAAAAGAAATGAATTTACCAAAATCCTTGGGAAAATCTAGGTGAAGGTGAATGGGGTTATCCTATATGAGGTCCCATCATAAGGTTATAGATGACTATAGGATCCTTACCTCTATGTTGAGGATTTCCAAAGATGAAAAAGATCATTTTAGTTGTGTAATCAAGGTCATGTTCATATTCTATAAAAAATAATGGGTTAAGGTTGGTGAAAGAATAAGGAGTCCCATAGTTGGTAGTGTGGGTGGTAACATGGACATTGTTTTGATCTATGTTAGGTGCCACCAAATGTGTTTTAGGAAAACTATTGGGATTATTAAAACTCATCATATTTTTTTAATTCAAATATGTATTATCATCAAACATAAAATTCATGATAAGCGAAGGAAGCTAAACAATTGTTATAAATGAGGATAAACAAGTATAAGACTAGGTCAAAGTAATTGACACTATCATGTAATATGATAAGAAGGATAGGTTTTAAGAAATACAGTCAAACAAGTTGACTATGTTTTGCAAATGGTTAAACTAAGAAAATATATAAGACATAATTGGACAATTCAACTATATATTAAATATAAATAGAGTAAGTAGCCTGTAAGAGATGGGGTTGAATATGATGACTATCACTATCTAGCTTGTGAGTGATAAGGTCAAACTGAATGATTATGTTCTATATAAGGAAGAGCTAAAAGAGACATATTCAAGTGGGTCAACTATGTTCTAAAGGTAAAGATAGGTTTTGATAGTTATGACTCTAGACAATCTAGTGTTTATTAGCAGATAAATTGCAATAAACACATGGGCAACTAGGTTGACCTATTCGATCTAATTATGGCACACAACACAAACCTTTTACCAATTTTATCCAATACATTTTTTGTAATACAAAATATAATTTACAAATAATAATCAACAATGCTAAAAAAATAAATGTTAGTCTGTGGTTATTCTTGAATGTTTTAAATTATAAATTTAAGAATAAATGTGATAGGGCATGTGGCTTTAAAAAGGAACTAGAAATAGGTAAGCTAAAGATGGTTTCAAGTTATTAAGGCTGAAAGGGATCTATATTGGTGATGGTACTTGCTTGGTATTGGGGCCTACCCCCTCATTTCATAATCTTTTAGTGATAAGGATGTTGGGTGCTTTGCCAATTTATACTAACCATGTATTTATACTTACCCATAAAATTGAGTCGGCTTCCCCCTTGATAATGAAAACCAAGTAAGTGGACTTTGGATAGAATTGTTTAATTTTTTTTAAGATTTTGTAATTTGGATGTGTATGAATA
The DNA here is from genome assembly GCA_037957365.1 of Torreya grandis. Classification (NCBI taxonomy): domain Eukaryota; kingdom Viridiplantae; phylum Streptophyta; class Pinopsida; order Cupressales; family Taxaceae; genus Torreya; species Torreya grandis. Next base: position 1,071,981 of record JARHVA010003297.1, read on the forward strand.
AAATAAAATTAGTGTGACTAAATTGTTAAACTAAAGTTTCCTATTTAGTCTATGTGTGTTCCTCTAAGCAAGCAAGAAACAAAATGAAAGATGAATTATTTACTAGAAATGTGAGTTAATTCTTGTTTTCAAGAGTATAGGGTCAATTGGGTTGATCAAGTATGAAAATAGTACATAATATAATTATCTTGATAGATTCCATTTGTTTAAGAAAAGGATAAAGAGAAATAATCGAACAATTCAACTAAATCTCTTAGGCAATAAGCAACTACATAACTAAGTCGATCTAGTAGACTCAATTTACCATAGGCTTACAATTTTATGACTGAAAACTATGAAAAATAGGATTGATATGAAGTAAATAGATTATTAAGTTGATTAGAATGAACCTGATGATTTAACAATGTTTAATTTGTCTTTTTTATATAGTGTCATCTTGATGAATATTTTAAACTTATTAACAGAGTCGATTGAGTCTAAAAACCTGTATGCCAAAAAAATCAAACTAATTCGATCAGACGAATTTAGTTGTATGTAATTGAAGATGACCTACACAAATCCAAACAAAGTTGTTTGGATCGATTGTGTGTTAAACCTGCACATATAATGATAGACTATGTTGATAGATTTGATCTAATGATATCAAAATGAAATAAATAATAAATTAAAACAAATGAAAGCATGAAATAAAGCCTACAAGGGCTAGTTCACATTGAATTCACTATAATGTATATAAGGGAAAGTGAAGTTGATTTATAAATCAATTCTAGCTCAGAGAAGATAAATAAAACTAACATTTTTCTTATTGGTACATCTAAATAATTAAGGTCATGACCAATATGGATATTATAGACCTAACTAAGGGGTCTCTTACCACACAATATCACTAGAGAGGGTTCCAAAGTCATTAGTCAATAAATACCACACAATAACCCTAGCTAGGTCATATGGTTTTAATAAAGTAAAACTAAATCTAATCGAGTGTTTACCAAAGCTTATGGCATAAATGGGGGATAATAAACATAAATTATAAACATGCAAAGAATAAATATAATCAAGTCAATGTAGAGGTAATCCTAAGCATGGAGAGATAAATAAATTCATAAGCTAATACATGTAAATCTATCTACTAATAAAAGAGGAGTAAGAGTTAGGAATACTTACCTTGAAGATGAACCCATCGAGCCTCAATATTTCCCTTGTCCAATACTATTTTGATAGAGGTTGTTGTGGTTTTTAAGGATAACATAAATAGGTTAAATATAAGCTAAAACAATTATCATAAGCATCCAAAAGACCTTTCCATCAAGTAGAATGGCAGATAAGCAAATAAATAACCATAAATGAATGATTCCCTCCATTGGAAATGAGGTGAAGGATGTGCTTATATAGACAGATATATCCCTAAACCCTTCCATAATTTTAGCTAACAAAATCAACCCAGTTGACCTAATTATTTAAAAAATAGAGTAGTTAGGTCCCAAACTAAGTTGGTTGGGTTGACTTTGTCCTGTAATGTGCTCAATTCCCAGAACATGGTCAGCCTATTTGACTATGTTCAATAAAGGGTAAAAATGGGTTTTGGATTAGGTAGGTATTATTTGAGGTGGTTAATTACTTGGAGAAGTGTGTAAGGGAGGTTTCAAATCTTAGGGAAACATATAGGAGGTATTTGTGTTGGTTTTAAGTGGTAGTATAGGGAACACCAATCTTGTGAAGCACCAATGGTCTATCCCCCTTTTCCTGGTGCACACTTTAAGATGTGCACTCAAAGAGATTGAGACTCAGTGGGTTATTGTAAGAGATAAATCATCAATAATTGATAAATTTTTAAAATATTGTGTGTATACACTATCTAACCTTCATAGTGACCAAAGTTTGTGGAATATCAAGTTTCCCTTTCAAGATGCCCTATTATGTGCCCAACAAATTGGATGAGAAATAAATTAACTACAAATATTTCAATGGTATGTCTATCCACTACAATTATATGAGGAAGAATACATACATATTCTTACCACTCATCATTTTCCACCATGAATAAAATAATTGTATAGTAGTATCATCTATGGAAACACATAGATCATCCTTCAACCTATAGTTTCATGATGACAGGCAATGGGACCCTTATGGGAATTACCAAAGGCATGCGGAGGCATTAAGATCAATAATGAACATAAAATATCATCATGAAGCTCATGAATATGATAAGTATCATATAAACCCAACTGATGATAGTGAAGTAATAAATTTTTTTGAATGTTACAAGGGCACCTCAAGTGTAACAATCTAGGAAGCAAATATTGGAGGAGATACATAATGACCCCCACACTATAGATGATACCCTAAGGAAAATGAAATGATTAAATACATAATAATGTAGGGGATCCCATATTTTTTCCCCCATATTCATCAACCACTACTACTTGAGTAAGAGAAATGGCCCAGGTATGTCCACCTTTATCTAAGTAATCACTCTATACTTATATTGGATTTGAATCATAATAGAGTCCCTTAGAGGAACAAACATCACTATTATAATATTTAAGGACTCCCACTTCCACCATTCCAATATATAAAACATTTTATTCACCATCTTTATCAACTTAGAGTGAGGATTCCTTGAGTTTTCCAACTATTTCTAGCCTCCCAACAGTTTCTAATCATACAACACCTAGTTTCCCAATGGTTTATGTACCCACTTCTCATATTTTACCTAGTGTTTCAACAACCCATGATTACCTAATTATTTATAATTATCTTGGAGCTATTATTTTAATAATCCCTAATGCACCAACTATAATGTTCCAATAGTTTCTAGTTCCCTTGTTATTATTATTCCCCTTGCGGTGCCAATCACTCCTATTATTTATAGTACATTTGTATTCCATGTGACCCCCAATTACAAGTGATCCATATCCAAGTTACCCATCTATTGGAATCCCTTAAAGTTTATTTTCTAATCTTATGGGTAACCCCTCAACTTCTAATGTGACAAGGATCTGCATAAGACATGGCTCAGTGGCATAATATTCTCAAATCTCCCCACTTTTGAGTGCCACTACCCAAGTATTTAAACCTAAAACTATGTTTGATCCATGTTTATATAATATTTACATGCATCCCCCTAGACTAAGTATCTTCATAACTCCATCTCCCACAATTAGTCCTTATGCTCATTCATTTGCAATACAAGGTCCCCAAATTGCTCCATGGCCTTCTCAATAGCCCAATCCTACAATAAAAATAACTCTCTTTTGGGATCCACTCTCTTATATATTTATTCCTCCTAAATTCACCTTTGGTAAGCCCATATCCATTTAAGGATGATGAAAAACCTCCCAAGTGTCATTAGACCCTTAATCTATATGACCCAGTAGAAACTTAGAGCTCACATGACCCCATGGACAACTCTCTTTTCTATTCCTACTTTTTCTCCCACTCTACCACCTCCATATTTTAATCAAACCCCTCTTACATTAATTCCCTCTCTATCCATGCCTTGACCATCCACTTACATATCTATACCCTCAACTATTGGCACTTTAGGAGCTCTTGGGCCAATTTAAATGGGAGACTAGATAGATGAATTGCATGTAGCTTTTAGAAAAACTATAGATACCCAAGATGATATATCAGGGTTATCTAGACATCCATTTCAAATTTGAAAAATAAATGGGCTGAATGAAGAGGGTCATTGATGAAATATTTACACAAGAAGAAGACCTTTTAATATAGTATATTGAGGAGGAATTTTTCTCCCTCAATAATAAGAGAAGGAAAACAATGGAATAATTCATTATTGATTACCTAATCTATACAGTAAGGGCCTCCCATGACATGACAAATAACATCATGTAAGAGTTGAGAGAATAGTTCAAGACCTTAGAGTCTCAAGTGAGGATCACCTTCCCACTTGAACTAATAGATAAGTTATAAGAGACACTATCTGAGTTGTTTTTTTCCTTGGAGGAGGTGGTGGAAGATCTTGCAAGAGGGCATGTACTTTAGCATAAGGCATAAGGATACTTGGTGTAAATCACCAAGATGAAAAAAAAATCAAGAAAATTGAATTTTTGAGTAACATGGGAATGTTCCCTTGGTTAAATATCATGCCATTTGTGGACCTTAACATGTACTAGACATTTGTTGGAAATATGAAAACCTCATTTTAAGAATGGCTGAGGGAAATGAAGGCAATAATTATTCCATAGAAAATATCATAGATAAAATGTTGGCATACTTCAAATATTTTAGCATTACTATGTTATTTAACCTATATGGCACATTCATTAGCTAAGCATTCAAAAGGAAAGTCACCAAAGCCAACAAGGTTGGAGCTCATTCAATCATGGAATTGGCCACATAGGCCACAAAAAGTGTGAACAAGGTTAATGCAACCAAGAATACCCTAGAATTACCACATATGGCCCACACTATGTTTTTAACTCATGGTGAAGTGTTATTTTTGGATCCACCTATCAATCTCTCCAATCTGGACCGTGAGGCCAATCTGATTGCACAAGGTTTAATAGCACAAAAAGGATTAAAAAACTAGGTGGTGGTCCCACCAAAATGGCAATGATTGTGATCTGACTGGTCCCAAAATGAGGATTTTATGTCTTATTTTTTAGGCCCCATTTTGTCTTGTCTTTTCTTGTCATGTTTTATATTTATAACCAACTTAGTCATGAGGGTTGTGAGTGGGACTTTGTGCTCCTAAGTGGCATGTCTCATTTATTCTATATATATTGCATTTTAACTTGTTTTTTAGGTTTGATTTCTTAATAGAAAATATAGGTATTACATAAACTTGTAATAATTTCCATGGTTATTATGTGCTCTTTATGAAATCCTTTCCATTATATCATGGTGAACTGGTGAGTGTTGATATGTTATAGACTATGATATGAGTGTAAATTATATGTGTATGTGCTTAGTTAGGATGAGTTGTTTTCTATTTTGATTAGTAGTTGTGATTTATCATGTTTATTTTAAAAATATATATGCATAAATGTTTTTAACAATCTTATGATTGTTCATTTTAAGAGATAATGTTATAGGTATGTACACTTATTATATCTCCCTAGACTCTCTGCCATGTTTAGTTTAGTCTAAGATTAAGTGAGGCTAGCAACACAAAGGTAAACTTCAATCAGATTCATAGAGTACCTATAAGATATTGGCACCTTAATTTTACCTTAGATATTTCCTTTTATGCCTTACCTTCTCTCCCTCTTAGTTTATTTTATTAGATTCACCTTTTACACTTAGGATCCCAAAATGTTTGTAGTAGCCTAAGTAGCTTGGGTGTTATATAATTATTGTATTATTATAGTGTTCATTAAAATGGTTAGAGCTATTTGAATTAATATTTAATGCCTTTGTGATTTATTTTATGAAAACTACATAAAATAACCAAATACCTACAACTTGTGCCCTAGTTTGCACTAGTATCAATCCTAAAATGAGAGGGAAAAAGACCTCATATGTTGGAATTTGGAATACCTACTCTCATAGGTATACCCAAAGATGCCAATATAAACTAGTGCTATAAGTAGGGCATCCCAAGAAGACTACAACATACACAAGAACCACTTCCCTCAAACTACCGATTGGCTTCAAAATAACCTAGATCCTCCCCAAAACATCATTAGGTTAAATTCTAACTCTAGCCTACTATTATTCCCACCACTAGAAGTATTTATAAGACCTAGGGTTTCTAGGTGGAGACTAAGAGATCATGTAGTTTTTCCCATTTCATTAGATGTATAACATAGTCCACTCCAATATCCTAATATTCACCCCATTGGACCAATGTCCTAGCTAGCCAAATCTACCATTAATGTGGTTAGAGACATCTATGATCTATGAAGAAACCCAAAAAGAAACTTATCATACTTCACACCTAATGGGAAATAAACAACTAAGGATCACATATCCAGTTATAAGACTGACTTGAGGTTTTTAAATTTTGAGAATGAATATGTGTCTTGTAGATTATTTCCCTTTACCCTATAATACATTAATTATGACTAGTTCTTGAACCTATGTGAATAATCTATTACTAGTAGTGATCAATTTAGCAACACCTTCTTAGCTCAATTTGGACAAGTTATAAACCCCATCATGCTTTATCAATAGTTTTCTAGCATGAATAGATGAACCAATGAACCCATTAGAAATATCAAAGCTAGGTTTTAAAATATGTACATCCAAATTACAACACTATATAAACTAGATGCCCAACTAGATTTATAAATGTATAAAAATACTCTAGACCCCTAGACAATTGTATTCTTGCAAAGGGATCCTCTGATACTATACTTATGACTAACATACACATAAGATATTAAGGTAGATAAGAAATTAAATCCCAAAGGACATATGGTGGCATCCATTCCTAATTTTATTCCAAATCCACCAGTTGTAACTCCTATCCTTGACACCAATCATAACATGTCAATGCCTAACCCTATGCCAATGATTAATTAACTACCCTTAAGATAAGTTTTACCTAATCAACACACTTAGACTTTATTTTCTTAACTAATGGATAATTCTCACGTAATATCATAAGCAAACATTTGTCCCTATTGTAAACAACATCCACCTCATTACCCAAGACTCTACTAAGAGTGAATTGGATGTTATACAATGTCTGGTGAAAAAACTCAACAATGATTTCGTAGGCCTTCAAAGGTAGGTTGGGAATGTTTTTGTGGAGAATTAAAACATGAACTTATCATATCAAAGATACAATCATCCATTTAATTTTTACAATAACCATTTAGAGCCTTTGTATAATAAGTTGCCTAATATCACATTTATGAGTTGGCCTTGTTGAATTAGTGTAAAGTGCACAATAATTCCTTGCATGGAGTGTTGGATTGCATTGAGTTATGCAATGCCTTAAAAATATTATAGAAGGATATGGAATGATATGAGTTAGTCCTAAAAACCCCCAAAACACAACAACCTCATTGGATGCCCCTAGTTCATAAATATTTCCAAGTACTACCATGGTGATAAAAATCCTTGAATTCCTTAGCCATGAGGATAATGAGCCTTAGGAGGCCACACATGAGTTTCATGTTTTCAATAATACTAGATAAATAACTATGCCTTAATTATTCAAACATAAAAATAACCCCTCAAAACATCCACTCCCCAAAATAATGGTGTTACGCCCCTTGATCCCAAAGCTAACAATGATCCTCCACCTCCAAAGGATAACAACAAAATACATCATTTATTATCTCAGACCACTATCAACAAAATGGGTTATAACATAGTATAGGACATGAATAAAATCAAATAAAAGATCACACTACTTGAACTAGCCCATATTACTAAGTAGTGGGATCTCTTCTTGAAATCCTTAATTGATAAACTAGTTTATCCTAAACAAAATGATACAAACACCAATGTAGTAATACACAAGAACAAGGTTGAAGTCCACCCTTACTCACATTTTGAATATTTGTGAAGAATTTTCAAAAAAAATTGGTTTATTCCAAAGCATTTACTAATGGCATGCCTATTGTAATCTATGATAAACTAGGACTAACTCCTATCAAGTCTAACAAAATAGTCCTCTAGTTAGACAAATCCAAAGTCAAGGTGGCAGGTGAGATTTTGAACATCTATATGAAACTAGAATCTAAACCCAAATTTTAGTAATTCATTGACATTTAGGTGCTTAAAATTATCAAAGCATACATAATGTTATTGAGTAGGGATTGGTCTAATACCTTAAATAGATACATGGCCACAGATTTTTCTCACATGTGGTTGCCTTGGAGAGGTGTTTCTCCTCATATCCAGATTGATAGAAAACCTCATATGAAACATATGATCAATGAATACTATGTCATAAATGAAAATTTTAACATAGTATCAACTAACATTAGCACTTACACCCTCTCTAAGGAACCTATTAGAGATGAAACTAAAAAAACCTTTGAGTTTTCAGGCCTCTGGTATATGTAATTTGATGGGGCATGATCTAAACAAGGGTCTTGAGCTGATATTATATTGACTAGTCTATAGGGAAAGTGATAATTGGTCACTTATAGACTACAATTCCATTACACCATCAATCTCATAAAATATGAAGCCTTAATCTTAGGCCTATAATTTGCCTTGAAGTACAAGGTCAAAGAGATGAGTATGTTAGGACTCTAAACTAATGATTAACTAGGTTAGGATCAAGTTCCAATGAAATTTATCCTATTTAAATAAGTACAATCACCAAACATGGGAATTAATTAAAACATTTAACAATTTCAATATCATCCCTGGTCCCAAAGAAGATAAACTGGTCATAGACTATTTACTAGCTTTTGTTGTGAATCTAGCTCCACTAGATGACTCTGAACTGCAACATTTCTCCATAGATCTAGTACATCCCTCGGTCCCATACAACATTAAAAACTTTTAATTTTTACATAGTAATTGCCATATCCTAGATTACTTGAATAACCCTTGGGTATTTAGTGCTCAAATCATAGACAAAAAGGATAAGGACAACCTTTTGAATAATGACTATGATGATGACATAATCATGAATTTAAGATAAGTTTTCATCCCAAAGGGTATGATCTCCCTTGAAAGGATATTTGACTTAGAAAATTTGAGTAGCAATCCTAAAATTATAGCCTATGTAGATCAATGATCTAACACCATCAATCTCAAGTTAGGCAATGAACCCAAAAATGTCAATATTAGTCCAAATTATACTAGGCTTGAAATAGAAAAGCTCAAATGATTGTTTTTATGGTATAAATATGTGATCACCTAGATGTACGATGGCCTAAAATTTTTCAATAATAGTTTCATTATGTACACTCTCCCACTTAAGTAAGGACAAAATCTCTATAGGAAAAGATAATGAATTTTTAACCCCATCATAGAGTTTCTCATTCACAAGGAGGTTCATAAGCTACTCTCAATAGGAATTATTTTCTCATTACACCATTACACTTGGGTGGCCAAGCTAGCACTTGTTCACAATAAAAATGGGGAAATCAAAATTTGCATCAATTTAAAAATTATAAATCAATCCTTCGATAAATATTATTACCCTTTTCCTTCCCTATATGAGGTGATTTAGTTGGTTAATGGCTCGTAGATGATGTCTTTATTGGATGGATTCTCAAGCTATAACCAAGTCTTAGTAAACCATGAAGATAGATTCAAGACTACTTTCACCACCAAATGGGTTACCTTCACCTAAAAAATAATTCCATTCAGCCTCATCAATTTAGAAACACATTCTAGAGAGATATGGATTTCACCTTCCAAGGTTTGATCAGTAAATGTATAATAATCTATATGGATGACTAAATTATTTTTTCAAAATGCAAGTCATATCACATTCATCATCTATAAAAATTATTTGAAAGGTGGATAATTATCTCCATAAATCCAAACAAAGGTGTCTTTGGGGTCACCGAGGGTAAACTTCTTGGTCACATCATTAGAAAGAAGGTATCTCTATCAACCCTAAATGAGCTAGTGCAATTTTTAAGATCTTGCTTCTTAATATAAAAATGAAATTGAAATATTTCTTTATCCATATTAAATTTATGTGTAAATTTATATATATTTTTTAAAGATCATTAAACCTTTAAATGTTATGTTAAATCAAAAGGCAAGAGTTGAGTGGAATCCTCAAGCTAAAACAACCTTCTATGATATTAAGAATTCCATCAAGCAAGCACTAGTCCTGAGCATCCCTAATTATATGAAAGATTTATACCTCTAATCTTTTTCTTCTAATAATATTATAGTATACATGATCACAAAAAGGATTAATGAGTAATAATAACCTATATCCTTTATGATCAACAACCTAAAGAGTGTAAAATTGAAGTATTCCACCTTGGATAAACATGTTTACAATTTTTTGAAGGTAGTAAAGATGTTTAGGCACTACATTATTAAAAATAAGGTTCATGCCATTGTGTCAGATCCCACCATAAAACTCATGCTAGGGTATAATGATCTTGGCCAGTATAGAGTAAGATGGGTAACTAAGTTGTAAGAGTAAAACCTAGAGATCAATCCATCAATGATGGGGAGAGGCCAAGACCTCACCCAGTTGATGATTGAAGTCAACCCCAGGATTATAGTAGTATAGCTAGACTAGACAAATGGAAAACCAATAGTAATATGAACCAATCATCCACTATTTGATGTATGTGAAATACCCCCCATAACTAAATAGAGAAAAAATAAGGGCCCTATGGCTAAAATCAACCCACTACATGTTGAATAAATGAATGATCTATCAAAATAATTATGAAGGAATATATCTATGATTTTTTTCTAAAAAATAAGCTGAAGAAGTTATGACCAACTTCCATGAGAAGTTAGACAGTACCCACCCTTTGGGAACAGAAACAACTCATAAAATTATGGGAGTTGGATATTATTAGCCAACTATCATTAAGGATATGCATAATCACATTCAGACTTGCCATAAATTCTAAACTTTCACTAATAGAGAATTTCATGCTTAAATTCACCTCCAACCAGTGATCTATGAGCATCCCTTTACTCAATGGGGATTATATTTTTTTGGATTGATCAACCCAAACTATTCAACTAGCCATAAGTTCATACCCACTATTACTGACTATTTCACAAGGTAGATGGAGGCCATTGCCACAAAAAATAACATATTTAAGTGATCAACTGCCTCAATGAGAAAATTTTCACCTAGTTTAATTCCCTAATTTCATTGGTCGATGATAATAGACCTACTTTCCAATCATCATAACTCATAGAATGAGACCATGAAAATGGTATCCCCCCAAAGTTCTCATCTAATTATTACTCATAGGGAAATGGACTAGTTGAATATAAAAATAATAATCTCATGGATGCAATCAAGAATTTAGTTGAGAATGGACCTATAGATTATCACTCATTATTTAAATAAGCATTGTGTACCAATCACACCAGATACAAATAAGTCCTTAAAAGCTCACCATTCCTCTTGGTGTATGGTTAAGAGGTAATATTCCCAGTAACACTCAGACTTCCTAAATATGAATTCCTATAAGAATACATGGAAAGTGATGAGAGGGTTAACTCAAGGATATTGTATTATTGGGCCCCAAATTTTATATTGTTTTATGCTAACTACTTTTTGAAGATGGTGCAGGAGATATAGGCATGAAAATAAACCTAAGCACAGGAGAGACAAGGAACCAAGTCAAAAGGAATAAAGATGTAAAAAACATGAAGTAACTAAGGATACAATACTTGAATAATAACATTTGACTTGGAAAAGGGTACAAATGGTAGAGATAGTTATGAAATAGTTCGCACAAGCATCAGATAAGAATAGTCAAGCATAAATTTTTCACTGACCCATGAGAAGATAAGAGCACAACAATGAATTTCTAACATAAAGAGGGTATATATGGGAAGTTAGACCCAAATCAATAGGAATTCATTATAGCAGCTTTTAGTGACTCATTATTGTAAATGGTCATTATCAAGTCAACACTTTCTTGACAATATTGTAACAAAATGATTGAGGTGGAACCATGTCTAAATACCTCCTATTATTACATAAAAGATTTTTTGTTGTTGTAATTGTAATATTGTAATTTTAATTGTGAGCTTAGTCATAAATTTGATGTACATTACATGTGTATGGTGAACCTTGATATATAATGGAATAGAATACATGTGCTGTGGAAATACTTTTTGTAATCTTTTTATGGAAATAATGGTACCACTACTCTTTTTCTTGATTTTCACCTATATTTTTTTGTGATGAATAGTTTAAGTATGGAATAAATGAATTTTTAGGACTAGATATACTATGATGTTTAGGGTTAGAACTATGTGTATGTTCAAGCACCCTAGTATAGTGATTTTAATGCATACACCATCGATCGACATAACTAATAGGTACTGGTCTTAAACTATGTGTTTTGGGTGAGCATGTGAGATCATTTCTTGTGTGATATGTTAGTGTGATCGCTCTTTATAATTCTTATTCTTTTTAGGTGAATGACTAGGATAAGTCATGCTAAACTAAAGGAAAAGACCCTAACATTATGATTCCATTATTGGGACATATTGCACTTATTAGCATGATGGTAGGAAAATGGTCGAGTGACTTTCTTTAGAGAATAGATTTAGATTTGTATAATTAAAGAGAACTTTACACTCCAATATTTTGGATAAGGATTTTTTGCATGTACATAGGTATAGAAACATCTATATGATTCTTTGTATGAATAATTATTTATATAATTACACATGAAGTTACATGCTTGGCTTTCAGCAAATACACAAAATTATTCAAGAAATTATGAGTGGAAGGTTTCCTAAATGGTAGATCATTAAATGGCCTTATCCAAGTTTAAAATTGCTTGGACATGCATAATAAACATTTGGTGGAAATGAACACTTAAAATTTATATTTTATAATACACAGTCTCTACATATTCTTTCCCAAAAGAAGCATAATTCATCTTTCAAAGAGAGTTGTATGAAATATATATCAAACAATTCCATTTATAGGTTAAAAATCTTATGGTTGATTATTGGGAGAACTTTTCTATGGATAGCTAAACTCTCACGTGCATGAGAAACATGACTAGTAGGAGATAGAGGGGTATATATTGGTATGATATTAGAAGTTTGGCATGGAAATCAGGTAGCAAGACTATGGAAGTGAAAGTATGATGAGGACATGTGTATGGCTATGAGAGGGAGTGAGATAGGGGTCAATGGGAGGATACTAAAAGTGTCACAAAAATTTGTAGGAAGGTAGAAAGGCATAGTGAGTACCCTCTAACCATGACTCTATGCATTTTAATAGTACATGTATGTATGGAAGAATTAGGACAAGCAGTGATAGTGGAACCCAATCTAGATAGACCCAATTTCCCCACCATAATACATGCTCATTTATTTGAGTTTAACAAAATTCTTGTAATAAAAGGGATACTAACAGTGTAGAATCTAAAGCTGAGCCAATAAATTAATATTTGGGAGTGCAAGTTTAGCATAGCAATTTTTCTTTAACATTTACTTTTCCATTGAAATTATGACCTATGGCTCACCTTATAATTATAAGTGGACCTAATATAAATAATAGATAACTATAGGGCGAACCATATCAAATCAACCTTCCTTAGCTTCCACTATTTTGGTGCACTTATTACTACAAGAAATACAGGAGGAAGTGACAACAGTGGTTTTATTGGAGTATCAGGAAATGACACTTGAGGCACTAGGAGATATCACCCACAAGGTTTAAGAAGGACTGAAGAAGTACCAAAATAGCTTCCACAATAACCACCAAGTGCACCTATGGTATAATATAATATGGCACTTCATCTCTTTGAATATTGAGGTGTTAAAAATGTGCTAGAACATGTTCATAAGTGTGGACTCATTTGGAGAGCATGGCGTGTCACTTATTTAGAATAAAAGGCTACTTAATTTACCACTAATTTATTGGATCACATACACAAATAGTACCATAAATTTTGTCCTTAGTAATCAATTATTAACTATGAAATTATAAAAACTACCTTTCTCCAAGAGTTTGACATTCTTGAGTTTGAGTAGCAAAGCATCATTGCTTTAAAGGATCTAAAACAAGATTTAACTAAGAGTGTGTGCATTTCAAAATGTTTATTTCAAAATTATCATTTGAAATTTACCCAAAACATCATGCTTGATGGTTTTTGGGAGGGTTGTTACTTCCTTTTCATCAAGTTCTATCCCAAAAGACCTTCACTAACCCATGCAAGGCACTAGAAACTGCTCTCTACACTGAATCTATGGGAATTATAGATACCAAGATCATACCCTTTATGGAGGCTCATATTGATGGTATGGACTCTCAATTAGAGAAGTTAATTGACAATAATGTTCATGACACATGCATCAACCTATGGTGTGTTGATTATGAATTAGAGGGCCATAATAGGAATAACTACCCATGGAGGAATGTTCATGTGATAACAAAATAATCTTATGGGATATGCTAGGAAGATCATGATGAAAGGATTTATCCTTTGATCTAGTGTGCTACCTAGGCTAATTGTCACTATACTATAAAATATGTGATGCGTACACACATGATACTAATTTCTATCGAGTCATTAATGATATTCATGAAACATGCATGAGAAGAACTCACCAAACTTATGTTTTTAATAATCAAGAGACTAGTGAAGGTCAATATTTTTATGGTTGAGGAGGTGCCAATGGATGTAGGGGTGGTCATTTTCCTCCTAGTACCTATTAAAAATATGTATCTCTGAATCACCACTAGTGTTATTACCTAATTTACCCAACTTATGCCTTTTGTAAGAATGAGGATCATTTAAAATAAATCCCTGACTTATATGCAACTATCACCAAAGAACACAATGATAAGGGTGTTTTAATGATTAGTGTCACACAAACTCCAAGTGTCTAGTGGGGACCATGCCCTACGACCCCACCAATTAGACCTAAGGTTAATATTATGACATGGAGTGGCACACATTCCCAACCAATTTTAAATCCACCTGTGGATAAGGTTTAGTATGAATAAATTCACGCTCATCACTACCTTGATGCTCAAAAATAAAAAGAAGTGTTGTAAGACATGATGGACTTGGTATGTGAACTACAAGATGAAATTGAGTTTTTAAAGGAGAATGATACTACCATGTGTAATTATATTTAAAGAGAAATTATCTCAATGGACATAGGTCAAGATGAATTTTGAGAACTATACAAGCTCTTTATTAGTGAGAACATCATCTCATTCCTTAAGAACTAGCTATGACATTAAATGACCAGGAATTTAGTGGATCATAATTTGAAACATGAATAATGACAAGAGACTCATGTACAAACCAATCTTGAATGTCAAAAAGAGGTCATTTTTAATGCATCCATTAATAGTTGGATTATACAAGATATATTGGTGGACATCAACATAGAAGTTAATGTTCTCACGAAGGATGCATAAAGGAAAATGGGAAGTCCCAATATAAAACCATCCCTGCATGTTTTATTCATGGAAAAAAATACTCACACAGTACCTATAGGTATTCTTAAGGATGTCAATAATGTTATCTTGCATTTCAAGAAGCAATACATCAGCTTTGATGACGACACCTAGTATGTGGTTATTCCTCTCAAAACCAATCAAGGCCCCCCTTTGTATAAATAGTTGATGTTGATGAGGACCTCAATCACATTTATAACATCATGGAATAAGGAAATGAACATATATATCCTACTCTTTATGGTATGATTTAATGGGGAGACGCATAATCCATATCCTATACCACCAACATTACTTTCCAACACTGGGCACGTGAAGAATATGACTTAAAAATATGAGGTTGTGTTATAGTTGGTCAAAAAATAAATGTTCTACACAAGCTAGCTAAGTGATATAAGTCTATTCAACTCATTTGTGGACACCTAATGAATGTACCACACTTTTAGTTATACCAGGAACCTAGGTATCATGTTTAGATGGAGGTCCTAGAGTATTTGCAATAGTTAGAGATATACTATGTTAATGAATACAAATGTATGAATGCACTCCCTATTTTAATTCAACACACAATTGTTAATTAGTGGGATACTCATCAATACAATTTGTTGACATGGGAACAATAACACACTATGACACATCATCACTTTCACCATGACAACCATGTTTGTGCCACACTCAATTATAATGGTGTTGAGTCCCTAGATGATCATATAGCCACATGTGAGAATATTTGGCATGCTAAAGAGACATTTTTACTATAATCCTTATGGGTTCATGCATTTTATGGAACTATACACACTTGGGCTAGATCATGGTATATTCATCAAGAAATACACAAAGATACAGATACCTTGGAGCATGTCAAACATGGTTTGCTCACTAAATTTTCATTTTCTTCACCACAATCAGATCTAAATTTATTCCAGCAAGAAATATATCAAGCATTAGTATGTGATCAAATACCAATTAAATAAAGAATACGGACCATGCATGGTGTAATTGAGGATGATTTAGCCATCTTCCAAGAACCTAATACTCCCATAATGGCTCAGTTGGAACTGAACCCCACTTAGAATATGACTACAAGGAATAGACAGAGAACTCTAAGAAAAAGTTTGTATGTCAAGTTGATGAGGGTACTATCACCGATCCAGGGTAGATGTAAGATAATGGGAGACAAAAGGGGGGGTATAAAGTGACACTTTTTTTGAAAATAATAATAG
Organism: Torreya grandis; assembly: GCA_037957365.1. Taxonomy (NCBI): domain Eukaryota; kingdom Viridiplantae; phylum Streptophyta; class Pinopsida; order Cupressales; family Taxaceae; genus Torreya; species Torreya grandis. The sequence goes on from JARHVA010003297.1 coordinate 1,088,247, forward strand.
TTGAACTTGGAGAGAATATTAGAGACACTTAGAAATGAAATTTGAAAATGGCATAAGAACATTAATTGTGGCATTTTGAATGTAGTTTCTAAATATATAATTTTTTTCAATACCTAAATGATAAAAGTGTGTGAAATAGATGCATTTATGACAATATTTTAGTCATTTTTTATGAAAATATAAAAATATTGCATATGTATGAACACACTTTTTTTTGAGTAAATGATTAAATTTTTATGTGTAACTTCATATATGGATATTTGAAATGTCAAAGATTGTTGATAGAATTTTTTATTATATATATATATATATAGACACTTAGAAATGGAATTTGAAAATGGCATAAGAACATTAATTGTGGCATTTTGAGTGTAGTTTCTAAATATATAATTTTTTTCAATACCCAGATGATAAAAGTGTGTGAAATAGATGCATTTATGACAATATTTTAATCATTTTTTTTGAAAATATAAAAAGATTGCATATGTATGAACACACTTTTTTTTGAGTAAATGATTAAATTTTTATGTGTAACTTCATATATGGATATTTGAAATGTCAAAGATTGTTGATAGAATTTTTTATTATATATATATATATATATATAGACACTTAGAAATGGAATTTGAAAATGGCATAAGAACATTAATTGTGGAATTTTGAATGTAGTTTCTAAATATATAATTTTTTTCAATACGCAGATGATAAAAGTGTGTGAAATAGATACATTTATGACAATATTTTAATCATTTTTTATGAAAATATAAAAAGATTGCATATGTATGAACACACTTTTTTTTGAGTAAATGATTAAATTTTTATGTGTAACTTCATATATGGATATTTGAAATGTCAAAGATTGTTGATAGATTTTTTTATTATATATATATATATAGACACTTAGAAATGGAATTTGAAAATGGCATAAGAACATTAATTGTGGCATTTTGAATGTAGTTTCTAAATATATAATTTTTTTCAATACCCAGATGATAAAAGTGTGTGAAATAGATGCGTTTATGACAATATTTTAGTCATTTTTTATGAAAATATAAAAAGATTGCATATGTATGAACACACTTTTTTTTGAGTAAATGATTAAAGTTTTATGTGTAACTTCATATATGGATATTTGAAATGTCAAAGATTGTTGATAGAATTTTTTATTATATATATATATATATATATATATATATATATATATATATATATATATAGACACTTAGAAATGGAATTTGAAAATGGCATAAGAACATTAATTGTGGAATTTTGAATGTAGTTTCTTAATATATAATTTTTTTCAATACCCAGATGATAAAAGTGTGTGAAATAGATGCATTTATGACAATATTTTAATCATTTTTTATGAAAATATAAAAAGATTTTATATGTATGAACACACTTTTTTTTGAGTAAATGATTAAATTTTTATGTGTAACTTCATATATGGATATTTGAAATGTCAAAGATTGTTGATAGAATTTTTTATTATATATATATATATATATAGATATAGACACTTAGAAATGGAATTTGAAAATGGCATAAGAACATTAATTGTGGCATTTTGAATGTAGTTTCTAAATATATAATTTTTTTCAATACCCAGATGATAAAAGTGTGTGAAATAGATGCATTTATGACAATATTTTAGTCATTTTTTATGAAAATATAAAAAGATTGCATATGTATGAACACACTTTTTTTTGAGTAAATGATTAAATTTTTATGTGTAACTTCATATATGGATATTTGAAATGTCAAAGACTGTTGATAGAATTTGTTATTATATATATATATATATATATATATATATATATATATATATATATATATATATATAATTTTCAAATAATTTTACAAGTCAAGATAGCTGAAAAATTGAAAATTTAAGTGTACAAACACAACTTTTTGACCTTAACTTCATGAAAATCATTTTTTTTAAAGAATAGTTGATAATGTGTAGATTGTTGAGATATAACTTTTATAAACTTTTGATTAATATTCAAAAAGTTATAAGGGAATTTGTGACAATATGTATATAGTCCATAATGAGGTATGTTATGTATAAATTAAGTAATAATTATAAATAATATTCTAACATTAAAAAAATTATATATTATAAAACTAGACTTTCTCCTATACAAACCCATATAATTTTTTTTTAAATAATAAAATTTTCCTAATCAGATGTGTTGACAAAGATGAAAAAGACTCCTAAATTTCCTAGAAATTAAGTGGGCTACTCAATGACCAATTTTAAAGCTAGGTTCAGACCTCTCTAAGCCTGTAACCAAGGCAAATTTGGAGGGAAAACACAAAAAAATATTGAAATGTTGAAAGGGAATACACCCTTTTGAAAGGCATGCATTTTTTATTTTGAAATTAGAGCCTTTTGAAAGGCATGTATTTGGTTTTTTTTTTGAAATTAGAGCCTTTTGAAAGGCATTTTTTTTGCAATTAGAGGTATTATTTTCAAGGATGTATTCAGTAAAATAAATTTAAAGTATAAGTTTACATTTAATTTTATATTACATAAAATGTAATATAAAATTAAATGTAAACTTATACTTTAAATCTATTTTAAGAAATATAACAAATTAGGGCCACTCAACATCTTTTGAAATTGATTATAGAGCTATAGGAATTACCATTTATAAGTTAGTTTTTCAAATTCCATTTCAGTCAATACTTAGTTTTTAGAATTTCAAGATCAGAAGATAGAATGAGAAATGAGGTTACAAATCATATTACGTATGTAATAGATCTATACCATTGATTATTCCCCATATTTTACCTAATTGACTATGCCCTACCTACTTTACCTACTTGAGTATGCCCTACCTAATTGAATACCTAATCTTGAAGGTGGATTCTTAAATAATTTATGGGTTTTTCAATCAATGGGTCTATCAATATGCATAAATGACTATCATATATCATGTAACTTATAACATATCTATATTCATGATAAGGTCACTTATGCATGATATCTATCATGTACCTATTACATATATGTAAGTATCGATTGATACATGACATCTACCTATAGTCATGATATGATAACTTATACTAGACATGAATGTAGTTAAGCACCATAATAGACTCCATTTGGAATAGAATAAATATAAACACCATTCAAATTATTTCTAAAAATATACCATTCAATTTAAAACAAATGTCAGATAGATGGTCAATCCATACATTCTTCAATTCCAATCTCATGCATTTTTTCAAAGTCACGTAGAATAAAGTCATATTCTAGCACTCCAAATAAAAATAAGACACTCCCTCATTGACCCTTATCATCCCTAATCACTCCTTCATCAACCTTCATATTCACTTATCATTCATATTCATTCCCTCACTAGTTCTCATTATCCCTCATTATCCCTAATCAATCCCTCACTGTCTATCATCATCCTTCATTATTGATAATCACTCCCTCATCAACCTTCACCATCCCTAGTCACTTTCTCATCATCCCTCATTATCATTGATCATCCCTAAACACTCCCTCATCAAACATCATCAACCCTAATCATACCTAATCACTCTCTCATCATCCCTCATAATCCCTAATCACACTCTCATCATCCCTCATCATCCCTAATAACTGCCTCATTAACCATCATCATTTCTTATCATCCCTAGTTAATCCTTCATCATATTTAATTATCACTCATCATCCCTAATCACTCCCTCATCAACCCTAATCATCCTTAAGCATCCCTAATCATCCCATCTTCATATATGCTCATCCCTCATTATCCCTAACCATTCCCTCATTGTCCCTCATCATACTTAATCACTCCTTCATCATCCCTAGTCGCTCCCTCATCTAGTAGAGTGTGTTCCAATATAGTAGTCAGTTTAAATTTGTTTCAAACTAAATAATATATTTTTTAGATGAATATTGAATGGTGTTTCAATTCCTTTTGTACTAGTTGGAGTGTACTAGGGTGATTATTCTCATGTATGTCTAGTAGATTAGATAGGGTCATGATGTATTAATCTATGGAGACTATTAAATGATTTACATGGTGGAAATAAGATAATATCCTCTTTACAATTACATGGCAAAATTTCATTTTGAATGATGAGGGATGATGAAAAATGATGATAGATCAAAAATTACCTCTTTACACTTGCTTTGTATGAGGTAAAATCCTTCTTTTGGACATAATTATCTATAAATCATTCAACAAAAGGGTCAGAGTATTTTGAATATTCTCATGTTTATGAGCTATTCTCAAATAATAATGTGGGTCATGAGTATAAATTATTAGCATTTGTGACACTAAATTTGTTATGGCATGTTTTCTCCTTGCATTGGAATATGTGTGCTTGTGTAGGAATCATGATTGGAAAGTGGGGAGGGGGTTAAGTTGAACTACCAATGCTTGCATCATTCCTATGTGGTATGGTATCCACAATGTATGTTTAGTGTTTATCATTTAGGTTTCATTTTTAGGGTTTTGGGTTAAGGGTTTAGGGTTCAAATTTTATAGTTCAAATTTTAGGGTTGATTATTTGGGTTTTGGCATTTAGGTTTTAGGATTTAGGGTCTATGGTTTTATATTTGAGGTTTTATGGTTCTAGGTTTGTGGTTTAAGGTTCAACTTTCAAGCTTTAAGGTTTAGTGTTTAGGGTTTCAGGATTAGGGTTTAGTGTTAAGAGTTTAGGGGTCAAGGTTTTGGGTTTAGGGTTTAGGGTTTAAGGTTCATGATTTTTAATTTTGTGTTTAAGGTTTAGTGTTTAATATTAAGGGTATAGGGTCAAGGTTTTATGGTTTAGTGTTTATGATTTAAGATTTTAGGCTTATGGTTTAGGCTTTAGGTTTAAGGGCTTAAAGTTGAGGTTTTAGGGCTTAGTGTCTAGGGTATAAAGTCTAGGGTTTAAGATTTTAAGGTTCTATGTTTAGGGTCTAGGTTTTGTTATTTAGGTATTATTTTTTTGGGTTTAGGGATAATGTATTAGGGTTAAATGTTCAAAGTTTATGGTGTTTATAGTTTAGGTATAGGGTTCAATGTTTATGGTGTTTATAGTTTGGGGTTTGGGTTTTAGGGTTAATGGTTTAGGTGTAAATGGAGTGTACTAGGGTGATTATCTAAATTTGTGTCTAGTATTAGTGGTTGTATTGTGAATATAATAATATATCATGAATGAGTGACAACATACCTACATTTAGTACTAGATATGGGTTAGATGTAATATATGAATGACTATATCATTATTATATATATATAATATAGGTTAAATGCTATAGGCTAGCCATTTATGCATATTTATAAACCCATTAATTAAAAACACCATAAATTATTTAGGAATTCATCTTGAATCTACCTTTAAGATTTTTACATGAATGTCCCTAGTCACTCCTTTCTCTATATAGGTCAGAATGACCCCTATTCTTTTAAGATATGGCTTAGCCAATACCCCCTCTCCTTTATCTATACAGTTGATAACTTAAGATTATGGTTTATGGCTAGAGGTTTAGGATTTATAAATTTAGGGTTTAAGTTTTATGGTTGATGGTTTAATATTCATAACTTAGGGTTTAGTGTATAGGGATTAGTGTTCAGGGTTCAAGTTTTAGTGTTATGGCTTAGGGATTAAGATTTATGGCTTATTATTTATAATTTATGCTTAAAGGTTTAGAATTTATGGTTTGTGGTTGAAAGGACCAAGAGTTTATCTTTTAGGGTTTGGGGCTTGGTGTTTGGGGTTAGGGTTTTGGGTTTATGGTTTCACACTTGGGGTTTAGGGTTTAGGGTGTAAGGTTTATGGTTTTGGTTGAGGGTTTGGGGTTTGAAACTTAATTTTTAGTATTTGGGATTTGGGATTTAGTGTTTGTGGATTAAGGCTTAGTTTTTTGGGTTTTCAGTTTTCCATTTGGGTTTAGAATTTTTGGTTTAGGAGTTAATGTTTAAGGTTTATGACTTATGGTTTCAGTCTTGGGGTTTAGGGTTAAGGGATTACATTTAGGTTTTAGGGTTTAGGATTTAGGATTTTAGGTTTATGATTTGGGGTCTAGGGTTAAGGGCTTACATTTAGGTTTTAGTGTTTAGGGTATAAAGTATAGGGTTTAATTTTTTAAGTTTATATGTTTAGGTTATATAGTTTAGGGTTTATAGATTATTATTTTTGGTTTAAGGTTAATGTATTAGGGTTAAGGGTTCAAGTTTTAGGGCTTAGGGTCTTGGGTTTAGGTATATTATTTAGTGTTCATGGTTCAAGGTTTATGGCTTAGGGTTTAGGTTTCAATGTTTAGGGTTTAAGGTATAGTGTTTAGGGTTAGGGATTTGGGGTTAATGGTTTATTTGGAAATAGAGTGAACTAGGTTTATTATCTACATTTGTGTCCAATTTGAATGATCATATCATGACCATAGGAAGATGTTATGTATGAGTGACCGAATACCTACATGTAGTACCATGTGTGTGGTAGATGTAATGTATGAATGACCATATCATTACTATATAAATGTTATAGGTTTCATGTTGTAAGCTATTTATTTATGCATATTGATAGATACATTAATTAATTTTCATTTTTTAAGTTGAGAATAAGGTTGTTAAGAAGATTCCAAGGTAAAGATAGTAAACTCCAAGTATAGTACATCTCCAACTTTGTTGATTGAGTATAAACCTCTTACGAAGGTCCAATGTTATTATGTAAACACTATAGAATACTTAAAACTAAAGTGATTCAAAGCATTTGATAGTTAAGCCAAGTCAATATCCTTCCAAGTAAGCAGATTAGGCCATCCAGACCTAAAGAGTAGAGTTTCCATTGATTTCTAACTCTTAAGAAAGCAATAAAGGAAATTGGTTTCTTATCCTCAGAGATAGTCTCCAAAAATATTGATAAATATTTATAGGAATAATTTGATGAGCTTAGACTAATAACACCTTTTCAAGACCAAATACACCTATACACAATACTATAACAGTATTTAGGACTTAGTCAACATTTTGGGCACTTTAGTGATCTAATTGGTATTTTGATGTGTAAAGACACCTATGAGTCTTGTATCATTGTCTTGATATTTTTATTAAGATTTTGAATTTAATGAGTCCAAAAAACAAGGTAGTTTTATGCCTATTTTATCAAGTCCTTAAGAGGTAGAATTTGGTCTAATAGGCCTATATAGGGTAGAGTTGTTATCATCTGAGTTTTGAGTTGAAGTTATTCATGAAAAAAGAAGATTGAGTCATAAAATTGGTTAAAACCTCATAATATTGTTCAAATAAGTGAGGATGTACAATTGAGTACTTTAGGAATCAAATAAGGGTTTTTTTTTAAGGTAGATTACTATCTTGAGACTGACTACCCTATTTTAAGTCATTAAAAGTGTATTTTGATCTGAATACAAAGGTTAATAAGTCAAGAGATAATACTAAATAATAAGGTCATTAGTATTTCAATACCAATACTCAGAAGACCTTTTGTGATATACCAAGAGATAGTTTAAGGTTAGGAAGAGACCTAATTACAAGCAAGTTTTCAGAGGACCTTGAAGTAGATCAAGTTGAGTAAGTGGAACACTTAATTTGAAATTAGTAGGGAATAATAATTATTAATATATGGATTATGTATTTAGGTATGGAATACTCCTTAAGATCAAGCTATGGCTCAATTATTTAATCAGGTAGAACATACTCAAGTAGATAAAGTAGATAGAGAATACTTAAGTAGGTAAAACTATGAACTAGGAATTTGAATAAGAAGAGGAGATTAGTATTGTGTTAGTGAATGAAATAAAATCAAAAACACATTAAACTAACATCTTCATGACTAGTTACTAGAGTGAGATTGGTGAAAAAATAAAAATGAATCAAGCATAACTAAAATGCAAGAAAACACACATTTATTACCTTCCTTGATGATCCAAGAGTATTCTTCAATTGGCTTGCTCAGTTTGTGCTCATGAAGTCATCATCAATGGAAGATTGGCTACCTCCATCTCTCCTTGGCACCTTTGGCTATGTGGATTGTCTTGGCTTGGAATCAATTTGGCATGCTAACACTAGTTTGCATGAAGCTTTTGGAACCAATCCTGCATTATAACTTTGCACAAATTAATCTTTTAAAGATATTTGAGCATAATAAATTTGCACCAAAATAGATTAGAAATGATGTTCATGGCCTTTCTATTTATAGATTTTTTCAAATGGATAGAATCAACATGAACCATCCATCTCAAGATTGAGATGTGTGGCTAAGGATTAATCCAATTATGTAATTAAATTTTATAAATAGGCTCATCAATATTTTGGATATAGGAGAAATTAAGAGGCATGGAGGGCATTGATGATGCATGGGAGGCATGAATCCTGATATTTGTGGCATTTATGGCCTAGGAATGTCTTCCCAAGAAATGAGTTCACCTAATGATGTAGATATTCAATATTCATTTCCAAAACAAATTATTCAACAATTTTCCATGGATTTCTTGATTAGGATCTAATTTGGTTTAATTATCTCTTAAGCATGTTTAAACACTTTGTGCACAAATTACTCAAATTGATCAAAATGCCTTGTTATTGGTCCAAAATTCACCTATATTTGAATTGGAAGGCAATGTCAGATGTGTTGGATCCATTATCCCATTTAAGATGTTACCAACACCAAATAACAAAGGCATGCAACTTGTGTAAGAGATTTGATAGGAAAGAGCAATCTAGAGCACCCAGGTGCAAAATTAGCATTTTGAAACAAAATAATCTGATCAAAGTTAGTTGGCCCATAAATTGTATTGCTCCATTTAATGATACCCTAGCCAAAATTGGCACTTGAATATTTCAATTTCAATTTTTAAATGTGTTTTAGTGTTTTTAATCCAAATTATGCATTTTAATAGAAATTGGTTAAAATCCTGATTGGATGTTATCGATGGCCAGATTTAGGTGTCTATAGTTTTCCCCTATTTGGGAAGATGTTGCAAACTGTAGGCAAAGAAATGTATTCTCAAATAATGAGAAAGGCTTGTATGCCAAAAATAAGATGATGGTTAAAGAACAAAGCTCCAAATGTTTTTGGGAAGCCTATGATGATGTCCCCTTGAGGGAGTGGTCATCACATTTTTTGATAGACAGTCCCTCAAAAAGAAATAAGAAGAAAGGTGGAATTAACCTATGGTTGAGATTAATCCAAATGAGAAAATGATTGCATGCATTGATGCAAAAAGGATACTAATTTTCCCAAAGGTAGTTATGATTAGGAATAAAAGTCAAAATAATGATTTTCCCATAGGTGATTATAATCATTAAGAGGACCTAGATTGGTTAAAGATGATGGTGACCCATTTAAGGATGATTAGAAAGCATAACTCAAGGATATAACCTAGAATACAAATTAAAGATGAGTGGGTGCAAAGTGATGAAAGAGATGGATAAAGGAATGAGATTGATCAATAGAATGATTCAGTTATACTTACCAATGAGGAGATGCTCATCTTTATTAGTAATGATACAACTAGAATGGTTAATGGATTGATTTGATCAAGGGGGGGATGGAAGGATTTGCCAAGGTGCCATGGAGAAACTTCTACAGCTCCATTGATTATAGACATTCCTGAAGCTAATTTTTGTTGTAGCATGTGATGGTAGGATTCATGATAGAACACCATGAAGACTATCCCAAAATATGCATAAGAATTGACTCTTGATCCAATAAACATTTGAAAACAATACACTAATGATAAAAACCATGATGATAATATTGACATAAGAATATGGATAGACTCAAGAATAATGTGCTCGAGGAATTACCCATGAATGCATATAGACTAAGTTGAGGCAATAGTAGTGAAAGTAAATAAATAGATAAGAAGACAAATAATTAAACAAACAAATAAATAACCTGAAATAAACAAACAAATAGAAAGCATGAAAACAAAAGCAAAAGAAAGCATCCTAACAATGACAATGCCCCAATAAGATGGATCGAGGATAACCAAATAGGCTTAGATAGGACAAATATTTTTGGATTTTTTAAAAATTATGAATGTTTTTGGAATTTTGAGGTATCTTAACTCGTTTGAGAATGACAAGATACTTGCTCACAAAATGGTGAGAGCGTTTGGCTTAGGTTACTCATAAAATGATGAGAGTGTATGGAAAGGGGGATTGAGGCAACCTCAATATGAATTGAGCATGACCTACATAGTCCTGAAATGACTTCAAGTCATAGTAATTCCACCCACACAAAAGGTGAGGAGAAACAAACTAGGTCCCAACAATTTCTCAAAATCAGCAAATGGCCAATCAAATGGAAACAACAATGGCAAGGTGATGCGACAATGCATGGTAAACAAGTGTTACCCCTAATTTTCATATAAGTGGTTATAACTAGGATAAAATGGCATTGATCAATGATAATAATTTTCCCATAGGTGATTATAATTAGTAGTAATGTTGGTGAGACACTAATTTGCCTATAGGTGGTTATAATTAGTAGCAAGACTGGTGAGACACTAATTTTCTCATAAGAAGTTATAGTCAAGCTCACATAAACAAACTTGATAGGATAAAATCTATCTTTATAGATCAACTATCACATTAATTTCATAGACTATCATTGTAAACATGAATTGGATTGATTGTTAAAACTTGATTGGAATACTCTCACAAAAAGTGCAAGAAGAAGCAAAGTAACCAAGATCAAAATAGGATTGGGTAGGATAAGTAAAAATAGGGTTTGGTCTAGAGAGGAATGGAATTATAGGATGGATAAAATAGTAAGAGAGTTTGACCCCAAGTGATAGGGTGAATAGCAAGAATATGCAACAATGCTAAATGGATATGTAACAATGGCAATAACATAGCAATGAAATGGCATGGTACATGTTTTTGGCCTGGGTGTGGTTTTTGATTATGTGGTCCTATTGATGGGGAGATGCACATCCTAATCAAAAAATGATACAAATAGAATACTCAATCATGTTAATTACTATCCCACACCTTGTTTGATAGCTGATTTGTTAAGAACTTGATGCAGATCTAGTTTTCAAGAATGATTTTATGATCTTCATTGGTCATTGATTTTGATTCCTTCAAACATTGAGACAAGGTATCCTTCTAGCCTCTACAAAGGAAAGTGTGGTGTTGGATGGTAAACAAGGACAAATAATGGATGTTAGGTTTGATTTTAAAATGGAATGGTAGATGATATTGGAATGTGGAACGGTTGGAAAATAAATGAAGATCAGAATGTTCAGTCACATATAATGTTATTGATGCCAAATTCAACATAATTTTGGTTGTGGTGGGGCCAAAGACTTGTTCACTTAATAAGACCACCAAATTTTTCTATTGTTGATCTTGAAAGTAGCTACCATCTAATTAGGCTATAGATTGGAAGCTATTTTGATTTGATCTTTGATTTTATCTTCATCAAGTAGTGAAGAAATTTTATGCTCAGCTATCGGTGCCATAATGAGGTTTTCACTAATTAAATTGTCTTAATTGTCCGTTAGCATCTCTAAGAAGGTTTCACTAAGGAATGTTGACTTTTAAATTTGATTATCTTCTAGTGCTTTCAAAAAAGTTTCACTAGAAGATGTTGTGTTCTGAAGTTGATTATCCCCTAGCACCTCTAAAAAGGTTTCAGTAAGAGAGTGTTCTTATGCTATATTAATGTGGGATTGGCCTCCTTGCTTTTCTTTGACTGCTATGTTTTCATGGATATAGTTCAACAAAGTGTGATTCTATCTGTCCCAATCGACACTTGTGGGAGATGGAATATTAATGATATGGCTATTTTGGTTTATGGTAATGTCCTATGGAATGGTAATGGAATGGGTGTTGGCATCACAATCCTTGTAGAAGATACTAGGAGAACTCATGTCAAAGTGGGAATAATCATCCTCAAAAACTATAAAATGATCACAAATGTATTCAAATTGATTTGTAAGGCATGCGTGACCAATGTTATAACAACTACAAACATATTCTTTTTTTAATCTAATTCTGACTCAAGGGACTCTAAATTTGATGTTGAGACTAATGTTGATTCAGATTCTAATGCTAAATCCGATGTTGGTTCAAGAATATAAATTGACTCTAACTCTAATTCTTCATCTGATGGGTACTCTATTACAATGATGTCTTGTTGAATATTTGGTTTTGGATAAGTAATAGCCTGTGATGGCATAATGGGCTCCACAAAAACTAGTTTGTCAGAGTGGGACTCCTCTAGGATGGGAAAAAGGTAAAGAGACAACTCCTCAGAGACTGGCTTGTCAATAGGAGGATCTTGAAAAATAGGCACATGGTCAAGGTAATGATTTCCCAAAGATGATTATAATCATTAAGAAGTGACTTGATAAAGACTGGCTCATTAATGTGAGACTCCTTGACAACTAGTATAGGACTAATAGGTGTTTCATCATAGGTTGACTTATCATAAGTGGTTGGTTCAACAAAAATATCTTGGATTGGTTGGATATCTTGGATTTAGTGTCCAATGAGTTGGAAAATACTATTTTTAAACATAGCTTGGTCTTCAAAGGATTGGATCAGTTCAGGTTTAGATGGGATTGGTTCTAGATGAGGAATGACTTGTGGTTGGATAATGGTAGGGCCTTGGGGAGCATGATTGCTTGGATGAGCCAAAGGATGAAGTCCTAAGATGGTAATGATATGGCATTATAGGGCTTGATTTCCCACACAAGCTAAAGGACTAGGTCTTGTAATGATGAAGGGGCATTGTGGAGCTTGATTTCTTGCACAAGCCAAAGGAGGAGGTCTTGGTATGGGAATGGTATGACATTATGGTCCCCGAATAGAAATGGTATGATGTGGTGGAGCCTAATTACTCACATAATCCAAAGCATCTAAGTCTTCCTCATAAACCATATCATCCCAATTGTGAGTTGGCTCATAAGTTGGTTCTTGACTATGTTCCATGTACTGATTATTGCAAAGAGGGTATGGATCTGTATCCCAAACAACATTATATGTAGTTAGGTCTTCAAATTCCTCCTCACAAGACTCTTCATTCCAATCAAGGTCTCAATTTAGATTTTGTGGATTTTGACTATGTTCCCCATATGAAGTATTGTAGGGAGAACAATAAAACTCCTTAGAAAATCTTTCTCTATAGGGGTTCCTAAGGGGATTTTGTGTAGCCATTATATCATAAGTTAGATTGTACGTGACTACACCATAATTGTATCTAGACATATATGCATGAATGATGAAAGCTCTAAAACAAAAAGGCTTAGAGTTCTACAAACTCTGAAAAACTATGTCTAAAAGGACAAATGGTTCAAACTTGGTCTAACTTGGTCGAAGGGGTGAAGCTATATCTCTGATATGGTCTGAAATTGGAGATGTATCTCTAAAATGGTTTGTGATAAGACTTGGCATAAAATAGTCTAACATCAAATGTATAACGTCAAATGTTGTATGCATAAAAGGTTAAACATCTGAATAAAAATTGACATGTCAAAATCCTAGGTCAAAGTGTTCCAAACAAGGTCTAAACTAGGAAAGGGGAAAATATTCGCTAGGTCTTTTATCCAAATGTGGAGTTAAAATTTAGGCTCAAACAAGGCATATGCTAGGACCTTTGGCCAAACAACATCAAAATCTAGACTTGAAACAAAGGATTGATTTGAATTTAATCTAACAAGTTTGGAAATAACTTTGACATAGAGTTGGCAAACAGAATCAAACATAAACATGATCAATTGACATAACGCATGAGGAAAAAGGATTTTGGAGAAAGGATGTTTTCTCCTAAATAAAGGCACAAACAATGATGAGGATAGGCATTTCAACAAACAAACCATCAATAGTTTTTAAATTTGGGTAATCAATTAATCGAAGTTTTGCAACCCAAAAGAGAAAGATCTATGTATCAACCCCATGAATTGAGGCTTAAACAAAAATCAATCAATGTTTGAATCCAAACTTAATAAGGTTAATTGAAAACTCAAATTTGAAAACTATGATTTGACCAAAAAAGCTAGAAATAATTGGACAACACGACAACACAAAACAAAGGTCCAAATGGTATACATGACATGGTTTGAAACAAATGGTTTTTGATACAAGGTGAAACAAGTCTTGAAACAAATTGAGTTGCCTAACAGCGTAAGCATGATTGAATGATGTGATTTATGTTATGCTTCAAAAGACTCAAAGGAAAAATGGTTTTAACATGTTTTGGATAGTATAACATTACCCTCCTCAACTCAAATACATTGTTTTGACATGGCTTATAAAAAAACAAACAAATTTTAGTCTCAAAACATACTAAGAAAAAATGACCAAAATACACTAAGTATAATCATCCAAATCCTAGCAAGTGTATGGAAATGTGGGGTTGATTAAACTAACAAGATTTTGAATATTTCTAGGGGAATCAATTGCACAGTGACTTTCATGCCGAACAATGCAAAAGAAAAGCACAGATTTTGGGTCTGTATCACTTGGCTTGTTGCAAAAAGGTCTAGTCATTTTTATAACCACTACATCATGTTGTTCACTTAGTATAGTGTGATGTCCAAAGTGCCACTACGTCCCGTGTGCAACTCTAAAGGATTAAGTGAAGTCAATGTCAAGAGTTGAAACCTTGGGTGAAATCTTCCTTAAAGAACTCTTGACAGGTAATGGCATCCCCCTCACAAGCCAAGTTTGCATGAAAATAAAGAAAGCATGAAATAGAAATACTTTAGGGTCATTTTCAAGGTCATCCAAACTTTGACAAGTTATTAGGGAGTGATTTAGATTAATTTCTTTCTAAGCCTTGGACTAGTCTATTTTCAATAGGAATGGCACTTTTGATTCCAAGGGTTTCCTAAAGGAGACAAATGGAAGATCATACACGAAACACCCCTCTTTTTTCCAAACAAAAATCTAATTTAAACAACTAAGTAAATACAAAATACTTGGAAAGGTGAGTTCATTTTTAATCCCAAATGGAAAGGTGTGATGGTGTTATTTTGACCCCTTGGTCTTAATTGCAAACTTTGAAAACATTCACCATAAACATCTAAATTTTTTGTTAAACACCAAAACAAGGTTCCTAATCCATTTTAAATCATGAAAAAGGTGATCTAAACATGTTTTTAGCAAATTTCAAGCTTGGTCCTATAACAAAAGTGTTAGTATGTCCTTTAGCCTTGAAGCTACTTTGGGTTTGAAACAACGAACTTAAAAAAAAGAGCTCTCGAGTCTTTGTTTTTAATAAAAACATAGTGATCGACATCAGTTCTACTAACTGGTGAATATTACACTTAATAACCAATGACATTTATCTAACCAATGATGGTTACTTTGTAAACCCATGATAAAGAAAAATGGCAAAACAAAGTTAGAAAATCAAATTGTGAAAGTTTTAATGATCCAAATAAAGATTTTAAAGTTGCAAAATGATCTTCTTCATGTGTGGGATGCATCTGGTCCCACTGGGTGTGCCATTATGTGAACTAGGTATTTGACTCAAGAGAGTATGGTTAGTATCGTGTTAGTTTCAAAATGAAAACAAAATGAAAAAAACACACTAACTAGCATAACATCTCTAGGCCTAGACACTAGGGAGAGCTTAGTTAACAAACATGAATAAAACACACAACTAAAATGCAAAAAAAAACCTTCTTTTACCTTCTTTGGATATTCCAAAATACTTGTTGTAGTGGCTTGCTCGGCTTGTGATTATGAAGTCTTCATCAAAGGAGGCTTGGCTATCTCCTCTTCTCCTTGGCACCTTGTGGCTTTGGCTTGTCTTAGCTTGGAATTAATTTGGCATGGTAACACTAGTTTGCATGAAGATTTTTTAACCAATACTTCATTATAACTTTGCACAAATTAATCTTTTAAAGATATTTGAGCATAATAACTTTGCACCAAAATAGATTAGAAATGATGTTCATGGCCTCTCTATTTATAGATTTTTTCAAATGGCTAGAATCAACCTGAACCGTCCATCTTAAGATTGAGATGTGTGGCTAAGGATTAATCCAATTATGCAATTAAAATTGATAAATAGGCTCATCAATATTTGGGATAGAGGAGCAATTAAGAGGCATGGAGAGCATTTATGAGGCATGAGACGCATGAATCCTGATAGTTGTGGCATTTATGGCCTAGGAATGTCTTCCCAAGAAATGAGGTCACCTGATGATGCAGATATTCAATATTCATTTCCAAAACAAATTACAATTTTCCATGGATTTCTTGATTAGGCTCTAATTTGGTTTAATTAGCTCTTAAGCATGTTTAAGCACTTTGTGCACAAATTACTTAAATTGATCAGAATGTCTTGTTATTGGTCCAAAATTTGTCTGAATTAGAATTGGAAGGCAATGCCAGATGCTTTGGATCCATTATCCCATTTAAGATGTTACCAACACCAAATAACAAAGGCACGCATCTTGTGCAAGAGATTTGATAGGAAAGAGCAATCCAGAGTGCCCAGGTGCAAAATTGGCATTTTACCTCAAAATGATCTAATCAAAATTAGTTGGCCCATAAATTCCATTGCCCCATTTAATGATACCCTGGCTTAAATCGGCTCTTGAATATATCAATTTCAACTTTTTTAATGTGTTTTAGTGTTTTTAGGCCAAATTGTGCATTTTAGGATAAATTGGTCAAAAGTTTGATTGGAGGTTATCGGTGGCCAGACTTAGGTGTCTACAAAAATAAACATGTAATCCTTAATGGTATAGATATATTACATACGTAACATGATTTCTAACCTCATTTCTCATTCTATCTTTTGATCCTAAAATTTTAAAAACTAAGTATTGACTGGAATGGAATTTGAAAAACTAACTTCTAAATGGTAATTTCTAATAGCTCTATAATCAATTTTAGAAGATGTTGAGTGGTTGTAATTTGATATATTTAGTAAAATAAATTTAAAATTTATACTTAACATTTATTTTAATAAATATATCCTTGAAAAAAAATACCTCTAATTGTAAAAAAAATACATGCCTTTCAAAAGGGCGTATGCCCTTTACAAAGGGTGTCCACCCTTTTTAAAGCGCATGACCCTTTGCAAAGGGCATGCATCCTTTTCTATCTAAAGGGTGTATGCCCTTTAGGGTTGGGACTAACCCTTATCTAATTCTACATTAGTTATTTTTTAAAAGAGTGTATGTTTTTTACATAAAATGCTTTGTATTTTTCATTGTGTCATGTTTTTTGTCCCCCAACTTTATGCATCTACCCTCCACCATAATTGACATTTGACCACTTAAACTTCCCTACAGAATACAAGGTGCATGATCTTAAATATAATAAGTAATTCAAGTATAAACCATATGCTACACCACTCCAAATGGTTCATTATAATATTGGCATAAAAGACACATCAAAGATGGACACTCTAGGAAATTACTGGTCTTAATTAGAGTTAGCCAAAATATTTGAATTTTTATAGAAGTATGCAAATATTTTCCCAAGAAACTACATAGAGATGAAAGGAGTGCATCCAAAATTGGGAAAATGCATATCAAATTGGTTGAGGGTGCTTGACCAATCAGGAAGTGACCATATATAATGAATCATAATCTATGCACACACGTTAAAGATTAAATTGATGGCATGTTGCATGTAGGGTTTATTACTCCTATTGATGAATTTGAATGGGTTAGTCACATGTTAATTAGCATCAAGAAGGATGGTCAAATCTAAATTTATGTGAATTATAGATAACTCAATGTTGTGTGTGTCATGGACCTATTCCCAACACCATTCATAGAGGAGATTTTGGAAGGTGTCACTGGATGTGAAATTTATACCTTGACTGATGGTTTTTTAAGCTATCATTGGGTAAAAATTGATGAGGAAGCTAAGGCAGAAACCACTTTTTACACTAAGTGGGGGTTCTTTACGTATAATGTTATGCCACTTGGCTTAACTAAAACACCAATAGTCTTCTTTCACATTGTGGTAGAAGCTTTTAAATATTTCATCCACAAGTTCCTTCAAGTGTACTTGGATGATTGGACCATGTACAACTTGGTGCATGATCACTATGCCAATTTATGCCTCATGCTCAAGTGTTGTTGATATTTTTAGATTTATTTGAACCTGAAGAAGTGTATCTTTGCCACACCTTTTAAAATTTTATTAAGGCACATCATTTGTCAGGATGGACTACTCATGGATTTGACCAATATTATAGTTATTTTTTAACTCTTAGCCCCAACCACTCAATGTGAGGTTTGTGCCTTCTTTGGTCACACAAGTTATAATCATAAATTTATTTATAGTTATGCTAACATTGCACCTCTATTAAAATAATTTCTCAAACAAAATGACCTCTTTATCTAGACCAAAAGACATCAATAGGCATTTGAGACCTTTAATGAGAAATTGGTAGTTGCACCCATCCTCCACTTCCCATATTAGATGACATCATTTCATGTACATGTCGACACTTCTGGCATGGTAGTGCGTGTCATCCTTGCACAACCTAGTGAAGGGAATCTTGACCATCCTATATAGTTTTATTATCATAAGCTAACACCGGTTGAAATAAATTACTCTAATGTAGAATGAGAAGCTTTATCCATGGTATATGCACTCCAAATGCTCCACCAATACTTATTGGCCTCTCCATTCACATTCTTTATTTATCATGAGGTGCTCAAGTACCTTATGAATAAACCCATGTTACATGGATGAATTTGTTGGTGGATTGTTCTATTCTAATAATTCTAGTTCTTTATGGTAGTAAAACCTAGTAAGGTTAATTTAGGTCTTGACCATCTATCACCTATTGAATCTATCAAACTAGTGTAAAAATTGAAGATGACTTACTTGATGTACAATTTTTTCAAGTTATGTGCATACCTAAAGAATTGGAGGAATTGTTTACTTTTATTAAAATAGTTTTAGTGTCAGACCATCTTAGCATCCAAAATAAGAAACAACTCATTGTATGTTGCCCCTTTCTAACTTATTGGTAGAGACATGTATAAGCTTGGTCAAGATGAAGTATTACAAAGGTGTGTAATACAACATGAACACATATAAATCCTTCAAGAGGTCCATGAGGGTGTCATTGGATGACATTATGATGGTGATGCAATATCATGAAACGTTATCTTAGTTGACTTGTGGTGGCCCACCTTATTCAAAGACACTAAAGCTTATGTGTGCTAATATGATATATGTCAATGCGTAGACAAACAAAATTGAAGGGATGTTATGTTGCTTCATCCAATACTTGCTCATGAACCCTTTGAAAAATAGTCTATTTATTTTATTGGTCCCATTAAACCTATTACAAAATAAACTGACACATGCTACATCATATGACCATAGACTATCTCACATGCTGGGTTGAATCAATGCCCACACATGATTATACTATTGCAACTGTAATCCAGTTCTTTTGGAAAAAAATCATCACTATGTTTGGATGCCCTTTAATATTAAAAAATGATTGTGGTACTCACTTCCTCAATGAGATGATATGTATCCTCTTATCCAAATTCATGATTGCACATCATAAGACCATGACATACCACCCTGAAGTTAATGGCACTACTGAAGTTTTTAACAAAATCCTAGGTCATACATTGATGAAGATTTATAATATCAATCGCACCAACTAGGATGATTGATTTTTTGAAATTTTATGGGTGTATTGAACCACATACAAAAATATGAACAACAACACGCATTTCAATCTTATCTTTGGTGATGTTCTACCAATGGAGTTCCTTGTTCCTTCTTTACATATTGTGCACATTGGTCAATTGGATGATGAAGAATATCTCAAAACATGCATAGATTCCCTAATTCATATATATTAATCACACTTTAATGAAAATTGGATTCGAGGAGTTGAAAATTAGAAACGGAAAGCTTAGTATGATAGAAATCTCAAAAACAAAACTCTCTCTCCTAGTATGCATGTGTTGGTCTGTGATTGAAAGTTTGCATGCCACTCCGGTAAGCTTTGAATACAGTGGGATGGTCCATTCATAATTCACAACATATTTTACATATTCACATGTAAATTAATATGGTTATATGGTCAATTTCTTCTAGGTCATTTTAATGGTAGTTGACTTTGGCCCTATCATTCCGTGTAATGCTTCAAATTTTGTCAATAAGGTGTATGTTACTATATTAGTTTAGGATTTTGGTTTATGTTCAAATAAACTATAGAATTTTTTTTGTGACCTTTTTTTAGTTTTATTTTATCACATGGTTCTATTTTTTTGTAACACTCTCATTTTTATTCGGGTCACAATTCAGGTGACAATTCGGGTGACGGTTCTACCCCAATTGATGATGAAACTTTCGAGAGCCATAAATTTTTCACCATATCTCCAATTGACTCCCCATTTGAACCATTGGAAAGCTAATAATGAGGATAATGTGTTGATATGGCATAGATATTTTATTATTGGGTTTTGACCCCCACAAACCCAATAGAAGTGCCTCAAATTTCAATTTTAGTAGTGTAATCTAAAAATAGTAAGTTTCTAAAAATAGTAATTCCTTGAATTCTATATTTTTGTGAACCATGGAAGTCAAAAAACTTAATATCCCTTGATATTGGTGACCTTACACATCCTCATCCTCCCTTCAAAATATGTATAAATGAATATGTAACCTGAAAAGGAAATGAGACATCTCTTCCCAGAGATAAGCATATGTTTGTATTTGCAATCTTGAGTAATAAAACATCTCTTCTCAGAGAAATCATTGTTACCATGTTATTTTCATGTTCTTGAAATATATTTCAATCAAAAATTTTGAGTTTTGGATCAAATTTTTATCACTATTTCATTAAGTCATGCCCGTGGAGGACCACGACCATATTTTAGTGTTGGGTATGTTTCAATATGATTAAACTAAGGCTAGAGTTAGGAGGAATCACGTACATATGGGGTGTGCAAGTGAAATAATGATGGAATTGTGCACGTAATTGGTGTGAAATTGAAAGCACATAAGGGTAAGAAGGCACATAAGAAGTAGAACGTGATCAGACGTGTGAAAAAAGAATGAAAAGGAAAAGTGTTAAAAATGGGTCAGAATGGAAAAAATAGTTCCCAATTTTGAAAATATAATTTTAAATAATTTTAAATTTGGCATGCACTATGAGAAAATCATGAGGTTGGGATAGGTGTATTTAATTGACAAAGTGTTAAACATAATGAAAAGTGCACCAAGAAGACGTCGTGGCATACCATTTGGAGCATTAATGAGTGAAGTGATAGATGAAGGCATGGGAGAGTAAATGTGAGCAAGCCTTCAAGGCTATATAAGGTTGGAGGTTCCTCATTTTATAACTTTATCATTGAAAACTTTTATATTTATATAATTTACAGAGCTCAAACAAAGCATTTTCAAGTTACAAGAGCGCATTTATCATATTACAGTGACAAATTTAAACCTAGGAAGTGAGGCAAAAATTGTGAGAAAAGAAAAAGAGTGGAAATGTGACTATGGAAACACTTTGGATAAAGTTACAAGTTATAGGTATAGATGTCTGCCATTAAAGGAAGTTGAAGCAAGAAGTCTAAGTAAGTTAAAGGCAAGAAACACATAGTCATTTGGGAGAGCCTGATGATTTTGTGTTAACATTTGGGCATCCCATAGGGTGATGTAGCCAAAATAAAAGGCCATGAGATGTGAGCCTCTACCAATAATTCACAAAGAGGAAGAGTCTAAGGGTGCAGGAGGATGTCCTATTTTGATTTGAGATAAAGTTCTTAGTGAGTCTGATGCACAAGAAGAAAACCTGGCATAACGAGCAAAAGAGACATACATTAAGAAGGAACCATCGATGGTGTGTGAGGGTAAAAATAAGTCTACAACACCTCCACTCTCTATTATAATTGAATAAATTTAGTAGCTCGGATCAGTCTTACATGGTGAAAATTGAAAGTTTAATGTTTTTTCTTACTAAGTGCTCAACTACAATCACCATCAGCCCAAAAATGATGGAAACTTTCAATACGATTATAAGGTTGAGTGCCAAAACACCAGGAACGAGGTCACTTATGACCTCTTCATCACCATCATAAATCACATCCCTTAAAAAATATGTCCATTAATGTGTTAAATTCATATTCTCATCATAAATTTACCTTATTATATAAATGCATATATTTCCCTGTTAATATGACCCAACTCCCAATGGAAATATTTGTTAATGTGATTAAATCCATATCCCCTTTATAAATATGCTTAAATCCCATCCCATAACATATGTATGCATATATATGCCCTTGAATATGGCCCACCAATTAATTAACATCCCCTTTAATGTACTTAAGTCTTTATCCCATTATAAATATGTCAAATAATGTAGTTAAATTTTAAAAAAAAACTGTTAATGCTCATAAAGGATCACAAATATGTTATAAAATTAAATCCCCTTATCCATCATAAATATGTAGGTTATTGTATTCAAAACCTATCTCATTATAAATAGGTTGTCAAATCCCATCCCCCTCTCAACCTATTTGAGAGTCTAAGTGTTTAAATTCCCATCCTTATTCCCATCGACATAAATATGCATGTTATTGCACTTAAATACCCTACCCCATAACTATATAGTCAAATTCCATCATAAAACATTCAATCTCCATCCATATCATAACACGTCAAATTCTTATCCTTATTATAAAAAATTTAATTCCATATCACAAATAGGTAGTATAGATTAAATCCTTGTCATAATACAGTCAAATGGGTAGACAATAATGTGTTTCAATCTCCATTATAAATTTGGACCCTTTCCATTATAGTTATGGAACCTCCGCAAGAGTCACATGGGTTGAACCAGGGTTGAATATTTTTTTTGGGGTCCTCATCTAAAGTTATGTTTGGGAAAGATCAATTTAATGATTTGCTAGATAGCTTATTGACCTTGATTATCGTAAAAGTCCAGTTGAAGTAGGTGGTACATTGTTCTATCCTTTATAAAAGATAGAAATTTTTATGGACTCTTTTACCCCATCTCAAGTTTAATGAGGATTTCTTTCATCCACCACTCAACCCACCTGAATTTGAAGATAATAATTAGAAACAATCTTCAACTGCATTATGTTCCCTTTTGAAGTTTTTGAGTTTCACAACATTTGTTGCCTTAAAAGCAATAAAATTTATGAATGGACTCTCCATGTTGACTTCAAATATCTGAGAGAGATGATTATTGAAGGGTGCCATTGCCATGTATGCAACAAGTTGGAGGTTTCGACTTCCCTTTTTTCATTTGACAATCTCAGATCTCTATATATCAAGTATTTCAATCTCACAAATGCACCTACTTCTTTTGGTGGGTTTCTTTGCTTGGCAACTCGATATCTTCATGATGTGAGCCTAAATGACAAGACCTTTGAGCTAATGGTAGAGTGATGTCCAATTGTGAAAATTTTGACAATTATATAATATAATATTATAATATATATTAGAATCTTCTAGTATTATAATATTAGAATACAATATATAAATATGTGCAAAAAATATAATATATCAAAATTATAATTCAATTGTCATGTTATTAAATAATTATGAGCCCAAATAAATAAATAAATTCTTTTATTTTGAGGGAAATACAATTACCACAACAATAAATACAATTCACCCACTCTATTTGAGCATAGTAAATACATAATTAATTTTTTTTATTTTTAATTAAATAAAATACTCAAATAAATAAATTAATTAAAAGTGGGTATAGGTATTTTTATAGTGTCGCTCTAAAATAATTAAATGCTAACACACTCATGCCATTACACAAAATTAACCTATCACTGAAGGAACACCTATCGATGTCATTAAAAAAAATCTGCTCGAGCTTTCTGGTGTGCCTATATGGCCCATCAAATAGACATAATTGTTAATGTTCTTAAATCCCATCCTATCCCCATTAATGTTATGGTTATTACTATGACACATCCCCGTTAATATATTTAAATTCACTTCCATCCTCATTAATTTTATATCTATATTAATGCGTATACATTGCACCACCCATGAAGTGGACATCGATGTTACATCCAATCCTATCATTAATATGACCCACCACCAATGGGGCATCCCCATTAATGTGCCTAAAAAAACATCATGCGATAGACTTCCCATCCCATCAAAATGTGTTTAAGTCCCATTCCATCATAAATATGCTCATTCAGGTGCTTAAATCCCATCTTATCATAAATAAACTTGTTAATATACTTAAATCCTAATACAAATCACATTAATCTTAATGGACATCTTTGTTAATATTATTCCCATTAATGTAGCACATGACCCACCAAGTGGACATCTATGTTACATCCCATCCCATCAATCCTAGTGGGCATCCCTTCCTATTATTAATATGACCCATCATCCATTCAACATCCCTATTAATGTGTTTAAAATGACACCATATAATAGACATCCCATCCCATAAAAATCCATTTAAGTCCCATTCCAACATAAATACAAACCACTTAAATATTAATGTGCATCTTATCTCATCCCATCATTAATCCAATATGACACAGTCCTTAATAGACATCCATGTTTATGTACTTAAAATTTATTTCCCGTCATAAATCAAATCCCTTAAAAAATATGATCATCTCATCATAAGTCTACCCTATTATATAAATTCATATATTTTCCTCTTAATATGACCCAAATCCTAATGGAAATATTTGTTAATATAATTAAATCCCTATCCCCTTCATAAATATGTTTAAATCCCATCGAATAACATATGTATAAATATATATATGATCCTGAATATGGCCCACCCCCTAATTGACATCCCCTTTAATGTGCTTAAGTCTCTATCCCATCATAAATATGTCCATTAATGTGGTTAAATATACAGGTTAATGTTCATAACCAATCACAAATATGTTATAAAATTAAATAACCTTCTCCATCATAAATATGCAAGTTAATCTACTTAAAATCTATCTGATCATAAATATGTTGTCAAATTTCATCTCTCAAACAACCTATTTGAGAGTTCAAATGTTTAAATTCCTATCCTTATTCCCATCATCATAAATATACATATTAATACACTTAAATCCCATCATAACACATTTAGTCCATATCATAACACATTAAATTCTTATTCTTATCATAAGATTTTAAATTCCACTTCACAAATAGCTAGTATAGATTAAATCCTCATTACAATATAGTCAAATGGGTAGACAATAATGTGTTTAAATCTCTATTATAAATATGAATCCTCTCCATTATAAATATGGAACCAAGAGTCACATGGGTTGAACCAGGGTTGAATAATTTTTTTGAGGTCCTCATTTGAAGTTATGATTGGGAAAGATCAATCTAATGATTTTCCAGATAGCTTACTGATCTTGATTCTCAAAAAAGTCTCATTGAAGCAAGTGGTGCATTGTTTTATCCTTTCTAAAAGATGGAATTTTTTTATGGACTCTTTTACCCCATCTACAGTTTAATGAGGATTTCTTTTGTCCACTAATCAACCAACCTAAATTTGAAGATATAATTTGCAACATTCTTCAACTGCATTCTATTCCCATTGAAGTTTTTGAGTTTCACAACATCATGTGCATTAAAAGCGACAATATTTATGAATGGACTCTCCATGTTGACTTCAAATATTTTAGAGAGATGAGTATTGAATGGTGCCATTGCCATCTATGTAACAAGTTGAAGGTTCTAACTTCCCTTTTTTCATTCGACAATCTCAGATCTTTGTCTATCAAGTATTTCAGTCTCACAAATGTGTTTGCTTCTTTTGGTGGTTTTCTTTGGTTGGAAACATTATATCTTCAGGGTGTGAACTGAACGATAAGACCTTTGAGCTAATGGTAGAGTCATGTCCAATTCTAGAAAATTTGACAATTATAGAATATAATGCTATAATATATATTATAATTGTCTAGTATTATAATATTATAATACAATATATAAATATGTGTGAAAAATATTATATATATATATATATATATATATATATATATATATATATATATATATATTATAGTTATCTTATAAATATTTATAATTATGGGCACCCATCATGTTAAATAATTTTTTTTTTTTTTTTTTTTTGAAGTGAATAAAAGTACTACAACAAAATTATAATTCACCTATCATATTTGCCCAAGTAAATAAATAAATTCTTTTATTTTAAGGTAAATAAAATTATCACAACAATAACTATAATTCACCAGAGTATAATCTAGCATGGTAAATACATAATTAAATTCTTTTATTTTCAAGTAAATAAAACTACCACAATAAAATTATAATTCATTCTGATATTATTAAATAATTATGGGTCCAAACAAATAAATAAATTAAAAGTGTATATAGGTATTTTTATAATGTCATATATGTGCTTCAATTCAATCTAAATAAATTAATTAATTAAAAGTGGGTATAGGTTTTTTTATAATCTCAGATGTGTGCTCTAATTTAACCTAAATAAATAAATAAAAAGTGGGTATATTTTTTTTTATAAAGTCGCTCATTAATACATTTAAATCCACTTCCATCTTTGTTAATTTTATGTCCATTAATACACCCATCCAGTGGACAAACCTTATTAATATTCATACTACTCACCACCCTTTATTACAACCCACTAAGTGGATATTACCATTAATTGTATGCCCTTTTTATATGGCCACCCAACAATGTGAAACCTTACATTCCTCTGAGTTACGTGTCACCCATGTACACTCTCATCTACAAACTCATTACCCTTCTCTATCTAACTCTCTTCCTCCTTACTATCACATGTTCTCTAAGTCCACTAGTTTGACAATTATTTTTTGGCTTATTCTACACCACCTTATCAAACACCCTCTTTTCCTCCTATTAGTCATGTAAAAAACCTATATCTAAACTAACCCCATTAATACTATTCTCCCATACCTTTGATATAATTCAATGCTATGGATACTTATGTTGAATATCGAAAGGAAACCCTCAATCAATGTATACATTTTATTCTACCTCATCATCTACCTGACCTCCCAAATTTAAATTGGAAAGGAGATCCCAATGCACATGTCAAAGGGTGTGCTATGATCAATAGGTAAATCCTTCCATTAGATAGGTTTTTTAATAAAATCTTTCTAAAAAATTTTAGAAGTAATTTCCATTAATTGGTACTATTTCCTCCCTAAGGTGTCTTCCATTATTTTAGACAACTCATGGCGTAATTAGCTAAAACCTTTGATATGAATAAGTTTCTGAAAAAATGGCATTTATGAATTCCTCCACATTAAATAATAAAATAATGAGTATGTTGCCCATTTCATCATAAGATGGAGATAAGTTCTATATTCATTTTCTAGTGTGCCAAACATGGATCAAAGAGAGCTATGTGATATTTTCCTTCATTCCCTTAACAAAGAAATGAGGGAAGATGTTCATAGTCTCCTTTATTAATCCTATTAAGAGGCACTTGAGAGAACTTTATGAATATACCTAACAACCATTAATAGTGGTCATGAAACCTATGGGGACAATGAGCGTATTTTCGATCCTAACCAAAATAATGGGGGTTTTCAAAATGTGAAGTAAAACAACATTAACAATCAAGGTCACAAGATTCTCAAAAAAAATTGGAATGCTACCACTAACAACATGTCTGGTCAAAATGGGAAACCAAACCCTGTCAACAATAACTAATCACAACCCATGAATAAAAATAACAACTAATCATAACAATTTAGGTATGAGGATTTAAAATCTTCCGCCTATAGTTCATGTAGTTAATTTTAATCATGCCACCATGTAATGTCCAATTCCAAAATGTTAACCACTTCCCATTATTCCAAACCCAAACTTTTTACTAAAGGAACAATCAACCTATGTTTGGTAAATAGGTAAAATATCAAAGGACTAGGGAATATGATCCCAACATCTATTACCTTTTCCACCAAATAGTCAGACATGACACTCGATCCTGTTGATATTACAAAAAATTTATTGAGATACTCCCTAAATAACAAAGGAAAATTGTATGGGCATATTCAATTCAATGGTCTTGTAACCACTCAAAACCAAAACATACAAATATATCAAAACCCTTTCCCAAACCATCATATACGAGCTACCCAAAACTGACCACAAGGTAACCCACAAAATCAACTAATGCAACATAACCAACCTTTATAAACTTGAACCAATGATGTCAAGGGCTCTACCTCTGGTACAACCAAACTTGATATAGCTGTCCAATTTAGGGTTCAAGGGAAGTCTTGAATTATATGGGTGGTTGAATTAAAAATGGAAGATAAGCAAACATTATTACTTTCACATGGGAATATTAGCACATAATGCTTCACCCTTCCAATATAATAGATGATGATGTCATCCCAAAACCTATGGTGATGACTTAGTTGAAAACCTTACAAAGACATTCTCCCACATCTTATTTCTTGACCTGATCAAGAACTCTCCTACCCATTGTTTAACATTTCTTGATGCCCTAGGGTTGGGGCACTTAACTAGTGTGGCTCCTCTACCTCAAGACTAGATCAACCATATAGATCTTTACATGTTTCCTCTAGGGTAGAGTTTGAGGGATACTGGTGATTTATTTGACCTTAGGGCTCTCCCTCTTAAATATATGATGGTTAAGAGGAAGATCCAACCTTGTTTTTACAAATTTGGATTAATAATAACTATGTAAAATGAGCCATGGTTGATATGGATCATTTGTTAACATGGTTCCCTTTTCATTCTTATAAAATATTAGTTATGGGAAAATAATTGCTCGACTACCTTCAATACCCTTTGAGGCTATGATAGCCTCAATTCCACTTCAATCAAAACCATCATACTTCTAGTTAACCTAGGTCTTAATATCGTGTTGATAGAATTATATGTCATTGATAAAGATACAAATTAAAACATGATCTTGGGTATACCTTAGATTTATAAGATGAAGTTGATTCATTATATCCTCTTTAAATAGATAAGATTCTTGCATCTTGGAAAAAAATCATTGCCCAAAGTGACTCCAAATCTTTTGATGTCTTCAAGTAACTATGCACAAGTAACCAGGGTTATACATTGATTATGACTTACTCACCAATGGTGTGGATAAACCCCAACATTTGGTTGAGGTTAAAGAACCCATGAAGCCCAAAGAAATTTCTTTTAAGTAAAGGAAAAAGCTTACAAAATATCTCTTGAAAAACAGGTCTAAATAAAAAGAAGTGGTGACAACTAAAAAAATAAGTGGTAGTGATCTTAAAATGATACGAATCATCTCAACCATGTATATAACTTAAATCATCAATATCCTATAAAAATACACATCGTTTATACTTTATTTTGACCAAAAAAGAGTGTGAACCTACAATCTCTCTAAGTCTCAAGGCCAAGAAACCCAAGATGGGTTAGTTGGCATACTAGATATCAACATGGTTGAGATTTTAGAATAACAAGAGATCTCCTCAAACCATTATGATAATTATACTTCTACACATGATTAATGGTCCCTTTGTTATTATGAGGCCAAATCTCATCTTGGTATAGGGTCAGGATTCATCTTAATCTCTCTGAAGGACAAACCATGCCCTTTAGATTTAAATTGGACTTTGAGTGTACCAATAATAGGGCCAAGTATGAAGATTTATTACTTAGTATGTTCATTACTAAATATTTGGGAGTCCAAAATATGAGGATTCAAGGTGACTCACAATTAGTTACTAACCAAGTCTCATAGATTTAACACACTAAGGTTGAACATATTTAGCTTTATAAAACTATTGTACATGAAGTTGCTAAGGATTTTGACTTAATTTTCATATAAGTCATTCCTAGATAAAGCAACCAACTCATGGACTCTATGACTACTTACCCATCACATTTTTATCCTCATCTCATTATTCTTTAATTATATTTTATAGTCTATCTTAGGATAAAACCTCTCATACAACCATATATGTCTAACGAAAGTCTTAATTAATGGGAAAGGGTAGTTATATCTAGTTGGCACTCAACACACTTTATCCCCATATAGAGAGGGGATTGAGGCCATGGATATATATAGGTCCTCTCCTATTTCCATATATATATGGTGTCAACTAGATATATCCATCAATACAGAGTTCACCCTCCCCCTCCCCCTCGCCCTCCCTCAAATATCTATTGACCAAGATAGAGTTTTTTTGGCCTCCCCCTCTCCCTTTATATAGATAGGGATAGGGATAAGGATAGGGATAGGGATAGGGAGATAGGGGTTATTTACATATAGATATATAAGGGGTTTCCATAGATAGGGGACCTCTCGTATATCAAGAGGATAAATGTCCCCCATATATAGATAAGGATAGGGGCACTCTAGATAGATCTTATATAGGAGCAGTCAAGTACCACCTATA
This sequence comes from Torreya grandis, assembly GCA_037957365.1. Taxonomy (NCBI): domain Eukaryota; kingdom Viridiplantae; phylum Streptophyta; class Pinopsida; order Cupressales; family Taxaceae; genus Torreya; species Torreya grandis. The sequence goes on from JARHVA010003297.1 coordinate 1,118,584, forward strand.
AATAGTTTCCCTTGGCCTCCTTTCCCTTTTTCATTTCCATATCTATATATAGGGTTTTGATTATCTATAATCAACACTCATCTAACATCAAGGAAACTATTTATAGTTGGCACCCGCTAAAAACTGATAAGTGATAGATCAAGGTGTGAATGATAGTGAATAGCTTATCTAACATTAAGTAATTTACACCCTCTTCTAATAAGGGAAGAAGGAACCTATCTATATATGGGGAAATCCTTTGATGGTCTACTCTATATAGCCAAACATGACACTATATATAGGTGGGAGGAGGATGAGGGGAGATTACTCAATCGAGAAAGCAACTCGACCAGGTTATGTGCATTGATTGGGAGAAAGGATGGGCAAGGAGGGGTTCAATTTATGAGAAAGAAGAATGAGACAAGGAATATCTCAATTTTATGAGTGAAAGATCAGAGAGAAAAAACATTATTTTTATTTTCCTAATGATTTAGATATTCCTCTCCATGGCCATCTATCCATACAGAGGTTGGGTTGGTGACTATAGAGTGTCACCCTTTATCCGCCTCTATCTATAAGGAATAGAGGGGGGCTATGCTAGTGACATTTCTCTTCAATCAGATTGAGTGCCAATGTAATGTATTAATTTACATTAGAATACTATTGCTCACTATGAAAACATATATCTACCCATCTATATCGAGGGATGATTATAGGATATATAGATATAGGCTAGGTTATATATAGTAATATTGAGTTCCCTCTATCTAAGTCTAAATATATATATGGGGGGTATTTATATATGGGATTAGATAGGCCCCATCCCCATCTATATATCCATATAAATATATAGGGTTGATGCCCCCATCTATATATTATTTTGGTTCCCCCACCCCCATAATGTGTGTGTGTGTGTGTGTGTGTGTGTTTGTTTGTATGTATGTATATATATATATATATATATATATATATACATACATACATATATATATGTATATACATACATACATATATGTATATACATACATACATATATGTATGTATGTATGTATGTATATATATATATATATATATACATATGCATATACATATATGTATATATATATATACACGCACACACACGCGCGCACACACACACACACACACACACACACACACACATATATATATATATGTATATATATATGTGTGTGTGTGTGTGTATACATATATGTATATATATACATATATATATACATACATATATATATATATATACATACATACATACATATATATGTATGTATATATATATATGTATGTGTATATGGATGTATGTATATATATATGTATGTATATGTGTGTGTGTGTGTGTGTATATATATATATACATACATACATACATATATACATATATGTTTGTGTGTATATATATATATATATATCACATATCTTGCAATTCCCTATATATAGAAATTGATTTATTGGGAGAGGTGGGAGGGGTGGGAGAGGTGGAGGCAATAGGAGAAGAGACCACTGATAGAGACCAACAACACAAAATGAGGGTTTTGCTCATTATAGGAATTAACGAAACATCTCACGACATGAGCTGATGGTAGTCATATAACACTTGTATGAACACTTCACACCATCTCATTAAGGATAGGTACACTTGTTCATATGTTATGAGATGGTAAGGTTCTGCCTATTATATCAAATTAAACCACGTGTTCCACTACTTGTGCAGGCCCCTATTAATTCCTTTGAATTTTAGTCTTACGATCATACTCCCCAGGTGGAGTGTTTCATGTGTTACCTGGGTTCCTAAAGTGTCTCATGTCCAAACCCTCATTTTCATTAGGAAAGATACTTTCCTCTTAGTATTTTACCTAACTAAGAATGATGAGGCCAATATATAGTCCCTACATGCTTATGATAACTTCCCATATTTCCATCATAAGAGAGGTTATCATACATCTACCCCTAGGGGTGAATATCATGAATTCTATTACAAGGTGGAAGATTACTTATCTTTTGATGAAGAATTTGATGTCTTTAATAGAGAAGGTGAAGACCTTGACCTTTCATTTGCTCTTGAAATTTTTTGAAGTGAAATCTTCCCTCATAGAGGATACTAATGATATAAATATAGGGACTAAATAAAGCTCTAGAATCCTCAAACTTGGGTCTTATCTCTCACCATGGGAGGTGGAAAATCCCAAGAAATTACTTACTAAGACTTATAAATCTTTTGTCTTTTCTTACATGGATATGGTAGGTATGAAACCTAAAGTATTCATTCATAATTTGGTCATGATGCCTGATGAAAAAATTATAGAACAAAAGCTCAAGCCCATCAAACCCAAAGTTGTGTTAATAGTGAAGGAAGAGGTTATCAAGCTTCTCAAAGTAGGGTTTTTAAAACCCATGGATTATTCTAAATAGATGTCCAACATTGTTATTATTCTTAATAAGAATGGAAAAATTAGGATATGTATCAACTTTTGCAATATTAACAAAGCATGTCCCAAATACTATTTCCCTCTTCCTTCCATTGATGTCATAGTCGATGGTATAACAAGTTATGATTCATTGTCCCTTACGGATGGATTATTTGGATATAACAAAATACACATCTCTAAAAAAGATCAATGCAAGACCTCTTTCACTACATCTTTGGGAATTTATGCCATGTAGTCATGCCCTTCAAACTTAGATTTGTTGGGGTAATATATCAAAGATCCATGACCATATTTTGCATGATCTCATCCATAAAATGGTGGAGGTTTATGTGGATGATTTTATTTGAAAATTAAGGTAGAGGATTAACCGTTTAGAGGTAATTTTCACCATTCTCACACATTTTATTAAACATGGTATCACCATCAATTCAAAAAAATATGTGCTTGGAGTCCCAGGTGGAAAAATTTCTAGTTATATTATCTCTCAGTGCATAATCAATATTGACCCAACCAAAATTATTATAATCTTAGACATGATTCACCCACTGATGAGTCATGAATTAGGTCGTTCTTAGTGAATTTGGGGGACATTCAATGATTCATACCCAACCTCACTTATGCATTTCATCCCATCAATAACTTGCTTAAGAAGGTGAGTGTTTTGTCTTGGATGAGTGATTGCTAGGATGCATTCAAAGTGGTAAAATATTTTATTATGTCTCTTGCAATGTTCATGTCACCCAAGTATGACAAGCCTCTCATACTATACATTAGGTAAAATAAGGTTACTCTCACCTATATGTTAGCTTAGGAGGATGACGATGGTAAGGCACATTTATTTGTTTTGTTATCCACACCCTAATAAATTATGAGACATGATATACTCAATCAGAGGAGTGTTTGTCCATCGCATTTGTAAAAAAATGGTTGTGATATAATATGTTTAAACAAAAAATAAGGGATATAGTAAGGTCCTATACCTTATGAAAATCTTTATCCCAACCAGCCATTTCATGAAAGTTTGGGTGTTTTATCATGATTTTGAACAAGTTAGAACTCACATATGTCAATCAAAAATCCACTAAGGAAAAAATCATCATTAATTGGTTGGAAGAATCTCCATTAAAGGTTGGTGATCTTCGAGATACCTATTTTTATAATGATCTAATGTGTTACATAGATAAACATATTGTTTTTTATTTCCTTGGTATAGTGTGTTGGCAAGTGTTGTCATTGATGTCAAATATTGATGTCATGTGTGCATTGATGTCAAAGCTAATGACAAAGTGTTGATGTCATTATGATTATGAGTTTGAGCTTGAAATTATGCATATAAATATTTGGATTCATATGAGATAATAGTTCTTATGGGGTGTCAAGAGTGCTTAAAATTCTTATAGAAATTCATGGTGTTCATATAGTTCTTCTTTATGTTCATCTAGACATTTTGGGTCTAGTGGCAAAAAAATCTAAGTAGGAAGTTTGCTTATGTCACCATTACCACATAAGATGATTCAAGGAGATTTGGTTATATGGGTGTGATCACATTATTCCCAATATTCTATGTTCCAATTTTTAGGTCATGAGGTTGTGTATAGCAAAAGATATAACTATGCAAAGTTGGCTTCCCAGGTAGATTGTAATGTTTTCCCATACTTAGCCAAATTTTCAAAGGAAGATCTAATAGTGCACATTTATCACATCATAGATATACAGTGTGAAATTAATCAAAGCTTAAATAAATTTAATTTCAAAGTTCAAGGAGAGCTAAGTAAACATTTTGATGGTGTCATATTTCATACGCATGAAGGTTTCAGGAGCAGCTTGATATATGGATGGATTCCCTTATGAAAGAAGATCATGTGGTTTAAATTTTAGGACATGAGATTGAGAGTAGAAAATTTTATTAAAGTTCAAAGTTGGCCTTCTAGGTAAATTATATTGGTTCCCATACTTAGCCAAATTTTCAAAAGATAAAGACCGGGACCAGATAAGGATCTAACAATGAGCGGGTGTTCATATAGATGCAAATCAATGATGCATATTGAGTCAAATAGGTCAAATCATCTAATGTTTATAAGTTTAAAGCCCAATATACTCTCAAAGAGATAGATAGAGTGAATTTGTTCTAAATTTTTAGGAAGCAGTGAGATGATAACAAGTGTTTTATCTTTAACAGTGAGCAAAGGTAAAAATCGAGCTACTTTTAAGAAGATAGACGGTGCGTATTTTTTCAAAGTTGCTAGGAAGCATGAGATGAGGTCAAAGTGACATATGTTTATCATATTTAAATATCAGTCTACTCTCAAAGAGATTGACAATGAGTATTTGTTCAAGCTATGAGAGGGCACAAGATGATGACAAAGTGTTTTATGTTTAACAGTGCCCGTTGGCATTTAAATTAACAAAGGGAAAAACTAGTTTGTAGTGTTTGAGCCTGATGTAAAAGGAAATATTGTAAATTACTCAAAGACACATCCATAAAAATTGGTTAGAATGTTTGAATATTTATATAATTTTAGATATTGAGCTCCAAAGTTGACTATGTGTTTGACCATGGTTTGTAAGTGACCTGAGAAGGATAATTGAGTTTGTTTTGATGGTATTTGGATGTTTCTAGGTGACTTAGCTATTGGAGAGTGTTTTAGACTCCTTGAGGATGATCTATATGGATTTTATAGATTTTACCAATCCATATTTGATATGAAAAAATGCTTAGAATTTGACTGTTTATTCATTCATCATGTTCTTGTGTACAAGGGTAATGTTTGAGTAGATTGAGCATACACAGATGTGTGTAATGATGATTATAATAATATGAGGATGTATAAGAAGTCATATAGATTATACCTATGAATTTTTAAGTGATATTGTGTTATTATTTTACTCAATGGAGTGATAAATTGGGGAATAGGTCTCCATGATACCTATAAGGGCTACTAAGGCCTAATTGAAAGGTGTAGTTGCTTAAGTGTTACCCATAGTTGATATGGACAACCTATGAGGATGGAATTGAGATATGTAAGATGTATTAAGGGTTAAGGAAAGTATTATGGCTAACCTAGATGGTGATGTTCATGAATGCTCTTTAAATAGTGAAATCAAAGATGATGATTTCTAAACTTATGAGACTTGGAGAAGAGAGGGCATGTGCGAGAGTTGTAAAGAGATGGAAAGAAGAAAGGGAGTGTGCCTAGTGATGGGTTATAGATCAGGTCAAGTTGATGATTGTGTGTATGACCTGCAAGTCATATTTATGATGTTAGAATAGAGCTTTTATAGGTTTGAAGACTTGATAGAAGGTATGAGTGAGTTGTGGAATGAAGGAAAGAAGAAAGGGTGTGTGCCTAGTGGATGGGTTATAGAGAAGAGCAGGTTGATGAATGTGTGTATGACCTATAGGTCATATTTTTGATGTCATAATATTATTTTTCATGTTTAATAATTGAGGAGAGAAGTGAATAGAAGAAGGATTTATAGGTCTCAGTGAGTATATGAGGGAAAATTGAGTAAAGAAGAAGAGAGATTATGGCATGCCTATGTGAGAGGATTATATGAGATAGAGAGGGTGTTTTTTAGGGGTTAGAAAATAATATATCCATAATTATGTGTTGAATACATCAGTTCAAATGTGGAGATATTTATTTCATAGGTGTTGGGAGGGTGCTCAACATCTATATCAGAAGGACTTGACCATCCTAGAGGCAGGTGCTCCTTGTGAAATAGGTGTTTCACTAAAGTCTCATGTTTGTAAATCATTTATACAACAATTAGTCCATGTGTTTGTAGGATTGAGAGTGGGTTCTATTCCCCAAGAGGGTTTTCCACATAGATCTTATGTTGTATGTGTGATCTTCCATTATCTACTATTTATTGTTATGAATGACTTGTATATTTAATGAATGTTTGTGGTAATTATTTAAGGGTTCAAAAGGATTGGAATTAAAAGTTGGAATATCATGCTTCACTGATTCAACCCCCTCTCAATGATTGTACCTATAATAATTGGTATTAGAGCAAGACCTTCTATACAATTTTAACCACTTGAAGGTGATCTAAGGTATAATATGGGTAAAAAGGTAAGTTTCTCAAAAGAAAACATCATGGATGATGAAAAAGTTGGATATGATAGTGAGGAAGAAAAATTTGATCTAGAAGTTAAGCTGATGAGTGCACTTGGTGAATTGAAGGACCAAAAAAAAGGAATCATAAAATGAGGAATATGATAAGAGGTCTTGAATCATAAGTCAAGTCTCTTGAAGGGAGTTTATCAGGCAAGTCCATAAGAGAGAAAAAGAAAAATCAAGAATTGATCAAGTATATGGAAGAGCAAGCATGTAGATTAAAGGATGACATGGATAAATAAGCTAAGAAGGATAAGAAGACCATCAAAGATCTCAAAATTTAATTAGAGGCTACAAGTTTAAGCATGAGAGATAAAGAAGATGAATGTGTTCAATTGAAGACTAATCTTGTTTCCTTAAAGGATGAGCATGAACAAGTCATAGTCAAAGAAGACAAGATGAACATGTAGGATCTTGAGGATTAGTTAAGAGATACAAAGACTAATCTATGTTCAAAAGAGGAAGAATGCAGACATATCAAGACTCAATTAAAAGAGACAAATTCCAAGTTGAGTTCAAATCAAGATGAGCATGATAAATTTGTTGTCAAGGTAAACAAAACTAAGAAAGAGCAAGAGAGGTTAGCTCAAGATAAGAAAGATACAAGCACCAAGTGCAACATGAGAAGACCTATCAGGAAACCAAACACTATAAGGTATAAAATTTTATTTCATGGTCACTACCTTGCATGTAATATTTTTGGTCATAAAGCAAGAAATTGTAGAAGGAAAAGCAGCTAGTCAGTGAAAGGTATGGATAATGTAGTATGTTATAATTGTCATGTCATGGGATATACTACTATATTCTACCCCATAATTCATGGGAAAAGACTAACCTAGGTATGGATACCTAATATAGTTAAGCTTGAGCATAATGAACCTAAGAGATAAGATGGTATGCTTACTGAAATTAATAATATTCATCAATAAGAAGGTATGAATGATGTTATTTTTTCTATTTTCATCAGGTTGGTCATATTTCAAGATATTGTAAAAACAAGCTCTCAAGTCATAAGAAGGTGCATGGACTTCTTAGTGTGCTCAGTAAAGTTCAATCCTTGGTAGGGAATTCTATGGAAGTGAAGACCAAGAAAACTAATTCAGTTGAGCTGAAAGATCAAGGTGGACTACCTGCTAAAGCAAAAAAGGAATCAATTATGAAGAAGGTTTAGGAATGCCAAGAGAATGTGTCATTTGACCAAATAGAAAAGAAGATTCAAAAGTTAGTTCAATTCAATCTTAAGGAAAAGACCAAAGTGTTAATTGAGGTTAGTTATGAGGTATGTATGGATCCAAGAGAACATCCTGCTATTGTTGAGCAAGTTTCAAGCAAATAACATCAATTGTTAATGCCCATTGATGAGGTTCTTTCTTCAATTGAAAAGGTATGTCATGAATCTTTGTTGTCTCCATATGTTTTCAATCCAATATTAGAAGAAAATGAGAATATTGTAGTGGATGAGCATGTTGCTTCTCTTAAGCCTAAGAAGAAGAAAAAGAAGAACTATCAGTATCAGATGACCAAGGAAGAGAAGGAATATGAGGAGTTATGGGCAACTCCTAGTTTCAAATTATTCTAAGACATTATGAGTTAGGGTGTCTCTATCTAAGCTTAAAGGATACACTTGAAAATCAAGAGGAATCATGGTGGATGCTAGTTAAGCTTTGGTTGATATTGCAGGACAAGAAAGGTCATGAGAAAATGTGCTTGGTTAAGGGGGAGCCACGATTTCATAAGCTTGCTTTAGATGTTCTGGTGAATTGTGTGTTCTAAGAGTATTCATGGAATTTGGTCCTAAATTGACATCTTCCTTGAAGGATCTTGAAGTGAAAATTTGATGTTTTCAAGGTTTAATAAGGCAAGAGTTGGGTGTTTTCAGATGGAGCAGTCTAGAGGGTCAAATTTAAGGTTTCCAAGTGGAAAAGGAGGATTTGTGAGTTGTCAAGATGATATTTTTACATATAAAGGTTTATTGACCTTATTTTAGCATGCTCTAAGTGGTTTTGTGGTCTAAAGGTATGTTGAAGTCAAATTGATGATTTCTGAGTGCTCTCAATTTTTTTAGTTTCGGCTTATGGACAAGCATGCCTAAAATGGGTTATAGGATGTATGTGTTCCAAAAAATATAGAGTCTCAAATCTCAGTCTAGAAGTGTGTGATGGTTGTCTCTAGGTGTGTAATAAGCTTCAAAGGTGGGTGTTGACTAGCAGGAGGTTTGTTGACCTTGTTTATTTTATGATTCTAGAGTTTTGGGCTATGCTAGAAAAGTGGTTTTCATTATGATTTGAGGTTTGAGGATTATTAATAGGTTGAATGGGATAAATGGGTTATCAAATCAAGCTTCTCAAATATTTGAAGGTTTGTGGGTTTTAAATTATTCAAGTTTTTGTCAAGATGGAGGCCTAATTGGCTAGTAGGTTTGTGAAGGAAGTATGTTTCATAGGATGACATAGGTGATGAAAAATGGTTTGATTGAGGGGGCATATGAGAGAGCTCCAGATATGAATTTTTAGGTCTTGAAGGTGTGTCTACTAAAATTTGTGGGCTTTGGAAGTTCTACATAGGGCTACAAGGATTCTAGACAGTGTTAGTGTGAAGAAGAGTGTTTTTTGATCAATTTATACAAAAGAGCATGGTATGAGTGTTTCAATGTAATTTATATGGCTGATTTAGAACATCTCTCCTATTTAGTGTGTGACTTGAAGATCTATTGGTATTGTTGGAGGTGTCTTGCAAGTGAGAGCATGAAATCAGAATGGTGTTATTTGAAGCCCAAAGTAGTTTAGTGTTTTGAGATTAATATTTTCATGTTGTTGAGGCCATGAAGGTGTTATAATAAGTTTTTTAGGTGAGATTTGGTTATGAAGATCAAGGGGGAGTCTTTCAAGTTGGCGTAAGGAGGAGAATGGAGTTAGGTAGAGCTAACTTAGATGGCTTGAGAAGTTTGCATGATCAAAGGGGGAGCTAGATTATTCAGTTTGTCAGGTCTAAGGATCAAGAAGGCTTAGAATAGAATATCTTGATGTAGGTTTAATATAATGATATTATGTTAGTGGTCCTTGAGGTGGCTTGAGAGAGAAGTATAGTAAGCCTGTGTGGTGGTTCTTTAGGGTGTGTGGAGATCTGAAAATGCTCAAGAGGTGCAATGGATCAAAAATCTTAGGGGGAGTCCCTCTCAGATGTTTCTTGGTTAACATGTCCAAGGATCAGAGAAGCCCAAGTTTAGATTGGTGTATGTCAAAAGGGGAAGCAATTGTTTCATATGAGGTATGTAAGTATCCTGAGTACTTAGAAATATATTTGAATACATTCATGATGTTAAGAAGAGCTTGGTGGCTATTTAGTCCACTTTGTCATTAATGGAAAAGGGAGAGAAGGAAAATAAGAGGGTTACATAAATGACAAAGGGGGATATTATTTTCAAGTGTTGCCATTGATGTCAAATATTGATGTCATGTGTGCATTGATGTCAAAAGTAATAACAAAGTGTTGATGTCATGATGATGATGAGTTTGAGACTGAAGTAGTGCAAGGTAAGATTTGGATGCATACAAACTAATAGGTCATATGGGGTGTTAAGAGTGCTTAAAATTCTTATGGGAATGCATGGTCTTCATCTAATTCTTCATTATGCTCATCTAGACATGTTGGGTCTAGTGGAAAAAAATCTGCATAAGTAGTTTGCTGACATCACCATTGCCATGTATGGATTAGTCAGGGGAGTTAGTAATATGGCTGTGATCACATTAGTCCCAAGTTGTTATGTTCTAATTTTTATGAAATGAGGTTGTGTATATCAAAATACATAATTTTGCAAAGTTGGCTTCCCAAGAAAATTGCAATGTTTTCCTATACGTAGCAAAATTTTCAAAGGGAGATCTAATAATGCATGTTTAATGACATCACAAATCTACGGTGTGAAATTAATCTTAGTTTAACTAAGTTGGATTCCCATATGAAAGAAGATCATATGGTTTAAATTTTAAAACATGAGATTGAGCATAAAAAATGTTATTAATATTCAAATTGATCCTTCCAAGAAGATTTCATTGGTTCCCATACTTATCCAAATTTGTAAAAGGTAAATACCAAGACCAGATAAGGATCTAATGATGAGCGGGTGTTTATACAGATGCATATCAATGATGCCTATTGAGTCAAATAGGTCAAAGTGTCTGATGTTTAGCAAGTTAAAGTCTAGGATACTCTCAAAGAGATAAATGGAGTGAATTTATTCCAAATTTTTAGGAAGTAGTGAGATGATAACAAGTGTTTGATGTTTAACAGTGAGTAAAGGTAAAGACTGAGCTACTTCTAATAAGATCGATGGTGTGTATTTTTTTAAAGTTACCAAGAAGCACGAAAGGAGGTCAAAATGATATATGTTTAGCATAGTTAAAGATTAGGATACTCTTGAATATATTGATGATGCATATTTTTTCAATCTATTAGAGGTAACAAGATGATGACAAAGTGTTCGATGTTTAAATGTGACCATTGGCATTTAAATTAACAAAGGGAAAATCTAGTCTACAGTATTTGAGCCATAACTTTTGATCTAGGATGAATTTGAAGGTGATGTAAGAGGAAAAGTTGTAAAAGACTCTAAGGTGCATCCAAAAAAACTGGTTATAAGGTTTGAATATATATATCTCCAAAGTTGATTGTGTGTTTGACCATGGTCTGTAAGTGACCTGAGAAGGATAATTGAGTTTGTTTTGATGATATTTGGATGTTTCTAGGTGATTTAGCTATTAGAGAGTGTTTTAGACTCCATGAGGATGATTTATATGGATTTAGAGGTTTTACCAATCCATATTTGGTATGAAAAAATGCTTTGAAGTTAACTATTTATTCATTCATTGTGTTCTTTTGTACAAGGATAATGTTTGAGTAGATTAAGCATACACAAATGTGTGTAATGATCACTGTAATAATTTGAGGATGTGTAAGAGATCATGTGTATTGGACCTATGCATTTATAAGTTATCTTGTGCTCTTATTTTACTCAATGGAGAGCTCAATGGGTGAATAGGTCTCCATAAGACATATAAGGGATACTAATGCATAATTGAAAGGCGTAGTTGCTTAAGTGTGACCCATAATTACTATGGTTAACCTGTGAGGATGGTATTGAGCTATGTAAGATGTCTTAAGGGTTAAGGCAAGTTTATGACTGACCTAGATGGTGATATTCATGAAGGCTTTATAAATAGTGAAATCAAAGATGAGGGTTTCTAAACTTGTGAGACTTGGAGAAGAGAAGGTGTGTGTGAGAGTTGTAAAGAGATGGAAAGAAGAAAGGGGGTGTACCCAGTGGATGGGTTATATAGTAGAGCAGGTTGATGACTTTGTGTATGAACTATATGTCATATTTATAATGTTAGAATATTTCTCTTGCAGGTTTAATGACTTGATAGAAGGTATATGTGAGAGTTATGGAGTGAAGGAAAGAAGAAAGGGTGTGTGCCCAATGGATGGGTTAAATAGAAGAGCATGTTTATGACTGTGTGTATGACCTATAGGTCATATTTGTATGTCATATCAGTGATATTTCATATTTGAAGATTAAGGAGAGAAGTGAATAGAAGGATTTGGAAGTCTAAGTGAGTATATGAGGGCAGTTTGAGTGAAGAATAAGAGAGATTATGGCATGCCTGTGTGAGAGGCTTGTGTGAGATAGAGAGGTGTTTTTAGGGGTTACAAAATTAGAGGTCTATCATCAGGTGTTGAAGACATCAATTAAAAGGTGGAGGTGATTATTTCATAGGTGTTGGGAGGGTGTTCAACATCTAGGTCAGAAAGACTTGACCATCTTAGGGGCAAGTGCTCCTTGTGAAATAGGTGTTTCACTAAAGTCTCATGTTTATAAATATCTTATGGGACATATATTCCATGTGTTTATAGGCTCGAGAGAGGGTTTTATTCTCCAAGAGGTTTTTCCATGTAGATCTTGTGTTGTATGTGTGATCTTTCATTATCTATTGATCATTGTTATAAATAACTTGTATATTCTATGAATGCTTGTGGTAATTATTTAAGGGTTTGAATGGATTGGAATTAAAATTTTGGAATATCTTGTTTCATTGATTCACCCCCGTCTCAATGATTGTACCTCTAATAATTGGTATTAAAGCAAAACCTTTTATAGAAGTTTAACCACTTGAAGGTGATCTAAGGTATAGTATGGGTACAAAGGGAAGTTTTTCAAAAGAAAAGAACATAATGGATGATGAAGTTGGCTATGACAATGAGGAAGAAGAAGTTGATCTAGAAGCTGAGCTCATGAGTGTACCTTGGTGAGCTAAAGGAGTAAAATAAGAGGAATCATAAAATGAGGAATATGATAAGAGGTCTTGAAGCGTAAATCAAGTTTCTTAAAGGAAGTTTATCAAGCAAATCCATAACAGAGGAAAAGAAGAATAAATAATTGATCAAGTATATGGAAGATCAAGCATGTAGATTGAAGTATGACATGACTAAAGATGCCAAGAAGGATATGGAGACCATCAAAGATCTCAAAATTCAATTAGAGGCTACAAGCTCAAGCATGAGAGATAAACAAGATGAATGTGTTCAATCAAAGACTAATCTTGTTTCCATAAAGGATAAGAATGAATAGGTCATAGTCAAAGAAGACAAGATGACCATTTAGGATCTTGAGGATCAATTAAGAGTTACAAAGACTAATCTGAGTTCAAAAGAGGAAGAATGCAGACATCTCAAGACTCAGTTAGAAGAGACAAATTCTAAGTTGAGTTCAAATCAAGATGATCATGAGTAATTTATTGTCAAGGTAAACAAGGGTGAGAAAGAGAAAGAGAGTTCAACTCAAGACAAAAAGGATGCAAGCACAAAGTGAAACATGAGAAAACTTATCAGGCAACCAAACACTATAAGGTATGAAATTTCATTTCACGGTTGCATGTAAGCTTTTTGGTCATAAAGTAAGAAATTGTAGAAGGAAGATCAACTGGTCGGCTGGAGGTATGGATAATGTAATCTGATATAATTATCATGTCAAGGGACATATTACTATATTGTACCCCAAAATGCATGGAAAAGGCTAACCCAAGTATGGACTTAAGACAATTAAGCTTGATCATAATGAACCTAAGAGACAAGATGGTATGTTTGCTGAGATTCATAATATTCATCAAGAAGAAGGTATGAATGATGTTATTGTTTCTATTTTCATCAAGTTGGTCATATTTCAAGAAATTTTAAAAGCAATCTCTCAAGTCATAAGAAGGTTCATGGAATTCCTAATGTGTTAAAAAAAGGTCAATCCTTGGTATGGAATTATAAGGAGGTGAAGACCAAAAAAAATAATTCAGTTGAGTTGAAAGATCAAGGTGGACTGCCTACTAAAGAAAAAGAAGAATTAGATATGAAGAAGGTTCAGGAATGCCAAGAGAATGTGTCATCTAACTAGATAGAAAAGAAGATTCAAAAGTCAGTTTAAGTCAAGCTCAAGGAAAAGACCAAAGTGTTAATTGAGGCTAGTTCTGAGGTATGTATGGATCCAAGAGAACATCCTCCTATTATTGAGCAAGTTTCATACAAATAACATCAATTGTTAATACCCATTGATGAGGTTCTTTCTTCAATTGAAAAGGTATGCCATGAATCTTTGTTGTCTCCATATGTTGTCAATCCAATCTAAGAAGAAAAGGAGAATATTGTAGTGGATGAGCATATTGATTCTCTTAAGCTTAAGAAGAAGAAGAACTATTAGTATCATATGACCAAGGAAGAGAAGGAATATGAGGAGTTATGGGCAACTCCTAGTTTCACATTATTCTAGGACATTATGAGTTAGGGTGTCTCTATATAGGATTCAAGGAGACACTTGAAAAGAAAGAGGAAGCATGGTGGATGCCAATTAAGCTTTGGATGATATTACATGACAAGAAATGTAATGAGAAGATGTGCTTGGTTAAGGGTTAGCAACAAGTTCATAAGCCTACTTTAGATGTTTTGGTGAATTGTGTGTGTTCCAGCAATATTCAGGGACTTTGGTCTGAAAGTGATCTCTTCTTAGAAGGATATTAAAGTGTAAATATGATTTTTTCAAGGTCTAAGAAGGCAAGAGTTGGATGTTTTTAGTTAGAGTAGTTTGTAGGGTCAGATTAAAGGTTTCCAGGTGGAAAAGGAGGATTTATGAGTTATCAAGATGATATTTTTGCATAGAAAGGTCTGTTGACCTTATTCTAACATGCTCTAGATGGTTTTGTGGTTTGAAGGTATGCTGAAGTCAAATTGATGATTTTTGAGTGCTCTCAGTTTTTCAATTTTGGCTTAAGGACAAGCAGGTCTAAAATGGGTTATAGAATGTATGGGTTCTCAAAATTATGGAGGTATAATTTTTGGTCCAAAAGCGTGTGATGGTTGTGTCTAGGTGTGCAATATGTTTTAGATGTGGGTGTTAACCAGAAGGAGGTTTGTTGACCATGTTTGTTTTAAGATTCTAGAGTTTTAGGCTATGCCAGAAAAGTGGTTTGGCTTATGAGTTAAGGTTTGAGGATTCTTAATAGGTTGAATGGGCTAAATGGGTTGTCAAATCAAGAATCAAAGAGATTTGAAGGCTTGTGGGTTTCAAATTATTCAATTTTTTGTCAAGAGGGAGGCTTAATTGACTAGTAGGTTTGTGAAGGAAGTATGTTGAATAGGATGATCTAGGTAATGAAAATTGATGTTATTAAGGGGGAATATGAGAGTGTTCTAGATATGAAGTTTTTGGTCTTGAAGGTTTGTCTACTAAAATTTGTGGGCTCTGAAAGTTTTAGGTGGTCATACAAGGAGTCTAGACAGGGCTAGTGTGAAGAAGAATGATTTTTGATCAATTTTTCCAAAATATCATGGTATGAGTGTTTCAATGTAAATTCTATGGTTTATTTAAAACATATTTCCTATTTAGTGTGTGGCTTGAAGATTTATTGATATTCTGGGAGGTGTCTTGCAAGTGAGAGTATGAAAGTAGAATGGTGTTATTTGAAGACCCAAAGTAGTTTAATGTTTTGAGTTTTATATTTTCATGTTGTTGAGGCCATGACGGTGTTATAAGAAGTTATATAGGTGAGCTTTAGTTATGAAGATCAAGGGGAAGTATTTTAGGTTGGCTTAAGGAGGAGCATGGAGTTAGGGGGAGCTAACTCAAATGGCTTGAGAAGTTTTCATGATCAAAAGGGGAGCTATATTGTTCAATTTTTCAAGTCCAAGGATCAAGAAGGATTAGAATATAAGATCTTGATGTAGGTTTAGTAGCATGAAGTTCTATTGGTGGTCCTTGAGGTGGCTTGAGAGAGAAGGATAATAAGTCTATGTGGTGGTTCTTTAGGTGTGTGGAGATTTGAAGATGTTCAAGAGGTGCAATGGCTCAAGGATCTTAAGGGGAGTCCCTCTCAGATGTTTCTTGGTTAATAGGTCCAAGGATCATAGAATCTCAAGTTCATATTGGTGTATGTCAAAAGGGGAGCAATTGTTTCATATGAGGTATGTAAGTATCCTGAGCAATTAGAAGTATATTTGAATACAATCATGATGTAAGGAGGGGCTTGGTGTCTGTTTAGTCCACTATGTCATTAATTAAAAATGGGGATAAGGAAAATAAGATGTTCTCATCAATGACAAAGGGGGAGATTGTTGGCAAGTGTTATCATTGATGTCATGTATACATTGATGTCAAAGGTAATGACAAAGTGTTGATGTCATGATGATGATGAGTTTGAACCTAAAGCTGTGAAAAGTAGGATTTGGATTAATATGAGATAATAGGTCATATGGGGTGTCAAGAGTGCTTAAAATTCTTATGGGAATGCATGGTGTTCATCTGGTTCTTCATTATGTTCATCTAGACATTTTGGGTCTAACGGTAGAAAAAATCTGAGTAGGTAGTTTGCTTACATCACCATTTCCATATATGGATGAGTCAAAGGGTGTTAGTCATATGGGTGTGATCACATTAGTCCCAAATTTCTATGTTCGAAGTTTTAGGTTTTGAGGTTGTGTATAGAGAAAGATATAACTATGCAAAGTTGGATTCCTAGGCAAATTACAATGTTTTCCCATACTTAAAATATTTACATATGGAGATATAATGGTGCATGTTTAATCACATCACAGATCTAAGGCATGAAATTAATTTGAGATTAACTAAGTTGAATGTCTAATTTCAATTATATTTGAGTAATTATTTTTATGGTGTCATATTTCACATGCATGAAGGTTCCAGGAGTAACTTGATATATGGATGGATTCCCCTATGAAAGAAGATCATATGGTTTAAATTTTAGGACATGCGATTGAGTGTAGAGAATGTTATTAAGGTTAAAATTTGGCCTTATAGGAAGATTTTAGTGGTTCCCATACTTATCAAAATTTTCAAAAGGTAAAGACTAAGAGCAGATAAGGATCTAATGGTGACTGGGTGTTCGTACAGATGTAGATCAATGCTGTGTATTAAGTCAAATAGGTCAAAGTGTTTGATGTTTAATAGGTTAAAGTCTAGTGTACTCTCAAAAATATAAATGGAGTGTGTTTTTTACAAATTTTTAGGATGCGTATTTTTTCAAAGTTACCATCTCGATGTTTCCTAATATATTGATTATGTTTATTTTTTCAAGCTATGAGAGGGAATGAGATGATGACAAAGTGTTTGATGTTTAATAGTAACCGTTGGCATTTAAATTAACAAAGGGAAAAACTAGTCTATAATGTTTGAGCCATAACTTTTGAACTATGATGAATTAAAAGGTGATGTAAAATAAAAATTTGTAAATTACTCCAATGTTTATCCATAAAAATTATTTAAATGGTTTGAATATTCATATAATTGTAGATATTGAGCTCCAAATTTGACTATGTGTTTGACCATGGTCTGTAAGTGACCCAAGAAGGATAATTGAGTTTGTTCTAATGGTATTTGGATGTTTCTAGGTGACTTATATATTGGAGAGTGTTTTATACTCCCTAATTATGATCTTCATGGATTTTTGAGGTTTTAAAAATTTATATTTGGTATGAAAAAATGCTTATAAATTGTTTGTTTATTCGTTCATGGTGTTCTTATGTACAAAGCTAATGTTTGAGTAGATTGAGCATACGTAGAGGTGTGTGATGATGATTATAATCATTTGAGGATGTCTAAGAGGTCATGTGGGGTGGATATATACATTTTTAATTTATATTTTATTCTTAATTTATTTAATGTAGTGCTAAATGGCTGAATAGGTCTCCATGAGACCTATAAGGGCTACTAAGGCCTAATTAAAAGTCATAGTTACTTAAGTGTGACCCATAGTTACTATGGCTGAACTAATATGATGATATTGATATATGTAATATGTATTAAGGGTTAAGTTAGGTATTATATCCAATTTATAAGGTGGCATGCATGAAGTCTCTATAAATAGTGAAATCAAAGATGATGATTTCTAGACTTGTGAGACTTGGAGAAGAGAGGGCATGTGTGAGATTTGTGGAGAGATGGAAAGAAGAAAGGGAGTGTGCCTAGTGGATGAGTTATAGAGTAGATAAATTTAATGATTGTGTGTATGACCTATAGGTCATATTTATGATTTCATAATAGTGATCTTAAATGTTTGAAGACTTGATAGAAGGTATGTGTGAGAGTTGTGGAGTGAAGGAAAGAAGAAAGGGTGTGTGCCCAGTGGTTGGGTTATAGATAAGAGAAAGTTGATGATTATGTGTATGACCTATCAGTCATATTTATGATTTCAAAATAGTGCTCTTACAGGTTTGAGGATTGAGGAGAGAAGTGAATAGAAGAATTATTTATAGGTATGAGTGAGTATATGAGGGTAGTTTGAGTGAAGAAGAAGAGATTGTGGCATGCCTATGTGAGAAGCTTGTATGATATAGAGAGGGTGTTTTTTAGGGGTTATAAAATAATATTTCCATCATCAGGTGTTGAAAAAATTATTTCAAAGGTGGATATGTTTATTTCATATGTGTTAGGAGGGTGCTCAACATCTAGGTCAGAAGGACTTGACCATCCTAGGGGCAGGTGCTCCTTGTGAAATAGGTGTTTCACTAAAGTCTCATGTTTATAAATATATTATAGGACAATTAGCCCATGTGTTTTCAGATTTGAGAGTGATTTTCATTTCCCAAGAGAGTTTCCCAAATTGATCTTATGTTATATGTGTGATCTTGCATTATCTATTATTCATTGTTATGAATGAGCTGTATATTCTATGAATGCTTATGGTAATTGTTTAAGGGTTTGAAAGGAATGGAATTAAAAGTTGGAATATCTTGCTTCACTGATTCAAACCCCCCCCCCCTCTCTATGATTTTACCTCTAACATAGTGAAATCATTAACTATTTAATTAATCATACTTATCTCGAGGGTACTAATTCACATCAAAGGCATCACCTTTGTATCATTATGTTAAAACATGTTATTCTAGATGATATTATTTATTATAAAGCCTTTAAATAAATGTTATTAATGTTTGTTAATAAACATGAGTTATAAAAATTCCTCTTTCATTTTTTTAGTGATGATTATGGTGGGAATTTTAGTGGCCACACAACTACTCACAAAATTCACATGATGGGATACTTCTAGCCCACTCTCATACACAACACTATTAATTACATGAGAAAATGAAAGAAAGCTCAACATTTATCCCATGAGATTCACCTTACCACTAAGGCATTGCATTCCATTGTCACCCCATGGCCATTTTACAATTTGGGTATAGATTTTATTGGCAAGCTTTCTCCCACATCCTCAAATGGTCACCATTTCATCATCACAACCATTGAGTATTTCACTAAATTCATAAAATCCATCCCTCTAACAATTTTAATTGGATAAATAATCACTAAATTCATTTTGAATCAAATAATTTGACAATATGGAGGCCCACAACTCATTGTCACAGAAAATGAATCCCATTTAAAGAACTGCAAGGTCTATGGAATTTATAATAAATTTGTTATATCCCATCACATGGCCTCCTTATACTAGTCACAAGATATAGGATATACCTAGGCCATAAATAAAATTTTAAATTAAATCCTATTTAAAACTATCAAAGATACTAAAAGAGATTATTATCTATATCTTTATTTGGCACTATGGGCCTATAGGATGAATGTTCACATGCCCACAAGGGTAACCCTATATTCCCTTGCGTTTGGATTAGAATTCATTTTACACCTCAAAGTATAAATCCATATCCCAAGTGTTTCTCTTCATGGTATTATTGATGATGAAGATTATATAAACATATGGTTAGAGTAATTAGAGACCTTAAATGGACATCAACTTATGACTACATATAATCATGTTGCTTATATAGATCCTATGTGCTAGCAGTACAACAATAATGTTCATGAGCACTTGATACAAGTAGGAGATCTTGTCCTAAGACTTGAAAATTAAATAGAAAAAAATAAAGGAGAAATTCAAAATTTTAGACCCAACTAGATAGATCCTTATTTAGTGATTCAATATTTTAAGAATGGAGCCTATTAGCTATGCACTTTGGAGGGAAAGGAGTTTGGTGAGTCTATGAACTCTTTTCACCTTAAACACTTTTACAGTTGGTCATATACATTTCACATTACCCTCAATACACTACCTTTTCCATTGTCTACATGTTGTCTTGCATATCATATGTTATGTTATGTGATTCTCTGGTTGTCAATTCACATAAACAAAACTTTCAAAATGTAACTTATCATTCTATTTCATTTTTCATCTTTTAAACTATGGAAAAAAAACTCAAAATCAGCATCACATTTTTTCTTATCTTAGTTCTTATTAGCAACATATACTTCTCCTTACCCATACTTTCTTGTAAAAAATTAGGAAATGTTATTTTATAGCCTAGTCTAGAAGCTTGTCCACGACAGAGTCTTCTCTTATGGTGCCTTCTAAGTATAAAACATTAACATGCTAAAAAATACGTAAACTTGTTTGCCTATCTTGGTCCTCATTGACGAGCCCTTACATATTATGTTATGCCCTTAAACTATAGTGTATCTAGAGAGAGGTATGGTTGACTTATGACTTACATAACTTCATATTATCTTATTGCATTTCCTAATGTTCTTAGTATGGTCAACCTATGGAATAACCATGGCTAAGTATAATATATATAGGAATTAGTTGTTAATATTTTAACATCATATTGTGAATTATATTCTTATTTCATTTTTTTAGAGGTTGTTAGAGAGTTGTCAATGATGTCATGGATGTGTCCTGGTGAGTGGATGATATGCTTCAATAGCCTAAGTGACAATGATAAAGTGTATAATATGCTTGTCCTAGTGTGCTTGAAGTTGGCTTAGTTGATCTTTAGTTTTGGCATGGTTAGAGATGTTCAGGGATGAGTATGGTGATTTGATCATATGAAAGAGGTCATATCAAACATCAAGAATGCTTTAAGTACTTTTATGTATGAGTGGAATTCAATCGGTTCATCATTGCTCTCATCTAAACTTTTTGGGTCCAATGGCATAAAATCTAATAAGAAAGTTTGATGATGTCACCATTACCACATGTGGATGATTCAAGGGGAGTTGATCATATGGTTATGATCAAATTAGTCCTTATTTTCCATGCACTAAGTCTCAGGTCAAGCACCTAAGCATAGCCAAAGATATGTGGGTAAAAATTTGGTCTTTCAGGCATTTTAATAGTGTTCTATGTTTAAATAGAGCTAAGTAAGCATGTTGATGATGCTTGAATTTAAATGCATGGAGGATTTAAGAGTAAATGGTCACATGGGTTTGTTTAGTATTACTCCTAGTTATTATTTGCCAAATATCAAGTCATGTGATGAAGCACATCAAAATATATGCATGCAAAGTTGGGCTCCCAGGTAGTTTGACTATGTTTTTCCATACTTAGCCAAATTTGCATATGAAAAGAAAATCTGAGTAGGCATTTTGATCATGTTATATATTGTACATGTAAAGGTGTCAGGAGAAAGTGATCATATGGGTTTATTAGTTTTTGTGCTTATTTTATTTTTGATAACTTTTAGTTCAATTGTTGAAGCACGTCAAAATTTATGCATATTCAAAATTGGCCTCCCAGGGAGGTTTTGACATAGTTGGCTTTGTGGCAGAAAAATATAAGTGAGTAGATTAATATTATTATATCTTGCACATGTGAAGACTTAAGTATAATATTGTTATATGGTTGGATTATCCTATGTGAGGAGATAATATGGCCCAAATTTTAGATTATGCACTTGAGCAAAATAAAAGATATGGAGGTGAAAAGTTGGCCTTCTAGGTACATAAATAATGGTCCCCATACTTAGTCAATTTTGCACAAGGTAAAGTTAGAAAAAATTTAAAGGAGATTGAAAAAGTGTGTTTTATCTAGGATGATAAGAAGTATTGAGATGGCAATAAGTGCTCAATGTTTAATTATTGAGCAAAGGTAAAGGATAAGGATCTAACAACGAGCGGGGGTTCATACATATTGATCAAATGGTGAGTACTATAAGATAAATATTGAGATGATCTATAGATATCGATGGTGTGCATTGAGTCAATATTTCAAGTTTGCATGAGATGAGGTCAACTATCTAAGGTTTAACTGTGACTATTTGAATTTGAATATTTGAATTTTTTAAAGAGAAAACCAATGCTCTGTATTTTGTCCATAACTTTTAATCTAGGACAAATTCATTAATGGAGTAAAAATAAAATATGTAGAGGACTCCAAAACACATATATAAATATAGATTTTAAGATATTAAAGTGTGTACAATCAAATATATTGATGTTCAAAGTTGATTGTGTGTTTGTGCTTGTTCTGCAAGTGACTTGAGAAAGATATTTGAGCTCATTCTAATGTTGTTTTAATGTCTCATGATGAATTAGCTATTTTGGAGTGTTTTAGACACTATGAGGACCATCTACATGCATTATGAAGGTTTGAATTTTTTTATATAGTATAAAAAAAATTTACAAGTTGATTGTGTATTCATTCATGGTGACTGTGTCTAATCTTGTTTGAGCAATTTATGCATAAGCAAAAGGTTATTGTAATGATTGTTGGCACTTAAGGAGGACCTATAGATCATGTGTAATGGTTCCATACATTTTTAAAGTGTTCCTTTGTTTTTTTTTTCTCATATAAGTGTCAAAGATCTGAATGGGTCTCCATAGGACCTAAAAGGTGACTTAGGCCTATTTGAAAGTGGATTGTGCTAAAGTGTGACCCATGTGAGATGCCTTAAGGGTGAAGGCATGTATTGTGACCAACAAGGAAATATTGTGGTCTTATTAATTCATGAATGATATATATATATATATATATATATATATATATATATATAGTGAAACCAATTGTGTTAGTTTCTAGGCTTTTGAGAGAAGACTTATGCAAGGTGTGCATGTGAGAGTTGTGGAACGAAGGAGAAGTAGATGTACCTAATGGATGGATTGATAAGTAGAGTAAATTGATGACTATGTGTATAAACTATAGGTCATATTTATAACGTTATATAAGTGCTCTTGTATTTTTAGGATATGTGAATAGGTCTGAGTGTGCATATGAGGATAGTTTGAGTGAATAAGGAGAGAGCTTGTGGCATGCCTATGTGAGAGGCATGTATGAGATTGAGAGAGAGTTTATGAAGAGGTTAGATTAAAAAAGATCCATCATTAGGTGTTGAAGACATAAATTCTAATGTGTATCTATTCAAATAAGGGTATAAAGGAGTTGATCTTCCTTAGGGGCAGTTTCTCCTTGTGAAACAAGTGTTTCACGAAATACCTTTGGTCAGGAAGATATGATCAAGGTTTTCTGGTCTAAAGGAGTTAACCAGTCTCTTGATTATAATTTATTATAAGATATTAGTCCATGTGTTGCAAGCTTGAGAGTGGGTTTTATTCCCTATGAGGGTTTCCATAGGAACTATGTGTTATGTGTTTGATCTTGTGTATGCATAAAATGAATGAGCTCTCTTGTTAATGTTACTTAATCAAGTTGATATATGTTGATGGTTTAATAGTTTGAAAGGACTACAATTGTAATTGAAATATCTATTCTCACTGATTCACCACCCCCCCTCTCAGTGATTATAACTCTAATAAAGGTTGCCCCCTCAAAGTGGCTTAGTCATAATATTCATGTATTCTTCTCTTTCACCAATTGTTGTTGTGGATCTACTTATTTTGTTCTTAATACTAGGATATGTTATTCTATGATTACAAGTAATCTAATTAATTTCATTATAAGTGGTATCAAATATTTTATTTGGGCATGCTTTTGCAACATGATTTTTTAAAATCTAGTGTCTTAAGCACTAAAAGGTCAAAAAAAACATAACTTGTGATCCGAGAATAAATGAATTTTTTTATCATTGCAGTTTTGTTTATGGATTTTTTTACTATATATTTATATATATATATATATATATATATATATATATATATATGTATGTGTATATGTATATGTATATGTATATGTATATGTATATGTATATGTATATGTATATGTATATGTATATGTATGTATGTATGTATGTAATATATATTTGTGAAAAATTCTATAAAATTTTTAACCTTGTCCAAATTAGAAATCATTCGATTTGAATTTGTGAGATGATTGCAATGGTGTATTTCATCAATACACTTTTTTAGGCTAAAATTTTTCACCCTTGTGTGCATTAATAGTCATTGGATTCATCTCAATGAGGCAATTGTAAAACTCTCATTTGTCGTTGTTGTCCCCCAAAAATATCACTCATTCTTGGGACAACATTTGAACTATTTTGGTCCTACAATTTGGTTCAACAGGTTCAATGGGTTCAAAGGTTCAACGTCATCAGCAAGAGTTAAGTACATTTGTCAAGGTTCAAAGTTCAACCACTTCAAGGTTCAACGGCTTCAAAACACTTATCAAAGAGAAGAAGGCTTGAACCATTGAACCACTTTGGTTCAAAGGTTCAACGGGTTCAATGGTTTAACAGGTTCAATGACCAAATGGTTCAAAAAGATCAAAAGGACTTAGCCAAATAAAAAGAATGAACCGATTGAACCGTTGAAACTTGAACCAAAAGGTTCAACAAGTTCACATGTTCAAAGGTTCAACCAGTGCGATGAAGATCAAATAGCTTAGAAAGAACAAGTGACCAACAAAGGATGAACCAATGAACCGATTGAACCTTGAACTGAAAGAGTTCAAAGTTCAATGGTTCATGGGTTCAAAGGTTCAAAGGTGGCCTTAGTCAAGGAAAGAAGCAACAAACAAGTGGTTTACTGGATGGTTTAACCAAGGAGCGGGAAAGTGATTGAACCAATAAAGCGATCGAAGCAAGGAGCCAAGAAGGCCACCCAAACCGTTGAAATAGTCAACCAATGACATCCCCATGGATGTCAAATTTAAGGTAATAAAATATATACTAAGTTTCAAATGTGGCACGGAACCTAAAAACAAACTCAGTGACCAGCTGAAGAAGGAGCCGAAAGAGCCAGCAAAGCTATGAATATAGCCCCGAGGGCTCAGATTCTAGGAAAAGACAAAATTGGAAAGGGGAAAAGATAGTCTGAGAGCTTAAATTCCAAGAAGAGACAAACCTAGAAAAGACAAAAGTAGAAAGAGGACAAAGAGGAAAATATCTATGTAGTAGTTATTCCAGTAGCTAGAATAGTCTGTGAAGTAGATTTTCTAGCTTGCAAACATTGAGGACACAGCCTATTTTTCTTCCATGAAGTAAAGGCAAAATGGACAGCTACGTAGATGTCAGAAGGGACAAACCAGATGATCCAGACTCAGGAGAAGACATATGGGATGAAATGACATGCCATAGTTAAGATAGCCACCTTATTTTCAATGCAGTCCTTTGACAAACCTGGAAATGCATTCAAGGCATTGATTGCACAGCATGGGCCATTCTATGGAACAAAGCATTAAGTCTTTCTTAGATGCTATATATTTTAATCTCTTTTATTATTTTAGAGAGATATTCCCAAATATAGAAGTAAAACTCTACCGAAATTGAAAGGTGAATACTGAGACTTTGAGCTCAGATTGCATTTCATATTATTTTATCTGAATGAGAAAGTAAGTGATTCACAGACTTTGTGTTGTATAGCTTGTATCATTTTAGGAGATTATTCTTATGTCTATCTTCTGAATGTGTTCTTGTTTATTTAATTTAACAAGCAGAGCTAGTGGAAGTGATAAGGAAGGTGTCCTGAAACTAGTTACTTTCAGACTTTGTGATGACATAATTGTTTTCAGTGTGTGTTTTTCTTTTCTATTTTTGTGTAAAGGACCTTGGGATGACTTTGTGCCCCCATTGTTCTTCATACTTCACTCTAGGGCAGTCAAGGTGGAGAATTTGACCTACATCTTAGATTGCTGGTTACTTTGGACCCGATTACCAGTCACTTGTTACCAAAAAGAGTCCTGCTATTTGCAAGAACAAGCACTTCTAAAAGAAGAGAAGTGCCTTCTGTCGCTTCACCAAGATTTATACTATCTAAGAAGGGATTTGGCTCTTGGTTGAATGTTACTTCTAAAAGAAGAGAAGTGCCTTCACCAATCACCTAGGATTTCTTCTCTGTTTGTTAGCATCATCTTTGAAAAAAGAGAGATGGATGGTTCATTCCACCCCTGTGTCTTACTTTCTGCTTATATATATAGTATATAGCCTCCACATATTTAATAAGGAACCTCCCCTTGATGAGAGGAGAGATTTTTCCCCTTTGGATGTGGTAAACCTACAACATTGGATGACCAATCTCCCTATGTTGTGGTGATAAGAACTATTTTGGTCACCAGTTAGTTGGCTAACAAAATATTCACCCAACAATTTTTGGTGACTCTGCTGGGGAAATAGTAATTTTATGCAATTTAGAACCTTAAGTTTCATATTGAAACATCACTTGTGTCTTACCCATTATTATTATAACCTTATCCATGCATTCCACTGTTGAAGAATGAACTGCTCCAGTGTTTTCCCATTGTTAATTTTTCCTCCCCAGCCTCGCGCAATAGTTTTTGGCGACTCTGTTGGGGATGAATGTGCAGTCTAAAGCCTCAAGTTTCAAATTGAAGCAGTCCCTACCCTTATCCATTACAGACTATAGCGACTCCATTCTGTGTCTTACCCATTACCCATTTATATCCTTACCATTTTCCTCCACAACCTCACCTTCAACGAACTAGGAGTCTTCTTCCTAGCCCTACCAGGCCACCAACACAAGGCAGAGCTTCTTTTTCTACTACTAGAAGATCTTTGCCTATCCATTCTCCACCCAAATTTTTGATCCCATTTTTACATAATCAAATCATGGCTCAAGGCCCCTGGGGTAACTCTTTCGGTCCACTAAATTTAACTCCGCCTCTGCATGAGCTTCCATGCAGTTCAAGGAAAAAAAATTCTTAAATTCTTTGGTGATGGGAAAGTTCATCCTGATGAACACATTGTAGCTTTCAACATAGCCTATGGCATAATAAGGGTGGAATTTGAAGACATCGTAGTCAAGTTGTTCATGGAGACACTACAAGGCACTGTTGCAGACTAATTCTACCATCTGCAAGCTAGATCAGTGACTGACTGGGACACACTTAAAGCCAATTTTCAAGCAAGGTGTAAGCTTGTAGAAGATGCACAAGCCTTGCTAGCCCAGCTCACATAGATGAAGAAAGATCCCCATGAACTTATGAGGGACTTCATAGCCAAGTTTGACAAGCTGAGGCACAAAATTCCCATGATCGCCCAGTCAACACCTCAGAATCTCAAGTGTTTCTTCATCAACTCACAGCTCCCTAAAGTGAGTTTCTTGCTAAGACGGGCTAGACACATAAACCTTGTTGTTGCTCAGTACTTGGCTACTGATCTAGAAGATGACCTTATCTTGGCACAAAAGATAAGGAGAGATCCTAATAGAGGTAAATCCTCTTCATCTTCTGAGTATCCATCTACAGGCACCACGGATTAGATGGTGCAAAAATTTTCAAATAAATTGCTAGCCTTGAAAAGGCAAATGGCCCAAAGTATGTCTACTCCTCATAATCAAGATATGCCAAGGAGGGCATTTCAGAATCAGCCATATCAAGGCAATGCTGCCAAGAATCAAGGGTAGTCAAATCATCTTCCTCCCCCATAGAGGAACCTTGTCCTTGAAGCACCTCCAACCAACTCAGCAGTTAGATATCTGGAAACAAAACATGCTTTCTCTTTCCAACTTGAGTTTGAGCAAGAAATGACATTGATCTCTTCACAAAGGATCAAGAAGAATTAGCTGGTGACTCCCACATTGGTTTCCTGAATTACCAAGATGAACCTAGAAGTGAAGGTGAAGTAGTTGAAGGATCATACGCAGTATTCACCTGGTCTAAGAATTAGTCAGCCCAGCAAGCCGATAAAGAGAAGATAGAGGAGTGACCTCAACCAAAAATCTCAATTGTTGAGCAAAGAACCCCTCTTTTTTTCTAGTCAAAGGACCCGGTGATTGCCAAAAAAGTAAGTGCATCAAACATCTCTGCACCTTCTAATTCAACTTCACAGATCAATCCTCCCCCTCCCAAAAACCAAAAGGATGAACTCCCATCCTCTCTTCCAAATCCATCTCAGTCATTTGACATGATTGATCATGTCAATAAATCCAAAATTCAAATGACTAAGTTTGAATCCTTATAAGCCAATCCTGAGCAATTGGACATTGGTGGAGAACTAGGTGTGGACCAGTCTGAAGCAAAAATTGTGGTCACCCAAATGTCAGCCCTTGCAGCTCAAATTCTATTTGAGCCATCAGGTAGGGGTAATTACTTCTTGACCATAGAGTATGCTCATGTCTCAGTTGATGAAAGTCCTATAGTTGGCAATCCAGGATTTGATCCAAACAAGACATTAGAAGAATTGGTAGGGCACAGTACAAATCAAGAAGGATTTTCCATCTCCAATGAAGATAAACCTGATAGAAGATTAACTTCTGATGATGCTTCAATCCTAGAATCCAATGGCAGAAATTCTTCCACTCATGCTAGATGTAGATCTCTATTGCTCAGATTTAAGACTGCTCAGGATGAAGAGATCAAACTCCTTCACACCAAAGGAGATGTTGAGCTGATGGTTTATTAGGAGTTTGAGGTTGAAAATCAAAGCATGTGTTGGATTGAACTAGTAGAATAGCAAGCTATGGTGGTAAACCATATTGTTGTACTCCAAAGTTAGTAAAAGGAACTCTTTGCCAAGAGAGCAAGGAGTTTTGGTTTTCAGTTTGAAGACCATGTCCTACCATGGGGCAAGAAGAAGAAAGAGCCAAGAAGAAGATGCAAAAAATTGGTTTCCTGGTGGAGAGTTCCATTTGCTCGTCACCATTTTTTGGGATAAAATGGTTTTCTGCTATTTTATTAGGATGGCACACCATTTTCACTATCTCACAGTGGGTGGCATCTGAAGTGCTTCAAATATTGAGGCATCAGATAAGATCATTTGTACATATGTATATCTATATAGTCTTTAGTTCTATTTTGTGATTTTCATTTTCATTTTTTGGAGCCTTTCTTTTTGGGTAGCATGACTCCATATCCCAATGCCATACTTCAAGGCACTGGAGATTTTGGTTTCTACTCCCCTCAGTTGTTCCAAGTTTTCAACTGAAGGAAGTTCCCCAACTGGAGCCAGCTATTGTCTTCCAAAAATATCACTCATTTTTTGGACAACATTTGAACTATTTTGGTCCTACAGACCAAAATTGTCTCTTCCCTTTTCAAAATTTGTTCTGAGCATTCAAATTCCTCATTTTTCAAGCTTCTCAAAAATCTATAGACTCTACAAGATTGAATCTACAGACTCTATAGGATTGAATCTATGGACTCTATAGGCTTGAATCTACAGACTCTACAGGGTTGAATCTATGGAATTTGTAGGAAGAATATCTATGGACTCTGTAGGCCAAGTTCTACGAGCTTCACAGGTTAATTTCTATGGACTCTGTAGGAAAGAAGCAAGCTCTCAACACTTAGGAGATTTCACAGTTGGTTCAACCAAAAGAGTTCATCGGCAAGCTTTTAAGCAAGGATTGAACCATTGAACTGTTGAACCTTGGAACAATTTGGTTCAATGGGTTCAATGGGTTCAAAGGTTCAACATCATCAACAAGAGTTAAGCACATTTGTCAAGGTTGAAATTTTAACCACTTTAAGGTTCAACAGCTTCAAAACACTTATCAAAGATAAGAAGGCTTGAACCATTGAATCGTTGAACCATTGAACCACTTTGGTTCAAAGGTTCAACGGGTTTAATGGTTCAATGACCAAATGGTTCAAAATGTTTGGTTCAAAAAGATCAAAAGGACTTAGCCAAATAAAAAGAATGAATTGATTGAACTATTAAACCTTGAACTAAAAATTTCAATGAGTTCATAGGTTCAAAGGTTTAACCAGTGCGATGAAGATCAAAGAGCTTAGAAAGAACAAGTGACAGAAAAAGGATGAACCAATGAACCGATTGAACCTTGATCTGAAAGAGTTCAAAGTTCAATGGTTCATGGGTTCAAAGGTTTAAAGGCAACCTCAGTCAAGGAAAGAAGTAGAAAATAGGTGGTTCAATAGATGGTTCAACCAAGGAGTGGGAAAGAGATTGAACCAATAAAGCGATTGAACTAATAAAGTGATCGAAGCAAGAAAGCGATTGAACCAAAGAGCCGAGAAGGCCGCCCGAACTGTTGAAATAGTTAACCAATGACGTCCCCATGGACATCAAATTTAAGTTAATAAAATATCTACTAAGTTTCAAATGTGGTACGAAACCTAAAAACAAACTCAATAACCAGCTGAAGAAGGAGCTGAAAGAGCTGGCAAAGCTAAGAATATAGCCTCGAGGGCTCAGATTCCAGGAAAAGACAAAACTAGAAAGGGGAAAAGATAGCCCAAGAGCTTAAATTCCAAGAAGAGACAAAGCTAGAAAAGACAAAAGCAAAAAGAGGACAAAGAAGAAAATATCTACGTAGTAGTTATTTCGGTAGCTAGAATAGTCTACGAAGTAGATTTTCTAGCTTGCAAACATTGAGGACGCGGCCTATTTTTCTCCCATGAAGTAAAGGCAAAATGGATAGATACGCAGACATCAAAAGGGATAGATCAGATGATCTAGACTCAGGAGAAGACATATGGGATGAAATGACATGCCATAGTTAAGATAGCCACCCTATTTTCAATGCAATCCTTTGACAAACTTGGAAATGCATTCAAGGCATTGAATGCACAGCATGTGTCATTCTATGGAACAAAGCACCAAGTCTTTCTTGGATGCTATATAATTAAATCTCTTTTATTTTTTTAGAGAGATCTTCCCAAATATAGAAGCAAAACTCTGCTCAAATTGAAAGGCAAATATTGAGACTTTGAGCTCAGATTGTATTTCATATTATTTTATTTAAATGAGAAATCAAGTGATTCACAGACTTTGTGTTGTATAGCTTGTATCATTTTAGGAGATTGTTCTTATGTCTATCTTCTAAATGTGTTCTTATTTATTTAATTTAACAAGTAGAGCTAGTGGAAGTGATAAGGAAGGTGTCCCGAAACTAATTACTTTCAGACTTTGTGTTGACATAATTGTTTTCAGTGTGTGTTTTTCTTTTTTGTTTATGTTTAAAGGACCTTAGGACAACTTTGTGCCCCCATTGTTCTTCGTACCTCACTCTAGGGCAATCAAGCTGGAGACTTTGAGCTACATCTTAGATTGTTGGTTACTTTAGACTTGATTATCAATCACTTGTTACCAGAAAGAGTCTTGCTATTTGCAAGAACAAGCACTTCTGAAAGAGGAAAAGTGCCTTCTATCGCTTCACCAAGATTTCTACTATCCAGGAAGGGATCTAGATCTTGGCTAAATGTTACTTCTGAAAGAAGAGAAGTCTTTCTCTGTTTGTTAGCATCATCTCTAAAAAAAGGGAGATGGATGGTTCATTCCACCCCTGTGTCTTACTTTTTGCTTATATATATAGTATATAGCCTTTGAATTTTTAATAGGGAACCTCCCCTTGATGAGAGGAGAGATTTTTCCCCTTTAGATGTGGTAAACCTGCAACATTAGATGACCAATCTTCCTATGCTGTGGTGATAGGAACTATTTTGGTCACTAGTTAGTTGGCTGACAAAATATTCACACAACAGTCGCTACAATTTTTTTAGGGCTTAAACCCTCCTAGGGTTTGTGCAAGGTTAGTCCTAACACTCATTAATGTGAGAAAATTAAATAAACTCCTAAAACACTTCATAAGGATGACATGGACTCCAAAACTTTAGATCTATGTATTTCAGAGGTGTTTCAACAACTTAAGTCAGAGTTACATGGCATGGTATATAAAGATGATCTCAATGCAGTTAAAGGGGACATCACAGGGATGAGAGGGTACTTGAATGGCTTGTGAGATCAATTACAACAAATAACTGGGTAATTGACCAACTTTATAACTCAGCCATTATAAAATAATGATCCACCACTCTAGTTTAGTTCTCCTACTCTAATCAATCACAATGCCAATCTTAGTCTGAAGCTAATATTGCCAAAAGTGGACTTGTGTAAGTTTGATGGTAATGATCCACTCACATAGATCAATCAAATTGAAAATTTATTTGATTTACATTAGACTCCATGCTCGTAAAAGGTGGTCATGGCCTCTCTGTATCTAGAACCTAAATAGTTCATCTAGTGTTTAATGGTTATGTGCTAAAAATAAAAATAAGGTTATCTCAATTTCTTTCTCTATATTTTTTAAATATCTACAATTTCAATATCACAAAAATGTCTCAGCATACTAGTTCATCCAACTAGACAAATTATGCCAAATAGGGACTGTAAAGGATTATATTCATCAATTTTAGAATCTCTCCTTATGTGTGGTAAATATTGCTAAGAAAAATATGACTAAACTATTTTTATGTGGCCTTAAGGATATCATCCAATTTCATGTTTGAATGTTTAGTCCTAGTTTAGTAACTAAAGCCATCCCAAGGGTATGCATGGAAGAGTAAAAATAACTTCTCAAATGAAGACCTTTCACTAATTTCAATGAATGCACTTTCTCAACACCATCATTTCCTCATCCTATCCAATTGACCCCTCAACAAATTGAGGAGAAGTGTGAAAAAGGTTTATGTTTTAGATATGATAGAAAATGGAGCAAGTGACATCGATGATGAATCTAAATATTCTTAAACTACTATTTCTTTTCATGCACTTTTCAATATTAGTTCTCCTCAAACTCTTTAGGTGTTGGGTTTCCTC
This sequence comes from Torreya grandis, assembly GCA_037957365.1. Taxonomy (NCBI): domain Eukaryota; kingdom Viridiplantae; phylum Streptophyta; class Pinopsida; order Cupressales; family Taxaceae; genus Torreya; species Torreya grandis. The sequence goes on from JARHVA010003297.1 coordinate 1,151,378, forward strand.
AAGGAACAAAAGAAGATTATGTCGATTGACTCTAGGATTATACACAACTTCATCAATAGTAGGTTGGATACTCATTTGAACCATTTCATTTACCCAACTCTAGAATTTTAAGTCATGATTGTAAATGGTGGTACTATCAACTATTCTGGAAAATTCCATAGTATTAAGCTTGCTATGGGAGATTACCTAGTAGATTATTCTATTTGTCATTCCCATTGGAGGGCCTAACATTATTTTAGAATTGAAATGGCTCAACATTTTGGGTACTCTTAATATTAATATGTAGGAACTATTCACGCATTTCCATTCAAAAGGCATAGCATTTGAACTACATGGATTATGGGCTAAATATCCACAACTAGTTAGTTCCCATTAAATGATGAAGATTATCAAAAAAGGTGATGAAGGATTTGTAGCACACTTGTTTTCCATAGAAGTTTAACCAACCAAGTATTGTACACATCTTAATTTACAAGTGGTGTTGGATGACCATTATGTTATTTTTGGTGACATACCAAAAGGACTTCCGCCAAACTAAGTGTGTGATCATGCCATCAAAGTACTTTATATAAGTACATCACCCAACATCAGACCCTATAGATATCCCTATGCCCAAAAAAGTGATTGAAAATATGGTACATGGGATGTTGGAGCCAAGAATCATCTGACATAGCCAAAGTGAATATTCATCCTTGGTAGTCATGGTGTGGAAGAAGGATGACACTTGGAGGATGTACCTAGACTAGATAGCTTAACAAGTACATAATCTAAGATAATTTTCCTATTCGAATAATTGATGATTTACTAGATTAATTACATGGTGTGGTTTATTTTATCAAGTTATATCTTTGCTCTAGGTATCATCAGATTCAAATATGAGTAGAGGACATATCTAAAATAGATTTTAAAACTCATGAAGGTCATTATGAGTTTATGGTCATGTCTTTTGTCCTAAAAAATGCACCGTATACATTTCAAATTTTGATGAATACTATTTTTAGGCCATTTTATAGAAATTTTGTGTTGGTGTTTTTTGATGACATCCTCATTTATAGTAAAAATTGGGAAGACCATTTGAAGTATGTGAAATGGGTACTCTCAATTCTAGAATAACATCATTTGTATGCAAAACCCTCTAAATGTGCTTTTGGAATATGATATGTGGAGTACTTGGTTCATATTGTTTCACATGAAGGAGTGAAAGTTGATCCTAAAAAATCCAAGTGATGATGGAGTGGCAGGTTCCCAACACACTAAACATGCTCTGGGGATTTCTAGGGCTAACTAGTTACTATGACAAATTTGTCAAAAATTATGGTAGCATCATAGTCCCACTCATATTTTTTGAAGAAAGACTCCTTCCAGTGGAATGATATAGCTACCAAGGCATTTTAATAGTTAAAAATGGTTATGTGCATGACTCTATTTTTAGCTAATCCTAATTTTTATAAAACTTTTGTTATGGAATGTGATGCATCAGAATATGGCATGGGGGATGTACTCATGCAATAAGAAAAACCACTTGCATTTGAAATTTTATAATATAAGGTAAAAAATAGTCTCAATCCAACCTATGAGAAAGATATGATGGCTATTTTTCATGTATCCAAGTAATGGAGACCTTATCTAATGGGTCATCACTTTCAAGTAAAGATTGATCATGATAGCCTCAAATATTTGTTAGAACAATGATTATCTTCTATAAAACAATAAAAATGGGTGACTAAAATGTTAGGTTATGATTTTTTAATAATCTATAAGAAAGGAAAATAGATTATGGTGGTAGATGCACTATCTTGAAGGGATGAATCGATTAAGGTATTATTATATGCAATAACTTTTTGGCAGGTAGAATGGCTAGAGGACACAAGATCAGAATGGGAGAATGACATTTCTACCCATGATTTGTTTCAAAATATTCAACAAGGTTCTGGTGGATCTAAAAAAATTACATGGAAAGGGAATGCATTATGGTATAAATATAGAATATACCTCTGTAAGCATTCTCTCCTCAAACATAAAATCTTTCAGGAAATTCATTCATCTCCATTGGGAGGTCACTCAAGATTTTTGAAAACATATCATAGAATCAAACAATTTTTATTTTGGGAAGAAATAAAATAGGATGTCCATAAATATGTGGTTGAATGCATAGTATGTCAATAAAACAAATGTGAAAACATTAAGATCCCAGGCCTTTTTCATCCTTTATCCATCCTTAGTCATCATTGGGAGGAGGTTTCTATGGATTTCATTATTGGGTTACCGTGGTCTAAGGGTAAATTTTTTATCATGGTAGTTATGAATCGACTCACCAAGTATGCTCATTTTTTTTCCTTATCACAACCATTTATTTTTAGTATATTAGCTTCTATTTGTTTAATATAGTTCAAAAATTGCATGGTATTCCAAAGATCATTGTAAGTGACTGAGATCACATACATGTAATTTTTTGATTGAATTATTTGCATGTTTTTGCCCCCAGTTGGCTCATAGTTCATCCTATCATCCTCAATCTACTGGATAAATAGAGGTAGTCAACAAATGTCTAGGAAGGTAACTTTGTTGTTTTATTTTTGACAATTAGGATAAATGGGTTCGTTGACTGCCACTTACTGAATGGTGGTATAACACTTATTTTCACACTTCTTCCAAAATGTATCCCTTTGTTACATTATATTATTATCATCCCTCATTCATCACTTTAGTGTCGATGGTGCATCCCAAGGTTCAAGCTATTGAGGGACACATTCACCATCAATATGAGATACTAGTTACTTTGTGAGAGAATTTAGCAATGACACAAAATAAAATGAATCAACAAGCATATCAATGCCATAGTGGTGGAATTTTGACATAGGTTATTGGGTCTTTGTGCATTTTCAACCATATAATCATATGTCTCTAAATCAATAGAAAAATGATAACAATTTGTCCCCTAAATATTATGGCCCATATTAGATCTTGTAAAAAATTGGTAGTGTGGCCTACAAGCTAGAATTACCTCTATACACTCACATAAATCTAGTATTCTATTTATCTTACCTGAAGAAGATAATTGGACACAAATTTTCCACTCAAATTGAGTTACCTAAATTAGATAAAGAAGGCTGAGTCATTTTAGAGCCTAAGGATATCCTTCACACATGCACTAAGCAATTGAAGACCAAAGTGATTAAGGAGTGTTTGATGAAATGGAAGAATTTGCATTCTGAATATGCAACATGGGAGGATGAAGTGTTCCTACAACAACATCCTAGTGTAATTCAACATTGAGGACAACATTGTTTTAAAGGGAAGGGCATGACATGCCATTAACCTATAGTGCATCTAGGGATATGTGTGGATGACTTGTGGTTTATACCTTCATATTATCCTATTAAATTTTTTGATGTTCTTAATATGCTCATCTTATAGAATAACCATGGATAAGTAGAGTATATATAGGAGGTAGTGGTTAGAATTTTATCATCATATTTTGAATTATATCAATATTGCATTGTTTTAGAGGTTTCCCTTCAAAGAGGATCAGTCATAATATTCTATTATTCTAATTTTTCACTAATTATTGTTGTGGATCTGCTTATTCTGTTCTTAATTATATGATATATTATTCTATTATTGTAAATCATCTAATTAATTTCATCACATCTTACTGGTTTCATGGGGCCAATATTTGGGGGTAAAGGCCTTACAAATAACATGTGACAAATATAAAAAGAGACACTCCTATTAAAATCAAAATCTCATGCATACAAAGGTAAAATATCATATATCTTTCCCTTCTCTAACCTTTGGTGTTGATCCCTTGCATCTTACTAGTTGCATGGGGTTACCCTTGGAGAGAGATGCCCTTACTCACCTACATCTAGTATTTGGTGATGAGCTCATGTGTCTTCTTATTAACATGAGACTAAGTGTAAGGGTCACAAATAAAAATTGAAAGGGAATTAAAATCAATATCAAATTATAAACTATCCATCAATAAAATTTCTTCAAAAATATTGTCAAGTGTTTATGCCTAAAAGAGTAGCTTTATCCCATTTACTGATTCTATTAGGGCTAGTTACCTCTAAATGAATTGAATAAATCTATTATTTTTTAAGTTTAGCAAGAAGTTTATTTTCCCCTTGCTCGTAAGTATTAGGGCATCCTCATTTTTTATATGAAGTATTGATGTATAATTTTCATTTTACCATCTCATGTATATCCCACTTTTAATTTTCATTCCTTTGATTTAAATTGAAGGTCACATGTTGTGCAAATGAAATAGCTCGGTCATTACCTATAAAATAATTATTAACACACTTATAGTTTTATGTGTATCCATAAAATTGCATCATCTTCATACATTTTGTTTCCATATTTTCACATATATAAGCATTTCCATATAATTATCAAAACATAAGACATATATGGTACATCATTGCATGCATAGTCATCTAAAGTGCATAAAATGAAAAGCATACATGAAAATTAAAACACATATATCATAAATGGAAATTCATTGAAATAGACTAGAATATCTCCATATATATCATAATAAAAGTTGAGTTTATACAAATCATGTCTCTAGTGCATCCACCTCCATAATGGGCAAGTGTGTCTTAAAATCTCAAAAAAACAAAAATATAATGTTTTTATATACATGTACAATAGTGGTCCTAAGACCTTATCCTCTTCCTATGGGAGGGACTTGATGCCTAGGAATGTCATGGGTTGTATCTCTTGGGTTGCTTCATGCTAGTCCTTCCTTACGAGGTGGTGTATCCTCCTATCTTTCACCTCAAGTCAGCTTGGCCCCTTCTCCCAACCAACACATCAGTTAGAACCTAAACTTTAGCCTCTACCATAGTCACTCTCACATCCAACCTATTGTTTTTTGCCCTCAGACTAGTTAGTATCACATAAACATGGTAGGTTGGGGAAAAACTTATGTGTGTCTACCTATCATGATAGGTAGTCATAGATTCACCAACATATAGTCATGAGTCATTTCTATCTCCATATAATATATATTGATCAAGGTGTCCCTAGTCCTAGTCCTCCAACCTGTAGATGTATCTACAACCAAAAATAAGAATATTAACATCATATACAATCATATGAAAGTAAAAATAGTAAATTAGCTAAGTATTCATGCTAAAAATAAACATATAAAGAACTAAAAATCAACAAATGAACTATTTTACCTGGGTTAACCTCATGTCATTCAAGGTCTGAGTCATCTTCATACTCCTATTCCTCATGTCCCTTGTCATCCAACTCAATTAACTCTGGATCATATCCCTCCACTACCTATTATTGTTATGGGGAATCATGTTATGGTGGTGGTGGTGGTTGTGGTTATTCCACATACTACTAATGACCTACCACCAATAGTGCCACTATAATGGAAACAAGTATCTATCCTCCTCCTCTCATAGGTTTTTGTTGTGTTCCTTTCATCTTGGCCACCCACATAATAGGAACTCCTATTGTCCATGGATGCTAAGCCAATATCCCAAGTCTCCCAGCCCTAGCCTCTCTTATGTCTCTATAAACTATTAGAGGCATGGGGAGGTCAATTTCAAAATGCAACCCAAATTATTGTGGAACCAATTTAATGAGATGCACCTCAATTTGTAGTTTTTTATCTCTAACTTGTATCACTCCTACAACTATTATAAGGTAGACTCCTTCATTGGTCCACTGACCAATCATCCCCTAGTAAGGAAAGGCCACTAGATTGACATTAAAAAGGTACCAATAGCTTGGGAAAATACTCTAAATGGTGCTACATCTATCCAATGAGAGGCTCTAATAGCCTCGACATTCTTGATAATGATCCCCCTTTAATATGGGATCATCCTCTCATATGCCTAGATCATGATGAGCATGGGATGATATATGGAAAATGCCCATAGTCATGAGATCTTATATAGGTCCTTGCACATACAATCAAATACCTCTTGAGCCCATAAGTAACGAGCACCCATATTGATGGGTGTCATTATTCCCTTCATTTAATCAACTTTCTGTTGATGTCATATTTAACCAGGGACGTATCTAAAGCTGTATGCAATAAGAAGAATCTTAGCGATTTAGTAATTGATTGTAGGTATTTGTATTTTTCTTTTGTTTTGGGGTATTTTTAATGTCTTAAGGACTTCTTTGGTTAAAACCTTATTGGAATCAAACTATGAAAATCTGCTAGAAGTAAACACACTTTGCAGAAATGAATTTGCTGGAAGTAAACACACTTTTGTAGAATGAAATAGATTGTTGGAAATAAACACACTTTTGCAAAATAAAATAGATTGTTGGAAATAAACACACTATATATAATGCTTGGAAAATAATTGCAAAGAAATGAGAATTTAATCTAGAACACCCACAGGGACAAATCTACAATGAATTTTAACTTTAAGGAGTTGGAAGCATTTATAATTTTAACAAAGCTACGTATTTGCTTTTTAGAATAAAATATAAATACTGACCAAAAATGAAGATCCTGGTTCTTGGAGGAGTGGGCCCTTGCTCTGCCTAGAAATAGGATTGAACAACTTAATTTTCTCTTAAAATATAAATGGATATTGTATTGATAAAATATTATGTATTACAAAAATGTACTAATCTATCTTTATCCCTCTATTCTTCAATTATTCCTACTCCTAAATTCCCAGGTCTATATATATATTCTTCTTCTTGTGGTGCATTGATGGCTGTAACTATTTCATGGATATGATGGAACTGAATCATGCCCAGAATAGATGCTAAATTAAGACATTGCTAGATGTCCAACTATGTGATAAATGTCTTGGATATGAAAGTATGGAATTAGAAGCCTGCTCTTGATTAATAGGATCATTGATTTGATAGATTGTTGGCTATTTGGAATAGATCCTTATCAGTTCCATGTCTAACCACGAAAGTTCTAGAGCTTATCTACAGGAGTACCAAAATTAATTTAGATAATTCTGGAACTAAATATAAAGTTCTGGAACTAAGTCTGAAAATGTGACAGAATTTGTAATAGCGTGGTGGGGTTCTAGAACTAAGCTGTATTGATTCCAATGCTTCCAAAAACATGTAATCCACTTCATATTTGTTCTTCAACCTGATGATGACCTATTTTGTTACAAAACTTGAATTTTCCAAATCACTTGTTAGGAATTATAGAGCTTTTTAAATGTTAGAATCATAATCAACAAAAGATGGACAATTACATCCTAACTCATATCAGATCAAAATAAAAGTCACAAATGCAGTCAAACTTAATATAAAGAGAGAGTAAGATGAGGTCATTTATTATACATTTAATGAGTATATTCTGGCCTCATCACATATCCTCAATATGGTGCTTGATGGGTGACCAGGTGTACAAAAACTTATCTATACCCTTGTTTCCCACTAGTTGGGAGGAAAGGATCTAAATAATAGTCTTTCCTAGGTTGGGGATAGTAGATCGCTCAAACATTAAAAGTTTGACTCCAACATTCCTACCCACATCAAGTGTGTCATCATCCCCAAAATACTTCACCCAGTTAAAAGTATTTGCCTTGTTGGTGGCCTCCCAAAAGACCATCAATTGACCTATCATCGGTAAGCATGTGATCCAATAAAAATATACGAGAGTGACATTCCACTCTCCAATAGTTTATAGAAGCCAAAAACTATTTTGCTCTACATCCCATATGTGAAAAGGTCACATAGTAACCTACTCAATGAGAACATAATTGATACCCAAGCAATCCACATAATCCTCACTTTGTTTAAAATAGCTAGCTTATTGGCCGTAAAAAACACTATAATTAGTGAGAACCACTCCTACTCCCTATCCCAAATCCATCAAATTTAGCCTCCCTGATCTCAAAAATCACCCCCAATGATTCAACCCTTTTTGGCCCAAAAATTGGCTTAAAACTAAATTTTTCTCCCTCTGAGATGAATTTACTACCTTTTATAAATGATAGTTTCATCGTCACTTGTGGTGGTTTCATACCTGCCACATTCATAGTGGTTATAACACCAACCTGTTTATAGACTTTGGTGGTTATGGTGTTGGCTCATCCTACAAATTGTAGTGGTTATAAAACTATCATGTCAAAAACATAATCACTAGTTTGTGAAGACTAATGATTTTTGTCTTGATGTGATGATTTTGAACCCAAAAACCCCCCAAAAGCTCATTTTAAACCAAAACAAGCACAATTTTAAAAAAAAATCTAGATTAAAAACCCTCCCAAACCCATACATGTAATCAAATTCATAATTTAATATAAATTTGTGGGTTTTAATCTAAAAATTCAAAATTGGGGAAAAAATATAAAAATCCTCATAACTGACCTAGACTTGACCTGTTGTTTTTCCCATTGGTATGTTTTCCATCCTCTTGTCATTCTTGATGATTTGGATACTTTGTGGATCAAATATGTCACCATCAATCTATATCTCTAAAATCTAAAAACTCAATTGACACAAATGATTTCTATTTTGGGCCAATTTTAAAATATATAGTCTTTTATGATTTTTTTTTTAATTTTTAGTAATTTATCTTCCAAACTAATGTTTTGCACATTTTAGATACTTTTATGGCTTAAATAATATGGTTTGTGTCTAAAAGTAATGAATTATAATAGTTTTTTTCTTTTTAATGTTTGTATGATGTTTCAATTTTTGTAAGTACATGACACTCAACCCTAGATTCAATCCCCTTATGGGATGGTCATGTACATAGTAAATACTCTTGTCCATGTTATGATGATTTTTTTTTTTAATTTTTAGCAATTTATCTTCCAAACTAATGTTTTGCACATTTTAGATACATTTATGGCTTAACTAATATGGGTTGTGTCTAAAAGTAATGAATTATAATAGTTTTTGTCTTTTAATGTGTTTGTATGATGTTTCAATTTTTGTAGGTACATGACACTCAACCCTAGATTCAATCCCCCTATGGGATGGTCATGTACATAGTAAATACTCTTGTACATGTTATGAATAATTTATCATGTTTCTCATTTTATTTTGAATCTACACTTGACTCATGTCTTTTTCTTGTAGGTTGCATGGAGTCATGACTAACTTCATTATGCCACACAGGCAAGTAAGGTAAGTATCTCTAAACCTCTTTTTCCTTTAGTGTGCCACTGCTTGAGACTACACCCTTGTCAATTCATGACAAGTCATCTTCCCATGGGGGCAATATGTACACACCCAAAATTACATGGTGTAAAACATTTATATAAAAGTCTAATGATGATATAATGATATCCAAGAATATACTCAAGAATGGTTCTCTCTGACATTATTACCCCTACTCTCTCTCTCTAACTCCATTTTGATCCTTATAAACCTTTAAATTTGCCTTTTTGATTCATTTATAGCCTTAGTGATTGAGTTTCCTCTTAGGTAATGAAATTACCGCTCAAGGTTACAAAACTGTCGCTCCAGGTTATAAAACTACCCCTTTGTGCCTCAATCTACCATGATAGTTTCATAAACTTTTTTAGTGGTTTTTATCTATAAAGATGTGTTTTAGTCATTTTAGGCACTGGTTTCATCTTCGTCACCTACATACTATGGTCGTTTCATCGCAGTTTATCCATCTTTCATTTTTAGCATCCAGAATTTGAGTTTTCTCATTTTTTGCTATATTTATTCACATTTCTTCCTTGGTTTAATTTGTGTTCACCTTTATGACTTTACATATCACTCCCACTTCTTTTTTTATCAATCTTTTTTCCTCCCAAGTTGATGTTTGAGTTAACATCAGTTAAACTCATCCTTGCAAGCTCTTTGCTTCCTTTACAAGTATATCCATTTTTAATGAATTTTAGATCTAAATTTTGCATGGAATGATAGATTTTTAAAACTTTTTTAAAGCCACAACCTACTTTATTTTTTATTTTTATTTCTATCTTTACTAATTTTCATGCTAGACTACACGGTTTTAAAGAAGGAAAATCACTAGATCAGGTACCTACTTTTTGCTATCATAGACTAACTAGCCATCATCAATTATTTCCTTGTTTTAGATTGTGTATCCCTTTATTATATTCTTCTTGATTACATTTTTTTTTTTAGTTTTTAAATATAGTTCCAACGGTCACATTTTAGTCAAGGCATTAGCTTACAAAGGCCAACCTACAACAATAATCATCATTACCTTCATCTAGTCTCACCTGGATCAAGTTGGGGGTTTTCAAGTTTTAGTTGTGTTTATTGTTTATTATATTTATAATAATGTAGATATATTTTAATAATTATATTAATTTAATTTTAAAACATGAAAATAAAAAATAAATATCTCTTTCCCTTTTCCCCTTGCACCAAAAACATAGCTTAGATCTCTTCCTTGCAAATGCATTATAGTTTTCTTGGAAAGAACGTAGCTTTGCATATATTAGAGGTAGATATAATTAAACAACACAATATGTGAAACCATTATATATTAATTAATTTTCAACCTTATAAAACCTTGAATTCACAAAGAAACTTTCAACCAAACATCTACAAAAGTATAGATAAACTATATAGTCAAAACCTTGAATACTAAATTTTGAATTTTTCCATTTTGTTAGTGAAATAAATTTGATATGAAACATTAGATTAATAAAATACTAACATTGAATTTTAATCCTTTCATTCATATTTTTTTTCAATTTATGAATAATCATTCAATAGTATCAAAAATTAGTTCTAGATTGCATAGAAGGTTAATTTCTAAATTTCTATTGGATATATATTATTAAGTTTAGAGTTTGATTTTCATCTTTGTATGTTAGTGAAGATCACTTATAGTAGAATATCATACCATTTACACATAAAAAATAGAAAATAATTCAGTTCATTTAGATTGCATTGAAATAATCATCTCACAAACTAGGTAAAACATAGAAAAATCAACAACCACACTTTTATTTCAAAGCTTAGTTTTCAGCATTACATGCATTATACAATTCATCCAAAAGAACAAATGCAAGAATTTTTAATTTATTTATTTTCAATAATTCTCTTATTTTTTACTTTAATCATTTAAATTTCATTAAGTATCTTAGCTTATTCCTTTTGTCAAAACATTAAAAATAACTTAAAACCCTTGTCCAAATGAGCACAAGCACTAAAACCTTGCTTCAACTACCTAAATAGTAATTACCACATCTTGACACACCTTAAAAAAAAATTCTTATGATTATATACCACATTGTACTTACTTATTGGATGACACTCCCTCAGAGCCCACTCATTCCTAGAACAAGTCTTTTTCCTAGAGTCAAAGCCCTCGGTATTGGTAGTAACATTCAATCCAATATTAACACTGAACTCAAGATAAAAGTATTAAATGATATAGATATGTAAGATTGGATCACTGATCCTCCCATTTTCATCTTACCCCAAAACCAAGGCTACCAGTACAATGTTATCCAAGCCTAGTCATCCATTCCCATTTTTTTCTCCTCGAGACTAGCCTCATCATATATCATTCACTTATGTATTAAATTTATAGGGTATATCCAACCTAATAGATTTGATCACATTCCTAGATTTATCCAACTCAATCACACCCACTTCACCATTCCTATCATCAACCAAGAGCTTCGCCTCCCCATTATCTCTAGCACAAAGGGACCTTGGAGTTCCATCTCTTCGCAACTCAAAGCCCTAAAAAATCACCATGACATGGCATAACTATTTTGGTTATTACATTAGAATCCCATACTACTAGCTATCTAGAATCCAATTCCTCAACCCAATCATTTAATCCATATATACACCAACACATCATCCACCCATTACATCAATCACCTCAGCCAAACCTTGAGAGGTCAAGTGCGTAGGTTAATGTGTCACCTTCTACACATATAATAATATGTGTGATAAGATGAATAATTTAAATATAAATAACTATCATAAGTGTATCATACTAGTACCTTTATATATGTGTTAACAAAATTTCATGTAAAATAACATATCTAACACATTGTGTAATATGTGAGCATGAGTGTAGACATGTGTAAGCGTTAATATATAAGCTAAAAATGATAATTTAATGTGATAATAAAAAAATGTAACATGTATCAATCATGATCAATAGAAGTATATGCCCCCAATGTAGTGTGTCATGTGGGTATAGAAAAAGTTCAACATTTATAGGCTCATGTATCATGATTCTAGTGTATGCATGTATCACACTCAAGTTTCCATGAAACATATGCATGTATAGAAAATAAATTGTATGATGTATAATAACATAAATTAAACTACATATGCAAAAGCTAGTTAACATGTAAATGTCATTTGGGAAACAATTTAGGTGACGGTTATACCCCAATTAATGATAGAACTTCTAGGAGCCATAACTTTTGCACCATAGCTTTGATTGACTCCCCATTTGAACCATTGGAAATATAATAATGAGGATAACATGGTGAGATGGCATTGATATCTTATTGTTGGGTTTTAACCCCCAAAAATTGAATGGAAGTACTCTAAATTTCAATTTGAATAGTGTAGTCTAAAAATAATAAGTTTCTAAAAATAGTAATTTCTCAAATTATGTATTGTTGTAAATTGTAAAAGTTGAACCAATTAATCTCCCTCGATATTGGTGACCTTCCACATCCTCCTCCTACCTTTAAAATGTGTATAAATTAATATGTAACCCAAAATAGAAATCAAACATCTCTTCCCAGAGATAAGCATATGTTTGTATTTGCAATCTTAAGTAATAAAATATCTCTTCTCAGAGAAATCATTATTACTATGTTATTTTTGTGTTCTTGAAATATCTTTCAATCAAAACTTCTAAGTTTTGGATCAGTGGTACCAGATCAGTTTGTATTGAGAGTGTATGATCCCAAGGATGAGGTTAGACTACAATAAGCTTGGGTGCAAAATAATAGATCTTCCAAACAATCCACCTATTTACTCTAAATGACCTCAAATGGCAGATGACATTGAGACATTTGATCCCTTCAAGGAAATGGTGAATGAAGCCCTCCAATAGAAATAAGTGTAGATGCTACAACAATCCGTCCAAATTCTCCAACAAATCTCGATGGAAAATTCTAACTCTTCATCTGCACTTCCTAGCTCCTCATCCATGGAACATACTTTCAGTGCCCCAACACCCTTCAATATTTAGGTAAATTTTGATATCCCTACATTTGAAGGTAAAATCAATGTTGATGTAATATAAAATTATTTGGATCAATTGTCTTCCTAATTTTTTGTAAATAAATTCATCGATGGAGAAAAGATCACTTTTGCTCTTTTGAAAGAATCATTGCCCATGAAAAATTGGTGGGAAGTGTAAAAAAAGAGGTTCAGTACAAATGACATTGGCCTTGAGGTAGAACCTACTTCGGATGTTTTCATGGAAGTGATAAAGGAATAATATTATCCCATTAGAGCATATGATGATGTGTACATACAGTGGTAACAACTTCACCAAGGTAAGAACCAATTTGTTCAAGATTACACTGACATTTTTCATTCTCTATCTATGAGATTAGGCATCCAAGAAAGTGAGAAATATAAGAATCTAAAATATCATGGTGGACTACAATTGTATATATGGGGGGAAATAGAACTCTTCAATTTGGAAACCCTCGGTGAGGCATACAAGTTCACAATGAAGATTGAGCAGAAGCATGGAAGAAAGAATATGAAGAGTCAACCTTTAAAATGGAAAAGTGACAAGGAAGGTCAAACACGAAGCCAAAATTAGAAGCAAAAGGAGTTTCAAGATAAGAAACCATGGAATGGGAAGACTAATAAATGGTGTGATTACCACAAAACTGAAACTCACTCTAAATAAGAATGTCAATCCATCAAGTCACTACTTTCTAAGTCATAATACTCGACATCTACTACTATGTCTCATACACGCCCTACAATTAAAGAGGATGAAGAAGAGATTATAGATTCTAAGCCTGATACCATCATTGATTCATCATATACCCATGAGGAAAGGCTAGATGACAAGGAAAGGTTATTTCACTCTAAATTTTGGGTAAAAGGTAAGCCTCTACATTTCATTCTTGATAGTGGGTTTCAAAAGAATTTAATCTTTACTAAAGTTGTGAAAAGTATAAATCTATCCATGAAGCCTCACCCAAAGCCATACAATATTAGATGGTTGAGCCCAAGGAGAGACCTTTGTATCACCCATTAGTGTCTTCTTTCATATGCAATAAAACCTTTCCAAGATGAAGTCTTGTGTGATGTGGTCAATCTAGATGTTTGTTATGTACTCCTTAGTCATCCATTCATGTATGATTGACATGGCATCTATGAATCAAAAAATCAAATAATCACCCTCATTCTTGGAATTTGGCACTATAATGTACCAGAGATACCACCTCCCACATCTGTCTCACTAATTAATGTCAAACAATGTAAGAGATTGATGGAGAAGACAAAGCAATTTGTTCTCATGGTGGTCAAACCACAAAAATCCAAGAAGGTCGATGTTGCAGTCCTAACTACACAATCAACACAACAATAGACGCAGATGGAAAAAATCATGGGAGAATATGATGACTTATTCAAGTCACCCATGGGAGTTCTACTTCACTTCCAGGTAAAACATTATATCGATTTGATCCCAGGATCACCTTTGCCTAACAAGCATGTGTATTGTAGATTAGTTTTGGAGAATGATGAGATAAAAAAGTAGATTTAGGAACTGATTCAAAAGGGTCACAGCAGGCCAAGCTCTTCACCCTATGGTAGCCTGATTATCCTGGCACCAAAGAAAGATGGAATATGGAGGCTTTGCATTGACTATTGAACCCTGAATAAAATCACTATGAAGAATCACTACCCCTTCCCTAGGATTGATGACCTACTGGACCAACTCTATAGTGCAAAGTTCTTCACCAAAATTGATCTCAAATCTGGTTATCACCAAATTCCCATCGATCCCACCAATGTCTAGAAGACTACATTCAAATCTAAGGAAGGGCTCTTCAAATGGTTGGTTATGCCTTTTGTCTTGCTTAACACAATTTCAACCTTCATGAGGATGATGGATGACATCCTATAACCCTTAACCAAATCATTCATGGTTATCTACTTAGATGATATACTCATCTATGACAGAACATGGGAGGAACATCTACAACATGTTCTTAAGGTGCTTCAAACTCTTAAGGAGCACATGTTGTATGCAAATTTTGATAAATGCATATTCAAGATGAAAATAATTCAGTACCTAGGGTATGTTGTGATTGAATAAAGGGTCCATGTCAATCTAGAGAAGGTTTGGGTTATTTAAGAATGGCCTACACCAAAGACCCTCACAAAACTTCACAACTTTTTTGGGTCTTGTATATTTATATCACAAGTTTGTTCTTAGATTCTCACACGTTGCTTGGCCACTAACCCAAGTGACTAAAGGAGGAGATAAAGCTACATTTCAATGGGGTGAAATGCAATAGAGGTCATTTGATAATTTAAAGAATAGACTCTACTTAGCCCCTATTCTTTCTTTACCATACTTGCATCAACCTTTTGAGTTGATGATAAATGCGTCAGAATATGTTATGAGAACTATCATCATGAAACATGGACATCTAGTTGCATATCATAGTGATACTCTTAATGATACAGTCAAGAAATACATGGTATATGAAAAGGATCTCTATGCCATTTTGAAAGCCCACAAATAATGAAAACACTATGGCTTGGGGAAAGAGATAGTCATCCACACTGACCATAGACCATAGGAATTCATCCAAACACAAAGTAAACTACAAAATGAGAGGCACTAAAAGTGGGACACATATCTATATAAATTCTATTTGATAATCAAACACAAAAATGAATGCTCAAATACAACTACAAATTGTCTGAGCCACCCACCAATTACTACACTCGCAACAGTTCTTGACCTATGTGGACATGAGACTGCCACTTGGTGTGCTCTGTATGAAGCAGATCCTACCTTTTTTGATACATATTAGGTGCTTTGAGAAGGTAAAAATGTTTCTAATTTCTATTTTCAAGATAATGTCCTCTGTCACATGGGGTATGTCTATGTTTGAGTTGTAGAGCAACATAATATGATATGGGAAGAACATTTTAGCAGGATAACTGGAGAATTTGGTGTAGAGAAGACATTGACAGTTCTTTGAAAACATTTTTATAGGCTCCATATATAGAAGGATGTGGAAAGGTACCTTAAATTTTACACCCCATATGCGATAGCCAAGCCAACAAATAAGAAGCAAGGATTGTACATGCCATTGCCAAAACTAGCCAGGCCTTGGGAATCTGTCTCAATGGATTTTCTCTCAGGTTTGCCCACTTTAAAACATGGTAAGGACTATATTTTTGTCGTAGTTGATAATTTTTTAAAAATGGCTATCATGATTGTTTGTAAGAAAAATATATCTTCTAAAAAAATTTCTCAACTTTTATTTAGTCATGTATGGATCTATTTTGGTCTCCCCAAGTCCATTATCTCAGATAGAGATAGCAAGCTCCTAAGCATCTTCTGGTCCACTCTATGGAAGATGATGGATAGCAAGCTAATTAATTCCACAACCTTCCATCCATAGACTAATGGTCATATAGAAGTGGTGAACCACTTTATTGTTCACATGATTTGGATGTATCACTCCAAACATCCATGCACATGGGATGAAGGGATTCTTTTCATACAACATGGATACAATCGGGCCCTGTATAGCTCGACCAAGCACAATCCATTTCAAGTATGCTTTAGGTTCCAACCCATGGCACCAATTGATATATCCATTCCATTATCCACCATGGAATACACATCTCATGGGAGGTCTAAGGTAGCAAAAGCAATAAAGTTCATTAAACAAATGCAACACATCTAGTAGTAGGTTCATGACATCTTGGAGAAGATGAATCAGAAGTATAAGAAACACCATGACAAACATAAGATTACACACCATTTTCTTATGGGTGACAAGGTTAGGTTTTGAATTCAAAAGGAATGACTTTCAGGCTCACATATAAAAATTCAGCCCCTGTAATATGGTCCCTACACCACCACCATAAAAATTGGAGAAAATGCTTTTGATTTGAACCTACTAGCCTACTTTGGTTTGTACCCAATATTTAACGTGGAGTTCCTCAAACTATATCATCCACATCTATTGGACACTTCAATCATAGTAGAATAACTAGATATTGATGATCTTGATCCATAAATTTTTTTTTCAGTGAGGAGGATCAAATTGTGGACACCTGGATGAAGACAACAAGAGGATGCTCTATTCTGCTTTATCAGGTGGTCAAAAGGGGCCAGCTTAGCCACCAAGGTGAGTGGCTCATAGAGAATAAAATTAAGACACAACTACCACATATAATGAGGAATATTGATTTAATGGGGACCATTTCTTTTCAATGAGGGAGGAATGATCTGGGTAAAAATTCAGGTGATAATTCAGGCGATCGTTCTACACCAACCCCAATTGATGATGGAACTTCTAAGAGCCATAACTTTTGGACCATAGCTCTGATTGACTCCCTATTTGAACCATTAGAAAGCTAAGAATGAGGAGAAAATGGTGAGATGTCACCAAGATTTTATTAGTGGGTTTTGATCTCTAAAAATATAATGGAAGTACACCAAATTTCAATTTTAGTAGTGTAGTATAAAAATAGTAAGTTTCTAAAAATAGTAATTTCTCAAATTTTGTATTATTGTAAATCATGTAAGTTGAAACACTTAATCTCCCTCAAGATTGGTGACATTACACATCTTCCTCTTACCTTCCAAATGTGTATAAATGAATATGTAACCCAAAATGGAAATCAGACATCTCTTTCCAGAGATAAACATATGTTTGTATTTGCAATCTTGAGTAATAAAACATCTCTTCTCAGAGAAATCATTATTACTGTGTTATTTTCATATTCTTGAAATATCTTTCAATCAAAAATTCTAAGTTTTATATCAGTAGTATCAAAGTGGTTTATCTTGAGAGTGTATTATCTTGAAGATGAGGTTAGGCTACAAGAAGCTTGGGTGGAAAACAATAGAGCTTCTAAACTATCCACCTATCGCTCTAAATGACCTCAAATGGTGGAAGACATCAAAACATCTGATCCCTTCAAATAAATGGTGAATAAATCCCTCAAATTGGAATAAGCGTAGATGCTACAACAATTCACCTAAATTCTTCAACAAATTTTAATGGAAAATTTTGATTCCTTAGCTGCACTTCTTGGTTCCTCATCCATGGAATGTCCTTTCAGTGCCTCGATACCCTTCAAAGTTTAGGTGAGTTTTTATATCCCTAAATTTGAAGGAAAAATCAATATTGATGCAATATAAAATTAGTTAGATCAATTGTCTTCCTACTTTTCTATAAATAAATTCACTGATGGAGAAAAGATCACTTTTGCTCTTTTGAAAGCATCATTGCCCATGAAAAATTGGTGGGAAGTGTACAAAAATAGGTTTAGTAAAGATGACATTGGCCATGAGGTGAAACCTACCTAGGATGATTTCATGGAAGTGGTAAAGGAAGAATACTATCACATTGGAGCATATGATGAACTATACATATAGTGGCAAAAAATTTGCTAAGGTAAGGGCCAATCTGTTCAAGATTACACTGACATTTTTCATTCTCTATTTGTGAGATTGGACATCCAAGAAAGTGAGAAACATAAGACTCTCAAATATTATGGTGGACTACAATGGTACATATGGGGGGAAATGGAACTCTTCAATTTGGAAACCCTCAGTGAGGCATACAAGTTTGTAGTGAATATTGAGGAAAAGCATGAAAGAAAGAATACGAAGAGTTAGCCTTTGAAATGGAAAAGTGACAAATAAGGTCAAACAAGAGGCCAACATTGAAAGCAAAAGGATTTCCAAGATAATAAACCCCAAAATGGGAAGACTATGAAATGGTGTGATTACCACAAAACTGGAACTTACTTCAAAAAAGAATGTCGAGCCATCAAGTCACTACTTTCTGAGTTATAATACTCAACATCTACTACTTTACCTCATACACACCCTGTAGTTGAAGAGGATGAAGAAGAGATTATAGATGTTGAGCCTGATACCATCATTGTTTCATCACAGACCCATGAAGAAAGGCTAGATGATGTGGAAAGGTTGTTTCACTCTAAATTATGGGTAAAAAGTAAGCTTCTATATTTTATTCTTGATAGTGGGAGTCAAAATAATTTAATCTCTGCTAAATTTGTGAAAATTATAAATCTATCCATAAAGCCTCAACCAAAGCCATATAGTATTGTATGTTTGATCCCAGGGAGAGACCTTCGTGTCACTCATCAGTGTCTTCTTTCATATGTAATAAAACCTTTCCAAGATGAAGTCTTATGTGATGTGGTCAATTTAGATATTTGTAATGTACTTCTTGATTAACCATTCATGTATGATTTACATGACATCTATGAATCATGAACCCAAAGAATCACCGTCACTATTGGAACGTAGTGTTTAGGGTACTAAAGGTACCACCTCACACATATGTCTCACTAATTAGTGCCAAGTAATGTAAGAGACTGGTGGATCTCATGGTGGTCAAACCATAAAAATCCAAGAAGGCTAAGGTTTCAGTCCTAACTACACAATCAACACAACAATAGAAGCAGATGGGACAAATCATGGGAGAATATGATGACTTATTCAAGTCACCCACAAGAGTTCCACTTCACTGCCAAGTAAAACATTCTATCAATTTGATCACAGGATCACCTTTGCCTAACAGTTTTATGTATCACAGATCAGTTTTAGAGAATGGTGAGATAAAAAGGCAAATTCAATAATTGATTCAAAAGGGTCACATCAGGCCAAACTCTTCACCCTATGATAACCCAATTGTCTTGGAACCAAAAAAAGATAGAACATGGAGGCTTTGCATTGACTATCAAGACCTAAATAAAATTGTTATAAAGAATCTCTACCCCCTCCCCAAGATTGATGACCTAATGGACCAACTCTATGATGTGAAGTTCTTCACCAAAATTAATCTCAAATCTGGCTATCACCAAATTCCCATCAATCCCATCAATGTCTAGAAGAGTGCATTCAAATCTAAGGAGAGGCTCTTTGAATGGTTGGTTATGCCTTTTGGCTTGACCAATGCACCTGCAACCTTCATGAGGATGATGGATGACATCCTGTGACCCTTCACCAACTCATTTATGGTTGTCTACCTAGATGACATACTCATCTATAGCAAAACATGGGAGGAACATCTGCAACATGTTTGTGAGGTGCTTCAAACTCTTTAGGAGCACAAGTTGTATAAAAATCTTAACAAATACACATTTAAGATGAAAATAATTTAGTACCTGGGGTACATTGTGAATTAAGAAGGGGTCCATGTTGATCTAGAGAAGATTTAGGTTATTCAAGAATGGCCTACACCAAGGACCCTCATAGAACTTCACATCTTCTTGAGTTTTTCAAAATTCTATCGTAGGTTTGTTCTTAGATTCTCACATGTTGCTTGGTCATTAACCCAAGTGACTAAAGGAGGATCTAAAGATACATTTCATTGAGGTGAAATACAAGAGAGGGCATTTGATAATTTGAATAACAAACTATGCTCAACCCCTATTCTTGCCAGACTTGTATCAACCTTTTGATTTGATGATAGATGTATCTAAATATACTATGGGAACTAGCATCATACAACATGGCCATCTAATTGCATATCATAGTGATACTTTTAATGATATAGTCATGAAATAACTGATACATGATAAGGATCTCTATGCCATTGTGTAAGCTTGCAAACAATGGAAACACTACATCTTAGGGAAAGAGATGGTCATCCACATTGATCACAGACCATTGGAATTTATCCAGATATAGATCAAAATATGAAATGAGAGGAACCAAAAGTGGGCCACATATCTATATAAATTCCATCTAATAATTAAAAACAAAAATGGAAGCTCAAATATTGTCATAGATTGTTTGAGCCACTCAGCAATTATTGTACTCACAATATTTCTTGACCTATGTGGACATGAGACTACCACTTGGGGTACTCTGTATGAAGTACATCCTACCTTTTTTGATACATATTAGGTGATTCAAGAAGGTAAACATGTTTTTTATTTCTATTTGTAAGATAATGTCCTTTGTCATATGGGGCATGTCTGTGTTCCAACTATAGAGCAATAGAAGATGATATGGGAAGCACATTTCAACAGGACAGTTGGATACTTTGGTGTAGAGAAGATATTAGTAGTTCTTTAAAAACACTTCTACTAGCCCCATATGTAAAAATATGTGGAAAGGTACCTCAAATCTTTCACCCCATGTGTGATAGCCAAGCCAATAAATAAGAAGCAAGGATTGTTTATGTCATTGCCAAAACTAGTCAGGCCTTGGGAATCTATCTCAATAGATTTTCTCTCAGGTTTACCCACTTCAAAACATGGCAAGGACTGTATTTTTGTTATAGTTGATCATTTTTCAAAAATGGCTATCATGATTACTTGTAATAAAAATATATCTACTAAAGAAACTGCTCAATTATATTTTAGTCATGTATGGCTCCATTTTGGTCTCTCCAAGTCCATTGTCTCAGATAGAGATAACAAGTTCTTAAGCATCTTTTGGTCCACTCTATGGAAGATGATGGATACCAAGCTGATGAAGTCCACAACCTTCCATCCATAAACTAATGATCATACAAAAGTGGTGAACCGCTTGATTTTTCACATGATTCAGATGTATCACTCCAAACATCTACACACATGGGATGAGGTGCTTCTTTTCATACAACATGGATACAATTAGGCCCTACATAGCTTGACTAAGCACAATCCATTTCAAGTATGCTTCAGGTTCCAACCCATGGCACCAATTAATATAGCCATTCCATTCTCCACCATGGAATACACACCTCATGGGAGATCTGAGGTAGCAAAAGTAATAAAGTTCATTGAAAAAATGCAACACATCTAGTAGCAAGTTCATGAAATCTTGCAGAAGATGAATTAGAAGTATAAGCAATGCCATGACAAACATAGGATTACACACCATTTTACTATGGGTGACAAGATTTGGTTATGAATTTAAAAGGAATGACTTTCAGGCCCACACAAAAAAAAATTGCCTCTGTGATATGGTCCCTATACCATCACTAAAAAAGTTGGAGAAAATGTTTTTGAGTTGAACCTACCAACCTACCTTGGTCTACATCCATATTCAATGTGGAACTCCTCAATCTATATCATCCACCTCTGTTAGACACTTTAGTCATAGCAAAATAATTGGACATTGATGATCTTGATCCACAGAGTCCAATGGAGGAGGATTAGATTGTGGACACCTAGATGAAGACAACAAGATGATGCTCTATTTTTCTTTATTAGGAGGTCAAAAGGGGCTAGCTTAGCCACCAAGGTGAGTGGCTCACAGAGAATCAAATTAAGACACAACTGCCACACTTGATGAAGAATATTGAAGCAATGGGTACCATTAATTCTCAATGAGGGAGGAATGATCCGAGCAATAATTTAGGTGATAATTCAGGCGACAGTTCTACCCCAATTGATGATGAAACTTTTGGGAGCCATAACTTTTGTACCATAGCTCCGATATACTCCCCATTTGAACTGTTGGAAAGATAAGAATGAGGAGAACATGGTGAGATGGAACCCATATTTTATTGGTGGGTTTTGACCCCTAAAAACCCAATGGAAGTGATCTAAATTTTAATTTTAGTAGTGCAGTCTAAAAATAGTAAGTCTCTAAAAATAATAATTTCTTGAATTTTGTATTGTTGTAAATCATGGAAGTCAAACCACTTAATCTCCCTCAAGATTGGTGATCTTCCACATCCTCCTACTACATTCAAAATGTGTATAAATTAATATCTAACTTAAAATAGAAATTAGACATCTCTTCCCAAAGATAAGCATATGTTTGTATTTGCAATCTTGAGTAATAAAACATCTCTTCTCAAAGAAATCATTGTTACTGTGTTATTTTCATGTTCTTGAAATATCTTTCAATCAAAACTTTTGAGTTTTGGATCAAAATGCTAATTATTTTTTTAATTTTTATTTATTTTAATGTTTTCATATTTTATTGATTATTTGATTGTTTTTTTAAATATTTGAATTTTATGGATTAGGGTTAATCAAATAAATCATCTTCATAAGATCGAATCTCTTGGAGTCATATAGGTACATAGCATATGTTTCTTATCTATCTATTGGTTGATCTATATCACCATCATGTGGTATGTGAATTAACCATCCTTTATGATAAAATGTAATGTCTTATTGATTAGGATCGATTGTGGCATGCATATGGTATAACTAGAATCTTCCTAATGTAAAGGGGTGTTGATATGAGTGAGGCATGATCCAAACCTTTGTAAAGACAACCTTGGCTCTACAAGTACATGGTAGCATGATGCATGCTAAAGAGTCTTTCCAATGTCCTTTATGACGTAGTTGTGGATAGTATACCCCATTTATAGCAACCTACTTATACTAAAATGGTTGTCTAGTTGTGTAGAGTCAATATGATTATGCCGAAAATATGCACTACGCATGAATATTGTAATTGTTAAATCAACAGGTCATAAATTCCATATTGTTGTGATTACTTTTCAAATTAAATTTTCCCATTATTATTTATCTTTGTTTTTCTTTTATAAGAAATGGCAAATGGTAATAATAAATATTATTTTTAATCTGAAGATAAGGAAACATTAATTCAATCTAAATACAAATCATGAATTAATTAATGCATTTTTATGTCACACAATATGAAATCATTTAACATGTTAATGCTAATGCATCCATATCTAGTAGTGATGAATATTTAAATGGTACTACTATCAATGTAATTTCATTATCCTGCCCCTCGAGTATACCATTAATTCCTACATCTAGTAGGAGCACTAGATATGTCTTTAAGCAATTTTTACCTGAATACCAAATAAATATTGTGACATCCTCCATGGTAACAATCTATATTTCAACTCAATTACCTGTTTCAATGCCTATACCAAACACAAGTGATGTTTTCATCCCCTTTGGATGTTTGCATCAACTATGTAACTCTTCTCCAAGTTATTCAAACTTTGGAAGCTAAGGTTACAAATATTGAAAAACTTGATTTAAATTATAATCATGTTATTGATTCACAAGATGTATTACATAATCCTCTTGCACTTGAGATATATTTTCACCCTTTTCCAACTAATTTTTTAGCACCAAAGTTCACAATTTATGATGGCAAAGGTGACCCTGAGCAACTGCTTCAATCTTTCTATGATGCATGTCTTGACTATGTTTCCAATGATAAGGTAATAGGTTTAAAGGATTATTATTTAAGATGATTTTATGATCTACCAATATGATTGGTGAAAGCATTCAAACCTATAACAAATCAGTTTCTAGCACATTTCTTTATCAACATTACTGAAAAGATGTCATATGCACAAATTGTAAAGATCAAGAAAGGAACCAATGAGCCCATAAATAAATATGTTTTAAGGTACAATAAAATGTTGTCAAAATGACAAATTCAATGGTAGATAAAGAGCTTCAAGATATATTCAAGCAAATTTTTCTTGTTCCACTACATGAGTCTATTGTCTTTAATAAGTTTAAATATCTTGACGACTTATGCCATATTTTCTAATATCAATAAATGAAACTTATCACATTTAAAAGGCTTAA
Organism: Torreya grandis; assembly: GCA_037957365.1. NCBI lineage: Eukaryota > Viridiplantae > Streptophyta > Pinopsida > Cupressales > Taxaceae > Torreya > Torreya grandis. The sequence goes on from JARHVA010003297.1 coordinate 1,176,047, forward strand.
ATATGTACCCAACACACCAACTACATAAAATACCAAGTTTCATATAAAACCAAACTATAATGTTAAACCCATAAAGGCTAAAAAGAAAGCAACAACAATAGTGAATATAGTGTCATAAAAACCCATTTAACTTAGCTTATCCAATGCACCTACGAGACAATTTACATAATTACTTGAGTCTCTAGCTTCGCTCCTTAAGAAGTTAGTGGAGTGTCATATCATACCTCTCCCTCCTCCCTTAGATATCGATACAAGTTTACCTCTACCAAAAGGATATGATGAAAATGCATATTGTGACTATCACTAATATGTTGGTCATTCTATGAATAAATGCTACAGTTTGAAGCACAAGATACAAGACCTCATTGATAGTAAGAATATCACATCTGATGATTTACTAAAGGATTTGGGATCACAACATGGTGTCTGTTAAAAACCAAAATATATTCAATAATCCATTATGAGATCATTCTAAGGAAGAATCAAAAGTGCAAATGGAATATAATACACATCCTCCTCCACCACATTATGAACACCCATTAGATGTGATTATTGGCACACTTACACACAATAAACCTTGTATGGTTTAGAGGCCTTATATTACATTTTATGATAATAAAATTGTGGATGATGACTCAGATATTCACTCATTGTTTATTAGAGTACATATTTATCATCAACCTATACACAATGTTATGGTTTGTAATGGGTTTAGTGATAATGTATGGACCATGACATTACTACACATTTGGGATATGTGCATGATGATTTACACCTCTTGGCAAAAATGGTCAAATCATTCAATGGGAAAGCACAAGAGGTTTTTGGTGAGATTGATTTACCTTTACAGGTTGGTCCAACACATACGAACATAAAATTTGCAATTATACCACATATGAAAATATTTTATATGTTATCAATATTACCTCACATTCATAATCTCTTTGTAGTACCCTCTACAATGCATATATGTATCAATTATATTCATGCTAATAGGGTAATCATAGTTTCAGGGATTCAATATGAGCATATGTTACAAGAGAATTTTATTCCAAGACAACTAATTATACAACCTATTAAGTTTAATCATGAGTGAAAGGGTAACCAAAAGGCAATCCTCTTTCCTAGGCAACTGATATTAGAGATTTTGTTCTATCAAAGATACATAGTGGACTCCACAGAGCCATCATCTATACCTATATGGCCCAACCAAATATTGAGAGTAGATCAACATGTTTTAGAGAGGGTACAATGACCTAAAATTGTAATTACACCAAAAAAAGAAACATATCACTAAGAAATAAGTTTCGTGAACCAATACAGCTTCTAATACTACTTCATGACCATAGAGTTCTATGAGGCATAGTTAAAGTATTACATATTCTTCATTTCTAGATTTGGCTCATATACATGATTTTCAGCATCATGACTACTTTGGTGTACCCCATACTGAGCCTAGAGCACCCTAAGAGCATCCCATATATGGTATCATCAGCTATCATTCTCATTTTTAAATAAAAACATCAAAAAAATTAAATAATCAAGAAAATACAAAAACATTCAAGTAAAACAAAATACTTGGCATTTACATGTTTACTAGCTTTGGCATATGTTGTTTACTTTATGTTTCATAGATAACATATAATTTTCACTTCTATATGCACATATGTTTCATGGGTACTTGAGAGTGACACATGCATACACTATATCCACAATACATGAGCACACACATGTTAAACCATTCTTCCACCTATGTGACACACTACATTGGGGGCATCTGCTTCTATTGATCATGAATGTTATAGGTGCAATTTTTTTATGATAATTTTACATTATCATGTTGATCTTATATACTAAAAATCACACATATCTATACTCATTATTACATCTAATTTATACTCATGCTTACGTCTAACACAATGTGCTAGATATGTTATGTTACATGACATTTTACTAACACATGTATGTTAGGACTAATATGATATGGTTATGCTAGTTAATCATTTTTAATTTATTCCTCTTATCACATGGCTTACTTGACTATACTTCTGATTTTATAACTTGTTTTAATTGTGGAACATTTGAACATGTTCCTTTTTTGTTGGTCATAGTGCCCTGAGTGTTGTTTCTTTGGTGTGTAGATATTTAAACATGTTCTCCCTTTGAGAGTGTGAAATTTGAATATGCCCCTTGTTTGTGATTTCCTTAGACCCTTTATGTGTGACATTGATTACTCTTATGTGTGTTATTTTTATTTGTTGAGCTTATGCTTAATACTTCTAGATGTTGTCATGATCCATATCATGACTCTTAGAGCTTGTTATGATTAGATACTATGAGCTTCATTGTTATATCTACTTATACATAATACCAATATATGCTTCATTACTACATGATTGATACATATATATCATGTTAATCTTATCCTTTTGAGATAAGATGGCTACCATATTACATTTCCATCACCTTAAAAGGGGGGCATATTAGTGAGGGCATGTCATAGAAAAATGACTCCATATACACATAGTTGGAAAATTTGGTAGAATTTGATACATGATTTAGATATACACTTGGGTCAAAATTTTATGCATTTGGAACTAATTTTAGATATTTGGCATCAATTTTATAGATTTGGAACAATTTTTTTTACATTTGTGATATATATTATACATAATTTATAGAGCATAGGTTACATTTTATAGATAATTCATCTTAAGACACACTAAAGGTGCATATGCCATGAAAATACACCAAATCAAATATACATATTCAAATTATATACACATTTATGCACTTACCTTACCAATATGCACCGATTGAGCTTTACCTATCTACAACAGTGGGCTCCCTTGAGTGATGTAGTTGAGACTTAGTGCCCTTGATGCTATTAACACTACTTATTTTTGTAGGATGATATGGTTACACCATTTGACCTGAGTGAGATTGGCTAGATTATGTATACATTTTAGTTTTGCGATTGAGATTCAATGATCTCGATGGCCTTAGCAAAACTCACCCTTGTATCATATTGGGGACATGATCACACTCTAATTCTCCTCTTCACATATCTAAGGTTTATTTATGAACTTCTCTCTCCAATTATTTAGTAAATAAGCATCATTACCAAAGCAAACTACCAAGGGGCAACATGGTTGCATTGACACACAGGTGTACTCCTTCCTTAATCTTTGTTATTTCAAGCATTTTAAATATTCAATTTTTAGATTAAATACATTAATCACACTATTACATGATCTTGTTTGAAATTATTATATAAATAATCAATTAAAATAGGGTTCAAGTCAAATCAATGTGTTATACACACCAAATTATGCATTTCTATCCTTTAAACCTAGTAATTTCATCTTTATGTATTACTAGATTAAAGGTGGGTAAAATGTAGATACTAAAATCTAATCATATATGATAAAATAGTCTTTTACACTTGGAAAATAACATTCATGGCTCAATCCTTCAATTTAAGACTTTCTTGCTATAAAAAGGCTCATGTTCACCATCTCACTATGCCTAAATGCTTATCTTATCATTTGACCCTAATATTATGATTACATAGATCACTTGTAGCCCATAGTCTATATAAAACATTTTTAATATCCTATTCAAGTAGTTACATATCTTTAGAAAATTTATATCTTCATAGACATTATTATTCATACTAGAACACTAATGTCAACACTAATGTTTCAGGTCTAATGCTAGTGTCTGAACTTTACAAATGATCAAATTTGTAATCTTTCAACATGTATGGGTTGGCATATTTGTATTAATTAACCCTTACATGAGATCATTTCAAAAGGTGTGGTATAAATATAAGTAAAATATCATTTGTTATCATCAATTATAAATCAAGCACACATATTTTATATCAAGCAAAATCACCTCTCAAGCTTATAAAATTGCCCTATTCTTCCCTATTTATAAATCAATCATAGGATCAATATTATTATAAATCTAAATCATTTAAATAATATCCCATGAGCAGTATTTTTCAAGTTACAAGCCATATCACCATATGCACTCACATATAACATATTGCATAATTGTTCACACATGAATCCACATAAGGGGGAGAAATACATCGGTTCGATGCTCACTTTGGAGTATATGGATAAGTAGGAAATGATCATTGACAAAGGGGTATTTAAGGTTAGCTCAACTTCACTTTAGCCCACTAACCCCTATTTTTCAAGGAAACTTTACCTAATTGGAGGACCTAGGGTTTTGAACTATATATGGATATCCAAAACCTGTGCATGCAATCCAAATAAAGAATATGCAAGGTGAGTGAGCCCTTAAAGGTGTAAGTGTTCATTATATAAAAGGACAAATAATAAATATAGTATAAAATCATTGAAACTAGGGCAAATGTATCAATGATAATGTTTAGATCTCAATAATAGTGTCCATGCTGCTAAAGAGCTAATTTATAAATTCTGATGTGTCAGGATGGAATATCAAATTGTATTATCCTACACCTAAACTTATTATATCTTCCTGCACATAAATCAATAAACTATGTATTATTTCTTCTTCATGTTTCAACTTTTAAAATATTTTATAGCAATTACTTAACATCGTTTCATGAATTTAGCATTGTATCAGAATATTATGAATCTGAATTACTTAATTGGCCTATTTTTAGAATAGCTTAACCACTTATTTTATTAGGATAATCTCCCCTAACTCTTTAAAAAAAGGGTTAAACACATGATTATTGTGTGATATTTATATAAACCTTTCCATTGTTATCATGGTGAATGATAAATGTTGATATGCTACGGACTATGATATGAGTCTAAAATGTATGTGTATGTGCTTAGTCAAGATGAGTTATTTGCTATTATGATTAGCAATTATGATTCATCATGTTTATTGAAAAAATTATATGAATAAGTGTTGTTAAAAATCTTATAATTTTTCATTTTAATAGATAATGTTACAAATATTTACACTTATTATGGCTCTCTAAACTCTCTGCCTGATCTAGTTTGGTTTGAGCCTAAGTGAGGCTAGCTATATAGAGGTAAACTTTAGTCAAATTCATAGAGTACCTATAAGATATTAGCACTTTAATTTGACCTAAGAGATCTCACTTTTTAATTTACATTCTCTCCCTCTTTGTTTATGTTATTAAATTCACCTTTAAAACTTAGGAGCCCAAATTGTCAGCGGCCTGAGTAGCTTGGGTGGTATAAAATTATTTTATTCTTATAGTGTTGAGTAAAATGTTTAGATATATTTGAGGTAATAATTCATGCCTTGAGATATATTATATGCATGATACATAGGAGATCCTAAATCTTGAAAATCATGTGGTGGGATACACCAACAATAGTCCTAAAATAAGAGGGTGAGAGCCCTTATATACTAGCCTTCTGAATACCTACTCTTGTAGGTATACCCAGACACACCAACATCATTGATATAGAACCTTTTATTATATTCCAAGCTAAAAGTACACAATATAGACCAAATGTGTTGTTACAGATGTTGCTCTACTAGGAATTGACTACTTTACCAATAGTATGGCATAGATCCACTAGTGCATTATCAAATCAAGAAGGAAAACCATTTTGTCACCTTCAGATAATTACAAGGCATGCCACAACCTACTTGTGTGGAATTATAACATAAATTTTATAAATATAAGTCCAAATAAACTATTCAAATTATACAACCCATACCACAACCTACCAGGGCTAAAAAACAAGGTTGTATATGCAAAAATTCCAAATAACCAACATGAAATCCATTGTCTATTTAGGTTTTTATAGGGAATTAATATAGATTACATGTGGAAATAAATAAGTACATAGATATAAATATATATACACTTTCATTTCTCCAACACATATGTCATGATCAAGAAGATTTATAGAAAATTATATATTTTCAAGATTCAATAGGTCATATCATACTATCAATTGCATGTGGTCCCAAAATTTTGGACACACTACTTTTTATTATACAAATAGGTAATCTCATTGATGTTATGTTGAGTCAATAATGGTTACATGAAATGGAAGCTACAATTCATAATTTATAAAAATGCCTTACATTTAAATTTGAGGATAGTACAATTTGCATTCTTTGTGATGGTATGGATGATGATGGCAGATTCAAAAATGACAAAAAAGGTTCCAAGTTGGTTTATCCAAAAATTGCACATGATGATTCTTACACAATAGATAAACATGCCATATATATGCACATGATTCAGAATAACACCAAAGATACATCTATAATTAAAGAGCATGAATGGTATGATGACCATAACGATGAGGATCTATGAGAGTTTGACAAAAAATCAATACCGTGATGGTCTACCACCAAACCCACCTTTTAATTATCCACATCCTTTGGATGTGTTCTTTGATTCCTATATTATCATTATTGGGTCATATATTGAAAAAAAATCAAATATTCTAGAAAATTCAAAAATTAGGACCTATGCATGACTATGTTTATTTCATCTACATCAGTTAATTTGTGCTTAGTTATTTAGTACATGTTTCTATCCAAGTTTCATGTCAAATATGCTTCAAAAATGTACATGATTGTTTTTAGAACATACATGTCATTTCTAAATCTTGTTGTAAGAGATGTTATAATTTCAGACATAGAAATTGCATAGACAAAATTGCTCTATTCAAATAGTAATGCACAACACTCTTTTCTATTTTAGTTGGACTTGTCTCAATTAACATAGGCTCTAATTTTCCAAATTCAAACTAGTCATAGACTATCTATAGCTTGTCTATATCACAAAAAGTTTGATGGGGGCATCCCCTTAAATAATTTTTATCATTTTATTATTATCCCTATTATTCACAATATAGTACATTACATTACATTATTTATTATCTCACTTACTTTCACATTGATAAACTACTAGATGTCTGAGTTATTGAATATACTAGTATTACAAGTTGTTAATGTTGATCAAATTTACTTAGTCATGTTTGCCTTTCATGTTTTCCTCCTTTCTTCATATTTTATATGTATCCCTTGCTTGGATTATGGACATTTGAACATGTTCTTATGTGTGGCCCAAAGCCTTCATTATATGTTTCTATGAATGTGAGTGACATTTTAACATGTCCCTTGTAAGTGTCCCTTAGCCTTATATTATGTGTTTTGTGTGCTTTTCATTTACTCTTTGTTTGTGTGTGTCATGGCCATGACATTGTTTGATTATTTTTTCAATTTTTTTTGCCATGATGGATATCATGCATCTTCCCCACCTTGCAATGCCATGATGAATATCATGCATCCTCCTTGAATTATTATAATAAATTTTAGTTATATTAAGTATATGATCACTTATTTACATGCCAAAGTTATAACATCTATCGTGACAATGACATTATGCATGTTTGTTTCCAAATGTATCTTATATCACTATTTTTCTCAGTTTATATATATGATGATGTCATGTTATTTATGTTATCATTACTACTCATGTTTACATATTTTCATAACATCTATTCCATAACCTTTTATTATAAGTTAATATATTTCAAAAGCTTCACAACTCACCTCAAAAGTGGGGACATGCACAATGGCTTGTAATAGAGACTAAGTCACAACAACCCAATACATAGTCATAAATTTGCATGTTTTACATAATTGATCATGTTTCATAGCCATAAATCACCTATAAATAAATTTTGATAAGAGCACTCCATTTATATAGTGGCATAAGATAGCCAAGTAAAAATAGTACACTATTATCCCAACAAGCAAAAAATAGTTATTTTAAGAAATTTTCAAAATCTCAATCAGTTCAAAATAATTTTCAACAAGTAACCAGTCACAATTTCTAGAAAAATACTCAAGTTTGTCTCATATTTTGTTCATAATGGGGTAATAATGTGTGGAATGTATTACATAGTTTATACAGATGTTTTTACTCAAAAAATCACATAATATTACTCAATTTAAGAATCCATACATACCTTATATCAGATTGGGGGCATGTGCATGACACGTGACCCCTTATTTTCTCAAATTTTCACCAGTTCTATAGATGGAATGGTAATGTTTTTCATTCTACCCATTGTATACACTTGACTCATATTATATTATTTTTTAATCATTTTTGAACCATAGATGAACCTCATTCCATATGTGGTAGTTGATTCACCTTTTGCACCATAATGCTATATTAAAATTCATACAAAGATTCCAAACCACACTAATAATTTGAGTATGCAATGATGGACTCAAGCACACCTTGAGTTATTAAGCATACTTTTTTATCAATTAAGATTGGGGCATGCATATTCCAATCCAAACCTTTCAATGAAAATGAAATCTCAAAGAGTCCTACCCTCTACACTCACCAGTTTTACATTAGAAAACATAATGGTTCACGTACCCAATTAAGTATATTCATTCCTTGTTATTATAGACACTCAAATATGATTTATATAACTTATTAGTCTTTTATACTTGATAAATACCTATTAGGGCTCTACCCTTCAGTTTTAAACCTCTCTGCTATCAAAAGGATCACATTCACCATCTCACTATGCCTAATTATTTAAATTATGGTCCAGCCCTATCATTTATAATGACCCAAATCTCCTACACTATATAGAAAGCTAAAAACCTAATATATATCTTACATTATCAATTTCATATCCTTAGCATCTTCCTATCCTATTGAACACTTACATCCCACATAGGGACATTTACGTAAAGGCAAGTGTCTAGATTTTTATCAAGTGTCCAGTCTTTAAAAGTCATAATTTTAAAACCTTTCAAATCTTATGGCTCAACCCATTTTTATTATTGAACCCTATCATGACATATTTTTAAAAATGTGTGGCATAAATATAATTCCAATCTTACTCATTATTCATTTAGAAAATACTAAGCAAACATCTACTCAAGCTCAATTAATCAATTGCATAAATGATTTCTACTACCTTATTCTTCCTTATTTTCATATCAATCATAGGATCAATCATATTATAGGTTTAAAGCACTCAAAGAATAATCCATGAATAGTATTTGTCAAGTTACAAGCTAGATCATTCCATGCATGTGTATATATTATATTGTACCCTTATGGACACACAAGCCAATACCTAGGGGAGAACTACATAAGTTTGAGGCTATCCTTGGAGTATTGTATATATAGGTAGTTTTCATTGATAGAGGGGTGCATGAGGTAAACTTGACATCATGATTCCACTAAATCATTTTTGGTAAGGTACAAAGACCTGAGGTGAAGATCTAGGGTTTGATCCATATACATTCAATGATAGCCTATGCACATAAATAAAAGACATCAACAAAAAGGTGATAAAAAATCTATAAGTAGTCACTTCATGATACAATCAATATTTCATATAGGATAATTGTGTCGAGATTAGGAAAAAATCATTAATGAAAATGTCCACATGTCATCACAAGTGTTTAGGCCTCCAAAAATAATATTTCTAGAATCTAATGACTAGATTCTAATCTTATCCCTTCATGTTTTCACCTTTGTACTTCTCATATCCACCTGCACATTTGGATATATGTTAATTATTATCTATTTTTCATGTTTATGCAATCAAACTATTGTTTTGAGTGTACCTTTTATATTTAGTATAACTCAACATTTTAATTTATAATATTCATTTATCTAAGTTTTCAATTAATTGTCCTCCTCTAGAATGCTTTTATTCATCTATACGTATAGGATATTCTATCCCTTTAACCCTTAACACCACATATCCAAAAAGGGTTAAACATTTGGTGAACCTGACCTCTATGTCTCCTTATGTAAAACCTATTTTGACTTAGGGTTTGTTGATTTATTATTTCTGAACTATAAATGTTATAAAAATTAGATTTGTATTTTTATAAAAGAATCAAATTGTGCCCAATATGTATGTATTTAATTGGTACTTCATTGATCAATATATGATGGTTGTCATTGCTTATTATTTTCCATGCATTACTAAATCAATAAAAGGAATAATCAAATGGTTTAAATAGATTATTCAAATCAAAGAGAATGAATTACAAAAAAATAAAAATAAAATTTCTCTTTAAAACTCTTTTTTCAATAATAGTACCAGTAGTACTAGTATCCAATCATAAACATGTGTGCTCTCAACCCTTTGTTCATCCTAGATCCTATTTGAGTGATAGCTAACATCCCATCCCCATTATTCACCCATGGCTTATATTGTATTTTGTGGTCCACATTGTCACTATGAAAAGGTAAGGGTGTCCAACTTGACCCACTACTTGTTAATATACAACATGTTCCTCCTAAGTCTAAACTCATAATCAGATCTAAATGGTATGATCTTGTTGAATAATTGACCAATGCACATGCTAAAATTTCAATTCTCAATCTCTTAAAATGATAAACTAACTACAATGATGTTTGTTAGAAGTCTTGTGTGAAACCTAAGTAATAAGTGATCTATAGAACTAGCTTACTTTGCATATATTATGCAAAATCTGAAAAATAATGAAAATCTCATCATTTTTGATCCAAAATATTTACCATCAAAAGATATTATTAGCCAAGACTTGCCTCTATTCATACAACTCAGTATGTATAACAAATGTATCAAAAGAGTGTTAGTTGATAATGGATCTGACCTAAATATTTGTAGCACAAAATTCTTAACAAAAAAGGGAATTAGCACCAATCTTCTTTAAAAATCAAACATGCATATCAAAGGGTTTGATAATTCATGTAACCCACCAATTAGTCAAATAATATTATATTTAACATTGAAACTAAAAATGGTACCAAGTACATTCCAAGTAATGTCATAATCTTTGCATTATAACCTAATCTTAGGTATACCTTGGATAAACATAATAGAATTTATCCCATCTACATAACATAGATATGTTAAATTCATACATGATGGGACATTATGGATAATTCATATCATTGATGAACCCTTCAAATTTTTAAAATGATATATTTTGACATGAAAGAGATTCCTAAACTGGTACTACAAAAATAATATATAACACTTAAAAGTCTACCAACTTATGATATGGGTGAATCAAGAAAGATAACTCATTCACCTCTAGATACTCATAAGTCACTAACCACTAAGGTGAACATCTAGAACAAAAACCATTACCAAAGGAACCAATGATATCAAAACAACAATAATTTCAAACCTTTGATCTTCCTTTATTGGTCAATATTGAATAATAAGAAGGCAAAGTTTTAGATTATTATGATAGTGATGATGATATACCTCATGATATGATAGATGAACACTTGAAAATCTAAATTTTGATCCACTTGAATATCTTTCATATAATCTATTCATGCCTAAAGGTGTAATGACCAAAATTTACATCTCAGGTGCACATAAAACCACACTAATTTTTTTTGTAAACACTTCACTCAAACACACTATCACTAACAAATATAAAAAATCAACAATCACATATGGTTACATAAGAGATGATAACATGTAAACAACACTTACTGCAAATAAGTTTAATTTTCAAAAACACTTCTTAGTTACAACACACTAGAGCTAGACCTCAATCTCTTTCAACAAAGGGAACACACTAAAGGGTACGGATAAATGCATAAAATTGAGAGACAAAAAAGGCCTACCCGTGGATATGATTTTTCTAAAATTTCAAAAAATTTAACTTCTATAGATAATTTGAGATGGCTACACTCAAAATTTGAAGATGGTATAAAGCATAGATTATAGAATTTTGAGTCTCATTTCCAAAAAAACTATTTTTTTTGAAAAATGATTAAGTATAAATAGGTCAAACACCTAAATTTTAAATATGACATATTTTGTTTAATAAAATATATAAGATAGATGGCCGTGTGGCCCACCATTTTTTGAGCATCGATAAATATTATTTGAAACCCTTTGGTGAATATTTAGTTAAGATATTCTAGTGTGTTACAATTTTTTTAATGTTTTTTCAATGAATATTTTTTTATTAATTTTATAATTAAGTAGATTTTGAAAACTTACAAAAAAATGGATAATCGGTCTTGCACCCCCTACTACCTCAAATAAAATAATTTTTTTTTAATGTGTGTATAATTAGGCCTAGTTTGTTATCATATAATTTATTTTGAACTTGGATCAATGAAAAATAATTACATAAACATGAATAGACATGTATAGGTGCAGCATGTAGTGGCCTAAAAAGTGTATTTACAAATATATATAGTTTGAACCCTTCAAATAGCTTCAAAATTATAAAAATCATACATTTGTAAAGAACACAGTGTGCTCATTATGATGATAATAATTTTTTGAATTTTGATGTTAAAATCCATAGCGTATTTGGTGATTGAAGTTGAAAATTGTTGGTTTTTGTCAAAACTCTTGATATCAGTTGTAGATGCACAGTCACAAGCCTTTAGCTCAAAAATCCAAGTCATTTTCAAGTCTAAAATATTGGTTTTGAATTCAAATTTAAATAGTGCATATGCACTCTATAACACATACATGTTATATTATGTATTATACAGCACATATGCATTATATAATGCATACATGTTATTTTGTAATAAGACAAAACATCTCCAAAAGCATGTGGGAATTACATATGAAGGCAACTTTGGCCAAAAACTTATATTTACTACTCTAAATGTTAATTATAAGTTTACATCTATAATAAATATAAGAAATTAGGGTCACTTAGTATCTGATAGAGTTGGTCTCATAGTTTCATGCCTTATGATATGGAAAATAGTTTTGCAAAATCCAATCTGGGCAGTCCTTAGGCATTTTTAGGGTTTAAGTATTAAACCTAGGGATTTCAGGACATAATTTTTGAAATTGATGTCCATTTTGTAAACATATAGTCATTTTTTAGGTTTTTATGCCTTTTGTATTGATTCCTAGCATTTTTAAGAGTCTTAGGTTTGTCAAAATTGAAGTTTTCAAACCAATAACTTTGAAATTGATGCAAAGTGGTATGATTGGGGTAGTTTAGGTCACATTGATGACCTACACACATCAAATGACCACTTTGTGTTAATTTCACTTGTTCATCATCTCTCCCTCATCCCTAATCACTTCCTACTCATGCCTCACAACCCCTAATCACTCTCTCATCATTATTCATTTTCCCTAATCACTCCCTCATTGACCCTCACTATCCCTATTCATATCTAATCACTCCATCATGATCCCTAATTACTCCCTCATTAAACCTCACTATCCCTAATCATATCTAATCACTCATAACTTGTCCCTCAGCAACCCTCATCAGTCCCTAATTGACCCTCACCATCCCTCATCATCTTTAATCACTCCCTCATTTCCCCTAATCACTCCCTCATTATCTCTCACCATCCCTAATCACTCCCTCTTCATCCTTCATCATCCTTAACCACTCCCTTATTTACCCTCACCATTCCTCATCATTTATAATCACTCACTCATAATCCCTAATCAATCCCTTATTTCCCCTCACCATACCTCATGATGAAAAACCCTATTGTATACTCTGCTTGTCCAATCTCTCTACCAATATCCACTTATCTTTCACTTTGTATTTTCTTGCTTGATCTCTATATTTGGACCCTGCATACATTTAAAATTCACATCTACATTTTATTCATTTCATTTATTCTCCACCATGATTTTTATGGTCTCACTAAACTCTTAATCCTATTCTCCTTACTCAATGCATTCAATCTCTCTTACTTTGAGACTATCCCCCTCACCAGTCTTTATGTTTTATAAAAACTTGAATCAAATATTGTATTTGGTTCCTTAGGATTTGATAGGGATTTTAAAAACTTAATTCCAATCCTTTGAGTCCTCTCTAACTTCTTCTCAACCCTAATTAAATTCTCAACACAATCCTCATATCATACATTACCTCTTACTCTATTATAGACTCTTTTTGTAGCCTTTTTTTGGGATAATTTACTTGGTATGGTCCTGTACATACTCAAATAATCAAATAAACCTCATTTATGGATACCCTCTAATGTATCCCATCTATTCAAAAATTTATAATCTTTTTTTAAACTATTTTATAACTTTTTTTGGCTCTTTTTGCTCTTGGATTAGGTCTTTAGGTTTCATTATATCCTGTCTACCACACAGTCCTCCCCCATCCATACTTATTCATGATTACACAACTTTAAAAAACTAAATTATCCTTTTTCATGATTAAATAAAACTTGTCACCAAATTTCATGAATTATTTATGGTTACAACTCCTAAAAATGCACTTTGAAAGTAGAAACCCTAATACAGGGTTTGGACTGGTTTTACAGACCCAATAAGGGTCAAAATGAGATTTCAATATTCCAAATTCATTTAAAATTAATGAAAATATTTTATTAGGGTATATTTTACCCACATTTTCCAAGTGTTATATTTCCCTTTTTAAGCTACAGTAGATTGACTTAACCAAATTTGAATGGATTGTGTACTCAATCATAGGTTTGCAGTAATCTAAGAAGAGGTTATTTATTATAATTCATTCCAAAAAGGGTTATAAACAAAAATTAAGGTTTAAAATTATATAAAAAATATTTACACACTTTAAACAATTAATTCATTCCATTTATAACACTCTATTTGCCAATTTCCATGAGATACAACTTTAACTGTGTTAAGTTTCTTCATGATTGCAGGGCTGTGTTAGTTTTATTTTTGATCATATAAATATATGAAATATACTTGAAATAATATAATAATTCATTACCATATCATAATAAACTCACCAACACATAAATTTTAATGTTCACTCTAATACATGCATATACCTTCTCACACATATGTGTACTCATAACTTTTGCTCACAAAAAATAGGGTTGTGTTGTTCAACACAGAATGTCCTTAGAAAAATAACAACATACAATATTTAAAGGCTATTAATTAATTATTATTTCAAGTTAAAAATTACTCATAAATTTTAAAATCCTACCAAAAAAAATCTCCTCTTCCACAAGACTCTGACCTTTACTCAGATTTCAAGGCATAGTTTGTAAAAACACAAGCTATACAGTTTGTAATTTGAACATTCAAAAGATTTGAAAATCAAATGAAAAATTATATAACCAACATTAAATAAAATTTATTTTTAACTTACCACTCACATAAATATCACAAATCAATTTTTACTAATCATGTTTCACCATTGATCATGCACACTGTCAACTATCTTTGCACATATTCAAAGAAGATGCAGGGTCTGTTTGCTTTCTTGTCTGAAAATAATCAAAACTTGTCTTTATTAAATTATTTGGGATTATTTACATTCATTATTTCAAATACTACCCCCTCCAACTCTCTTTACTCTGACTCTAAATACAAAACAAGACATGGACAAGACTCTTATTACCAAACAACCATCTTAACTAAATTCTAACTTCTTTTGTATGTTGAGAGGGTCTTCAACTAACTCAAATACTAACATATTTCTCAAATATGAGTTTAGTTATATGTTTTATAACATCCCAAAATTTACACTAAATTATAACCACACCAAATTCAATTTTGGACTTCTTGAAATAAGATTGAAGTCTCTATGAAAGTTCAAAAATTCAAATGAAAGATTTTACAGGAAAGTCCAATACAACTCTAATTCAAAATTGACACAAAAATATAAACTTATAAAGACTCCTACATACTTATTATGACCTTGACCACCTTCTAAAGACTCAAAACATGTAAACTAGATCACTATTTACATTGGGTGGTAATGCTCTTACATCACCTCATCATCCCTAATCATTGATTCATCATACCTCATCATCTCTAGTCACTCATTCCTCATCCCTCATCACCCCTAATCACTCCCTCATTAATCCTCACCATCACTCATCATCCTTAATCACTCACTTATCCTCTCTAATCACTCCCTCATTGACCCTCGCCATCCCTCATCATCTTTATTGACCCCTTCATCATATCTACTCAATTTCTCCTCATCCCTCCTCATCCTTAATCACTCCATCCAATACCTTGATGGTGGTATTTTTTTGGGGTTTAATAATGTTAGGAGCTATAAGTGTAAGTTGAGTGCTAGCATAAAATATAGGAAATAGTGATCAAAATGATATGGAGGCAAATTTGAAACATAAATATTTAACACCTACAAAAAAATATGGGCCTATTAGAAATTATGTAATTCACAATTAAAAATCCATCAGAAAAAGAAAAGCAAGTAAAACCACCATATCACCAAAAAGGGGTAGTAAATACATAAGGATCACCAAGCTATGTGATTTTTTGAAATCAATCAATTGCTTTCCATATGAGTATGTTTCATGATTCGAATAACTATATTGAAGGCCTTATATTTGAATTTTTATTGATTGAGTCATCATACCACAAAGTGAAAAATAATTTTCAAACGATTAGAACAATTAGTCCAAGATTGCAAAGAAGTGCTTAATTCATAGCTTCAATATTCAATCCAATGAAGAGTGTCACACTATGAGCTCTCTACTTTCACATATTGAGAAGTGGGTACAAGTTATCTATCACTATAAAAAGGTAAGTAGACAACAAATTATGAACCCAATGATATGGTCGGTACTAGAAATATCTCTACTTCCCCTAGAAATAAATTATATAAATTAAAAATATTATTTCATTAACAAGTGTAGATCAGTGGTGAGCCAATACACTTTATCATTTCCAATGGAAGTCAAAATAATTTAATTTCTTCGAAAGCATATTTTAAAAAATTAAACTTGAAATTTATACATCATCCATAACCATACACTAGTGTATGGTCTAGTGTAGGCCTTGAGAAATGGATCACATAGTAGTGTCACTTGGTGTAAAAAATCAAATTTTTTAAAGATGCAATCCTTTGTGACATCTCACCATTAAAGGTGTGTGATTTTTTAAATGTGTTCAACCATATATTTACCATTGACATGTATTATATGAAATAAATCCTTGAAATTTTGTGATAGATTATCATGATCTAAAATACCATATATCATAGTTAGTTCATAAGCTTTTAGTCATTAGTGCTATGAAGTGCAAGAATCTTTTTATTTATAGTAATATGTATACTCTTAATGATAACCAGTAAATGTAATAACATCCTTATGTCACCATATCATATTTTCATTTATCCAACAATAGCAAAGACAAATTAATTGAAACATAAACTAGATGAATACAAGGATATCTTTCAGTCATCTAAATAAGTTCCTACATATTGTACACTAAACAATAATATTGATTTGATCCCTGGACTACCTCTACCTAAAACCTCTTTATACAACATATCATTTCTAGAGAATGAATATATCAAGTGGTAGATCAATGAAATCATGGATAATGGGCACATCATGCCCAAATCATTGCCTTGCCGAAGCCCAATTGTTTTTGTACCAAAGTTGTGAATCAATTAAAAGAATATTAACAAGATTAAAGTGAATAACTATTATCCTCATTTAAATATTAAATAATTTTTATGTCATATCCATGGTGTAAAATTATTTTCCAAAATTTATCTTAAGTTTGGGTATTATCATATTCATGTTAAACCTCTAGACATTTGGAATATAGTCTTACAAACAAAGGAAAGATTGATTGATTAGTTGGTTATGCCTTATAGGTTAACTCATGTAACAAATTAATTCATTTCAAGATGTCGAACAACATCCTTAGGCCCTTTAACTATCATTTTTTATTCTACCTTTCAAAAACATCTTAATCTTTACAAAACATGGGATGAACATCTACACCATGCTAAACTAGTGTTTCACATTTTCCAAAAACATATTTTTATGATAACATGAATAAATGTTCATTTTTCATGAAAGAGATAAACTATTTGGGACACATTACACACACAAGGAGTGCATGTGTGAACCTAACCAAGATTCAAGTCATATAGGAATGGGAAACACTAAAAAACTTTGTATCTGATTCAAATCTTTTTAGAATTAGAAAATTATACAAGATATTTATGTTTAATTTTTATATTTTAAACCAAACTACCAAATGTCAAACTGAATAAAGTTTCATCTAGTCAGCTACACAACAAATATAATTTGATGAACTAAAATTTGGACTCTATTTTGTGTTAGTATTTATGTTACTTGACTATAAATTTTGAAGATCATCCAATTCATTTAGTAATAAAATTGACTATCACAAATGGGTATTGACAACACAAGTCCTAGAAAAGAGTTGATTTTTATTATAATGGATTAAACAACATATTATTGGAATCAAAGATATCTTTAGAGCATATACTTACATCAGATGATGAGGGAGAGATTAGGGATGGTGAGGGTCATTGATAGAGTGATGATGGATGGTGAGGGTCAATGAGGGAGTGATTAGTGATGATGAGGGATGAAGAAAGATTGATTGTAGATTATGAATGATTAGGGAGTGATTAAGAATGATGAAGGATGGTGATAATAAATTAAGGAGTGATTATGGATGAAGAGGGATGAGGAAGGAGTGAATAGGGATGAGGAAGTGATTAGGTATGGTGATGGATGAGTAAAGAGTGATTAAGGATGATGAAGGATGGGGAGGGAGTGATTATAGATGATGAGGGATAGTAAGGTTGAATGGAGGAGTGATTATGGATGATAAGGGAGTGATTAGAGATGACTAGGGATAGTGAGGGTCAATGAATGAGTGATTAGGGATAATGAGGAATGATGAGAGAGTGATTAAGGGTAATGAAGGATGATTAGGAAGTGATCAAGGATGGAGAGATGATGAACAATTGAAATTAATACAAAGTGGTTAAATGATGTGTATAAGTTATCAATATGATCTACACTACTCAATCACACCACTTTGGATCAAGTTCAAGTGAGTAGTTTTCAAACTTCAATTTTGACAAACTTAGGACTTTTATAATGCCAAAAATCAATTTAGAAGGCATAAAAACCTAAAAAATGACTATATGTTTACTAAAAATGGATATCAATTACAAAAATTATGTACTAAAATCTCTAAGTTTGATGCCTAGACCCTTAAAATAACTAAATACTGACTAAATTGGATTTTAAAAAACTATTTTCCACATCATAAGGCATGTAGTTGTGAGACCAACTCTATCAGATGCTAAGTGACCCTAATTTATTATATTTACTAAACTAAATTTAAAGTATAATTTACATTTATATTGTTACATTTATTTTCTTATACTTAACATTTATAGTAGTAAATATAAACTTCTTGCCAAATTTACCTTCATGTGCAACAACCACATGCTTTTGGAGATGTTTTTGGTCTTATTACAAAACAATGTGTATGTATTATATAATACGTACGTATTGTATAATAAATTATATAACACATACACCTTACATAATGCGTATGTTTTGTATGCACTATTTGAATTCAAATTCAAAATGTTGTTTCAATGTGAAACACAATACTAATGTGTACACATTATTTTTACAATAACGTGATCATGTTATACATTAATGTGGTTGTATTATGGCTCATTAATTATCAAATCATAATTTAAATAATGTGATCATGTTATTTATTAACGTGATTATGTTAAGTAAAATGTCCACAAAATTGTCTTCCAACTCTGTGTACTTATCCATAAGGCACGTGTCTAAACATATTGAATAATTACAATCCAATGCAAAAGGTCCAAAACTCAAACTCTATAACAAAAGAATTATTTAAACTTGGTGAAATTGGGTTACGCTTTTCATGAGCCCAAATGTTAAACAAAAAAATTACTATCACATATTAGATATCTTAACATAAAAATCAACACAAAATGAGATCATGACAATATAAATAGTGAAGGGTTAATTATTTAAAGAGTGTAATGTTGAAAATCATAAAATTAAAAACACACCACGAGCTCAAAAAATGACTGTGGATAAAATATTTTATAAATATTATAAATTAAATCAAAGTTATAAATCAATTATTTAAACTAAGGATAATTCATTTGAGTCATAAAATAATTATAATGTAATAACAATGTGAAATGAAATGTCTAAACCAAACTGGAATCAGTAGCAAAAGATTGATTCTCCCAGGAAACTACTAACAAATAAGGTACAAGGAGGACTTACCAAAAATATCTAACGAAGTCGAAAGATAAAATAAAAGGTTAAATGTGAATATGAAACTCAAGGTAAGAGGTTTAAATTTTTAAATTTAAAAAAACATTAAATTCAGTGATTAATGCAACACTTTTTTTGGAGTGACCTTGTAAACTAAAATCAAAAATAAATTTGATTTATAAATAGGTCACTAAAAATATCAAATAAATATACAATTTGAAACTAAAGGATCATATATAAATTTCAAAGTAAAAATAATCACTAATAAGCTTTGGTCTCTTTTTAAAACTTTTTAAACTATTTTTGGCAACTCAATTTTGAATCGACTTCACAAAATTAGGTACAAAAAATTATCAAAAGCCTTCAAAATCGAATTCATCAAAGATTTTCAGAATGGGGTAGAAAATTTATGGTTTTAGAACCTAATTCACAATTGATAAGTCTCGATCTAATAAGTTCTTGTTTCAAAAAAAAATTAAGTTTGGTTATTAATTAAATCTTATTTTTGAGCTGATTTGGTTGGTTTCCAAATAGAAAACTCTTAGTGTAAACTTACACTAAATCTTATAAAAGTGCATGTAGTCATCCAACTATCAACATATAATCCTATAAGATGACATATCTATCCATGTGTTTTTTAAGATAGAAATTAAGAATCAATTTTCATTTCATTCTTATAACAAGATTTCAAGGGATGCCTCAAGACTCATCATGATCAACCTATCCAAAATGGGTTACTAAAATGATTAAGCTATGTGAATCTTAATGTTTACATCAAGACACTCAGTAATAACTTAGGTTAGAATTTATTAGATTCATTAATTAATTCAACTATGTATGTTTCACCCATTATTAAATGTATAACTAATACTTCATATTAATATTAATCCATAATTTCATAATTTCAAGGTAAGTTAAACTTATTATATTTTAATTCTATCATTACCAATATTTTCTTGTCATATTATGTTTTCAACATTATTTTACTATTCAAAATATGTGTTCTCAACACTAACATTGTCATTCAACTAAAAATCTTAGAATTGTTTATCCTAATTTTATTACTTTCCACCTAAATAATATTTAATTGTCCTACTCAACAAGGTTCTTGACTCATAAATAAAATAGTTTACAACTCATTATTGGAAGTAACTCTATAGTCAAGCACTAGCTTACATCTATTGTCAATTCATGAAGTGTTACAGACAAATCATTAACAATTTAGTTTAAGGAAAATTAGTATACATAGATATCCTTAAATAATATAATAATATTAAAGCTATCAAGTACATAAGTTTTAACATGGGTCTTTACAAAGGTAAGTCAACTCAAGTTAATAATAATCTCTAAGAATAACACTTTACAAATGTCTCAATTGAAAAATAAATGTATTCATAATCTACTCAAACTCAAATCAAATAACTTACAAGATGCTATTGATTTTAATATAAAAAATATTATTTCTCTATATTTTATCTACCACTGGTAACTCATCAACTTAGACTATGAAAATGGTCAAATAAAAATGATCAGCTTATGTTGAGTAAGAGATTTTTAACCCCCTAAGTGGGTAAGTGCACCAACTTGGGTGACAAAAAAGGGCCTACCTGTGGACATGACTTTTTTGAAATTTCAAAAATATGAACTTTTGTAGATAATTAGAAATGGCTACACTCAAAATTTTGAAGATGGTATAAAAATATGAATTGTAGAATTTCGAGTCTAGTTTTCAAAAAACTATTTTTCTTTTTTAATTGTTATGTATAAATAGGTCAAACATCTAAAATTTTAAGAGGACCTCCTATTTCTTTTAAGAAAATTTGAATTGTACCATTCCGTGTGACCCACCATTTTTTGAGCATTATTAAATATTGTTAGAAACCTTTTGGTGAATATTTAGATTAGATCTTCTAACGTGTTACAAACTTTTTTTTATATTTTTTTTATGAATATTTTTTTATTAATTTTATAATTAAGTATATCTTGAAAACTAGAAAAAAATGGATAGCCGTCCCTGCAACCCACCCTAACTACCTCAAAAAAATGAAAATTAATTTTTTTTAAATGTGTGTAGAATTAGACCTAGTTTATTACCATATAATTTGTTTTGAATTTATATCAATGAAAAAAATTAGATAAACATGAATAGGCATGTATGGGTGAGGCATATAGTGGCTTGAAAAAGGTGTTCTTAGAAATAAATATAGTTTGAACCTTTAAAATAGCCCAAAATTTATAGAAATCATACATTTAAAAATAGGGAAATGTGCTCGTTGTAACGGTAATAATTTTTCAAATTTTTATGTTGAAATCTATAAGGTATTTGGCAATTGAAGTTGAAATTTGTTGGTTTTTCCTAAAACTCTCAGTCTCAGATGTAGATGCACAGTCCCAAGCCTTTCACTTGGAAATCCAATCCATTTCTAAGCCTAAAGGCTTGGTTTTAAATTCAAATTCAAATAATGTGTATGTGTTATATAATGGGTACATGTTTCTTTGACATAAAATGAAACAAACAAATTTCCTATTTGTTATGGGGGAAAGGTCCCATTAGCCATGTATCCTTATAGGGAAATGTCAAATTTTGTGTTTCTTATAAGGGAAATGTCTCATTAGCTTTAGACAGTGAATTAAGGTGCCATAACATTGCATTAGACTTCAAAAAATTTACCCATTTCAATATGTCATCTTAAATACATATAACTAAGGTTTCAAGGTCTAACACATTATACATTTGACAATATAACTAATTTTATCATGAGAGGTCATAAAATGAATTTTTTAAACCTATGATCAAAACTTAACCTTTAGTGTACCAATCGTTGTGCATTAGAGTATCAATACGTGACTCTTACTTATCAAGATGTGATTGGTGACTTTTAATTTTATAGAATAAATGTTGAACAAGTATTAGATATTACATGTTCAAATTTTGGTGCACTTTAATATTTATATTCCCCAATATGTTTCAACAATAAAACACATGTTAACAAAAGCCTTGTTTGACAATTGAAACATGCATAGATATTGGGATATTTCCTCTAGTAGGGCAAGGATATACCTTACCACCTTACTTGCCTAAAATCCTACTTGCCCTTAAATTTTGTGTTTCTTATTGATATTACCTACTTGGCTAAAATCCTATCTTACCCTTTTGTTTTTTCTTTGATATCTTTGACCAGACCCCTTTATTTATAAATTTTGAACTAATTTGTTTAAGTGGCAAACCTGTTGAATTGGACTATGTAGTATAGATAATCTTGTGTAAGTAGAAATAAGAATTGAGCCTTTGGTGTAATAGTGCATCTCTTGGATATATATTTCAAGAATGATATCTAATGGATCCCAATACGTATGAATCATGCCTTGGATTGTCCTAAAAACATTCCTAAGATGTGTTGAATAAAATCCCTTAAGTTTCCTCCAAGGTCACTTAGTGCATCTAATCCAATAGGTGCATTTTGAGGTCCCAATTGAAATTCTAACAAGAGTCTTCTATTGTTACAATTATTCAAGTTTGATTCCCCTAATGTATTCAAATACATTATTCAATTTTTTCCTAAAATTAAGATTTCTTGTGAAAATATGGTTAATCCTTCATTTCGTGCACCTCCCTCATCTACCCCTCCATCACACATAAGACAACCATCAACCACTCCATCCATTCTCACATCATCTGAAGAGTGTGCCTTTGACATGGGACTAGTCCTATCCACATCATGGATGCAACAATTGAAATCTAAAAAACAATCTAGACAACACTTGGTGCTTATCAATACTATAGAGTTATATACCTTACTATGTAATTGGGATGGTAAGATATGAAATTAGGATGATGAACCTACAATGTATGTACATGATAAATTCTTAAATATTTTGATCAAATTGGGTATGCATTTTTTTTTGTATAAGATGTGGTTTTGAACTCAATAAACTTGAAATAGTCACATGTATCCATTAGTGATGATGTGGTTTTAAGATGTTTTAAGATGTCGTGCCTATAGTGATGAATGTATAGCTTAGAAAATATCTAAATGAACTAGAAAATTTGTTTGAAACCAATAAGTTACCCCAGATCAAACTCTATTGAACTTATTCAAGATACATTAAACATGTGATAATGTCCCCTAAATCTGAGACCTGCTTCCCCTCAATGATGATCTTGAGTAGAGAGACCCAATAATTATTCATATGGATGATGAACTGCTCACCTCATATAGATGGTTGATCAAAATTGAATACTAGTGTGCACCCCCTTGCCTAAGGTTTCAAGATTATATATATATATATATATATATATATATATATATATATATATATATATATATATATATATATATATATATATATATATATATATATATATATATTGTGCATATATCTTCACTCATCTTGTTCATATTTCATTGTAATGAGCTTAAACCTTATGGTGTGGACTTAAATAAAGTAGTACATG
The DNA here is from genome assembly GCA_037957365.1 of Torreya grandis. Taxonomy (NCBI): domain Eukaryota; kingdom Viridiplantae; phylum Streptophyta; class Pinopsida; order Cupressales; family Taxaceae; genus Torreya; species Torreya grandis. The sequence continues at coordinate 1,200,538 of JARHVA010003297.1, forward strand.
TCTCAAAATTCTTGATCTAGCTTGGGATTTGAGGTTGAGGCTTTTTCATTACTGAATTATGTTCTTTCCTATGTGTAGGACTTAATATGAATGTAAATTTTGGGATCTAGAGGTAATTCAATGTAGAGGGATATAAATAATTTGAATACATACATGTATAAAATTGATAACGTTCGATGCTTACTCAATTCGGATGGGACCTTAAAGGGCTCTACATGACAATTTTCATATAGTAATGGCAATTCAGAGGCTCGCATCATGTGAATTATTTACTAGACATGAGTTGATTGGATTGATGTCAATCTTTAAACATTATTGGAATCTATGTATGTATGATAAACTTATGAATAGGCCTTAGTTGGATTGGTTGGCTAGGTGATGAAACATGTCTAAGTATCAAAGATGTGTATATCTAATAACTCTAACACTTCTCTAGGTGTATTAGACCTACACATGTGGAAATCTTTGATTGGATTGGGTGTCTTGAGGCTCTAACAAATTTGATGCTTCTAGGACAAGTGACAGTTATATCTCTAACATAAATATATGTGTGTACAAGATACACATGTGCATGTATATAATTAGATCGAGCCTCATAGGGATCTAATAGAGCTCTTTAATGCTTCTAGGACCTGACATCTCTAATAGTGTTGACACTTATAATCACATATGAGGTACACGTGGGGATATCTAATTAGATTTGGCCTCTTAGGACATTGTCCACTCTGAAACTTCTAGGACTTGATACATCTCTAATAGCTTTAACACTTTCAAGTGTATGAGGTACACATGTAATACAACAAGGTTCAATTATAGGGGAAATTCAATTGAGGAGGCATGGGAGGCCAATTTGAACCCCTTCTTGACATAACTATAAGATCATGATAAATGATTTCAGATAAAATTAAGTATGATTCTATCTATGATCAATTAAACCAATTAGTCGATTGGTTCAATTAGAGACATGATTTGGGAAAAATTGAGCATTTAAACCAAATTTATGGCCTAATAAATTATATAACTAGATGCAACATGTATGACTTAACTGACCCTAATTTAATCAGAAATACAAATATGAATGCAAATGTGGCTAATTTCAGCCCATTAAACCTAAATTAGAGTCTACGATGTGATTAAAAGGCCTAAATTAGGTCACATTTTGTGACATGTTGATTGTAGACCTTAATTTTATCACTTGAACATGTATAGTTCCCCTAAACCCTAATTTCATGACATATAAACATGTATAAAATTGTTACACTAAACCCCTAACCCTAAATCCTAATTTTATAACAAACATAACCCCTAAGTTCCTTGATTTCATCACAAATGCATAAATTCATGAATGTGATTAGTGCCAATTTGTGAACATGTTATTCACCGAGTTTTCTAAGGACCTATGATGGGATTTTGGGTAAAATTAATTCATTTCATCTTACATATTGAGCCTTATTGCATCATTCATTAGTCTTATTGCTTCATAGTCTTATCAAGAGTATTATTGCATCATGTAGTGGACATTTATGCATCATATTAGGGATTTATGCATCATATTAAGTCTTATTACATCATATGATAGCCTAATTACATCATATTGAGCTTATTGCATCATATGAGAGCCTAATTGCATCATATTAGAGATTTATTACATTGTATGATAGTCTTATGGCATCTCATGATAGTCTTATTGCATCGTATGATAGTCTTAGTGCATCATATTGAGCCTTATTACATGATATAATAGCATTATTTTAATATCTGATAGTCTTATTACATTGTATTAGGGATTTATGCATCATATTATAGTCTTATTGAGTTTTATTGCATTATATTATAGTATAGTGGAAAAAATTCTTGAATATGAACCTTTTTTCTTGTTTGTATAGTGTATGCCTATAATTCAAAGAGAACATACATGATGTAATAATGTGTACATGTTCTTATAATGCATACACATTCCTTAAAGTAAAAAAACTCACTTTTTAATGTCTATTTTTATCCCTAATCAATATTGCTACCCCCACAGACATTCCCTGCATATTCTACATACTTTCTTGGCTGCTTTTGTCAAAATGGGCTCCAGTTCATGTTCAGAGATGAGGAAGAAGTTTAATAACAAAACATCAAAGCAATTATAAGAGTTGAGAGAAAAAAATAAGATACAAATGCAAGCAGTTCATTTCAGACAAGGTACAAACACTAACCCTGCTGAGCCTAATGCCTTAGATAATGAGGCAATTGACAATAATCAATTGAATTTGAAAATAATCAATTGAATAATGATTAAATTTATAATAATGAATTGAATTATGATAACATTCATAATAATGAATTGGATTATGATGAAATTGACAATAGAAAATTATATAATGTTGGAAATTCACATTCAAAGTTTAAAGATTTTGATTATGTTGATGAAGATCCTATGCATGATACTTTATCCATAAAAAATGAAGAAAATTTAATGCACTCAAACAATGATGAAATTTACAATGAAGAAAATTTCATGGAAACATATAATGAAGAAACAAACAATGAAGTAAATTTCATGGAAGCATATAATGATTTTGAAACACCCTCTGAACAAATTCCACCAATAACAACACCTCCAATAATTATGCGTAGAAAAGATGAGTGCTTAATTGAGTTGATGAAAATATTTTGAAACCAATGCATAGCAAAATTTCTAATCGACATTCAAGAAAATTGGCTCAAGAAATTTGGGATAGCTTCTTTCATAGATTGGAGTATGATAGCCAAAGATGTCAATTATTTATTTTGTTGATGAATTTCTTAAGATGAGATCTATAATGTACATATTAGGACTAAGAACATCTAACATGAATAATGAAAATGATGAAATTGTTAAAAATATACATGATGCATATCATATTGTAGGCTTGAAATCACGTAAAAAAGATTGTAATGTTGCCCAATATATAATGATAACTTATGCAATAAGTGATTAAATAAGGAAAAATTGATTGATTTCAAAAACAAGTCAAACACTTGATATAAATAGAAAAATATTAATGAAAGCAACTGTAAGACGTGAAAGACTTAATGAACCCAATATGAAAGAGCTTTGGGTAATCTCTAGTAGACTTCCATGAAAGGACAAGGGTATAGCTAATGCTTTGAAAGACTTATTTAAATAATTTTGGAAACATAATACAAGAGTTTCACCCAATTTAAGAGATATAGTGAAAATAAGATTTGGTTCTCGTAATCATGAACCACATCTGAAATATTTCTTGGATATGACTCAAACATGATTGTACTCTAAGTTTTTTGTAAAAACATCGATAAATTACTATTATTCAAAGACTTTTTGAGATGGAAAACCTTTTTTATGTAAAAATAAATCACACATGCACCATTTGTTATTGTAGGCAACATGTTGAATTTTCAATGCACTATGATGTTTTTTACCATATTCATTGTACTTTGCATATTACTAACATTTTGCAGGAGTGTGTCATAGAAGTTCTATCAAAATCAGTGAGGGTATTTATTTCAAATATTTTTTTTGCAAGACTAGATGGATAGTTCTTTTATAAAAAACCATATTTAGCTACAAATTACAACATTTATGGTGGATTGCCAAAATTAAAAAATGTATCCATGAGAAGTGTACAAGTGCAATTGAAAAGGAATTAGTTGGTTTGAGAAAATACAAATCTATGACTTATAAAGTAAAATATGGTAAATAATATAAAAGGTGTGAGCTTGTTACGAAAGAGATACATGTGTCAAAATTTATGGTCAAATTCATGAAAATAAGTATTTATGAGTATGCAAGGCACACACATAGGGATAAATGGTTGGATGAACATTTAAATCTAAGCAAGGACACATTCCCAATTAATTTTATTGTTTTAGTAGTTCACTTTGTTAAAAATTACACATTCAAACTACAAATGAAAGTTCAATCACATTATTACAACTCAACACAAATTTCCATATACATGCATATAGCATTCATGCATGCACTTGATAGTATAAAGGAAGATAAAAAATATTAAGGGAGTACCATTCATATATTAATGATGACTGATCACATTGTAAAATGTATGTGCAAGGTTATTTTGATAAGTTCTATGGATAGTTGACTCAGAGGAATCTTATTTTCAAACGGCATTACATTTGGTCAGATAATTGCACATCACAATTCAAGAATACATGAATGTTTTATTGGTTGAGTAAGATGCAGGTTACCACAAGTGTAGAATATATTTAGAGTTTTACTAAGGTTGGCCATGGAAAATGGGAGCATGATGGTACTAGAGCATTTGTAAAAAGAGCCATTACAAGGAAGGACTTAAAATATGACAATGTTGCTAATTTGATTGACGTAAAAACTATGGTTGACTGATGTAATGAGAACATATGTCATGGTGCTCAAGTAAATTCTATGGTTCATAGATATTTTTGGTTAATAGAGGAAAAAGACTTAGAAAATTATGAGGATTGTATGACTCTAACATATTCAAGTGAGCTCCACTCATTTCGTAACTCAAATGCAGTTTCTTGGACTATTCATATGTGACACTTGGCATGATTTTGTTTTGGATGCTTGGAATTTGTTTGGAATGAGTGTGAGTCACAAGAGTGGGTGGATGACTGAAGTTCCAAACCTCTAATTCCAATTAACACATATCAAGCTCCACCAGCATTACAACTTATTGACATGACATCCTCACATGACTTTGACCATATATCTGATCTAGTATAGCCAGGTAGAATATTAATCTTTATGTACTATTTATTCTCATAATCTATCTTCATAATGTCATCAAATTTTCTTTTTATGATGCACGTCATGTTTTTTTAATTATTGAAGATGAGGATAATGAAGAGGGAACAAATTACTACTTATGTCGGTATGTAGATGGAAAGAAAAAATTAACTTCCTCGATAGTAGATGGATAAAACATTGATTGTCCCACTGGGTCTATGCTAGTCACTGGATCATGGCTTTGATGATATCCTATAAAAAATTCAAATATATGGTTGTTTGAAGACTTTGAAACTCAAATTTGGTTCTTGCAATGAATATTAAATTACAAAAATATCATGAGAGGCCAAGAAAAAAAAATTATAGAAAGTTCATGAATCAGACCATAAAGGTATTCTTGATACAATCAAGATTATAGAAGATATAAGTGGTTCATTAGATTGAAATGCATAGGTATGTTGGCTTGTAAAATGTATATGTAATCAATTTTACCAAATGTTTTTTTATTTTTTAGGTAGTACGTGCATAAATTTTATCTTTAATTACTTACTAACATTTTTTTATAGGTTAGTGGTGCCAAATTAGCTTCCACCTTCACATAATTGGCATCGTTAGTAAAGAGTTTCATATTCTTGAATCTAAGATAAGATTACTAAAATTACTTGGAATTTATGCACTCTTGAACAATTACTCATTACAAGTTTATTTCTCCTTGTAGCCTTCCAAACACATTTGTTGTCAGTATTTATGTGCTTCAAAATAGTAGTGAAAATACACTTAAAAATGGAAGTGAGTATCACGGTTGTTGTAACACATGTAATTTTCCTATATAGATGTGCTCAAAGTGATGGATTTTCACTTACTGGTCTCGGAGGTGAAGTTGCTAGTTAGAGGTCAAGAAGTTATCTCTTCACTGCCAAAAAGTTGCATTTTAAGACCCTTTACTGCAACTTCTACCATGGATTGCTCTTAGATGTAATTAAAACTATATTTAGGGTAAAACTAAAAGACTTTCCAATGTACATGAGATATCTTACAATTATTACATATGACTTATAGTTTTGGTTTTATGCATGCTTGAATTTAGGCTAAAAATTAGCATCTTTCTTATATTGGGAAGGGCATTCTTGAGCCCAGAATGGGTGGTGGGTTTGTGATTTAGGTCAAATAGGAGGCTAATAACCTGGTCCTAGATGTTATTCACCCCTTTGGATGTGTTTGTAGTACCCGTTTTAAGCCAACAAGCACCAAAAATTGAGTTTATAGACCATAGCTTCAAATTTGACAACATTTGTTATTAGTGTTTCCATTTTATGCATTCCTTAAATTAGGCTAAAAATCAACATCTTTCTTGTATTGAGAAGGGCATTCTTGAACCCAAAATGGGTGGTGGGTTTGTCATTTGGACTAGATGGGAGGCCAAAAACATGGTCATGAATGTTATTCTCCCCTCTTTACATGTTGATAGTGTCATTTTTCATCCAACAAGCATCAAAAATTGAGTTCTCAGACCGTAGCTTCAATTTTGACAACATTTATTGTCAATGTTTCTATGCTCTAGAACAGTAGTGAAAATGCACTTGTGGGTGGAAGTGGGTGTCACAATTATTGTAACATGTGTAATTTTCCTATATATATGTTCTCAAAGTAGTGGATTTTCACCTGCCAGTCCTAGAGGCAAAGTTTCTAGTTGGAGGTCAAGAAGTTGTCTCTTCATTGCCAAAAAGACGCATTTTAGGACCCTTTACTACAACTTCTACCACAGATTGATCTTAGAGGTGATTAAAACTAGATTTTGGGTATAAATAGAGGAATTTTATATTCACACAAGGTATCTTAATATTCCTTCATATGACTTACATTTTTGGTTTTATGCATGCTTACAGCTAGGTTTAAAATTAGCATCTTTCTTATATTGAGAAGAGCGTTCTTGAGCCTAGAATGGGTGGTGGGTTTGTCATCTGAGACAGATGAGAGGTAAATAATTGAGTCTTAGATGTTATTCACCCCCATAGATGTTTTCGCAGTGCCAATTTTCAGCCAATAAACACTAAAAATTGAGTTTTTGGACCATAGTTTCAACTTTGACAACATTTGTTGTCAATGTTTCCATGCTTCAGAACAATAGTGAAAATGCACTTGCGTGTGGAAGTGGGTGTCTTGGTTTTTGGAACATGTGTAATTTTACTATATATATATGATTTAAGTTTTTTATTTGCACATTCCGGTCTCAGAGGCAAAGTTTCTAGTTGGAGGTCAAGAAGTTGTCTCTTCACTACCAAAAAGTTACATTTTAGGACCCTTTACTGCAACTTCTACCACAGATTGCTCTTAGAGGTGATTTAGACTATATTCAAAGTGAAATTAGAGGTATTTCCCATACATATGATGGATATTATGGTTCCTCCATATGACTTACAATTTTTGTTTTATGAATGCCTGAAGTTAGGCTAAAAATCAACATCTTTCTTGTATTGGGAAGGGTGTTCTTGAGCCTGAAATGGGTGGTGGGTTTGTCATTCAGGCCAAATGAGAGGCCAAGAATCTGGTATTAGATGCCATACACCCCTTTGGATGTGTTGATATTGCTATTTTTTAGCCAACAAGCACCAAAAATTGAATTCTCAGACCGTAGCTTCAACTTTGACAACATTTATTGTCAGTGTTTTTGTGCTCTGAAACAGTAGTGAAAATGCACCTACGAGTGGAATTGGGTGTCACAATAATTGTAAAACATGTAATTTGCCTATTTATATGTGTTCAAAGCGGTGTATTTTTACCTGCTGGTCCTAGAGGCAAAGTTACTAGTTGGAGGTAGAGGATATTATGACAGAACTTTAAGTGAGGATTTGAACCTTTGAAACATTGTAATATTTTAAATTATGAAAAGGAGGGGATTGTTTGTGGAGTTAGACCTAAAATAAAGTTTTCATGCACTTAATTATCCAAATTATATCAATTATTGGAAATATATATATATATATATATATATATATATATATATATCAATTATGCCAATCCATCAAACTTGTACCCACAAACCCTCTTTGCACACAACATATAAATTCAACATAATGCAATGACAATTATGATAACTAAATGTATGGCTTCCATAAATCAAGTGTTTAAGGTGGTTTGGAGGTTGGGGAAATTATATAGGAAGAGATATGGCCAAACATCAATCCCAAAGAAGCCTAGAACCCTAGTGGGATAAGTTTACAATAGAGTGTAGTTGTTAGGCCTAGTCTTTAAAGCCATCAAGGGGTAGTAAGTGGATAATTTGGAAGAGTGGATGTCTAAGCTTGTGAGAATATTTGCTTAATATTTAAATAAGTATTATAAGTTTTATAATGGGGTCAAGAGTGAGCAATAAGGTCACAGGGGAAAAAATAATCGTTAAGAACATGAATTAGGCCTATTAGGCCTTATAGTCCTACTTGGGAAATAGTGGGAAATAGGTACAATGAAGACTTGGGGCCTTCAATGAAGGTTTTTTTTGGCATAAAATTATGCACCCTAGGACACTCTATTCAATCTCCTACAATTTTATGCAATATTGAATCATCTCTCAAGTTATGGGGACTTGAAGAAGAGATGAATCTCTAGATTATAAGTGCTAGCTCCCTAGATTCTTCTTTGAATATCTATCACCTAATCTAACACTTAACATGGAAATGGGTTAGAATTTCTACATAAATTGGAAAACTATGCTAAATAGGTGATCCACCAAGATATATACCATATACTATCAAACTTCTACCAAGTACAAAGCTTTCTAAGACCAATTCTAGGGATTAAAGGATTCTAACATAATTGCTTCAACGTGAAGGTAGCATACATGGGATAATCAACAAGATAATTGACCTAGTGGTAGATTACACACCATAGAGACAATTTCATTTTTGAATAAGGACCTAGTACAATCAACACACTTCACATGACCTATTAAAATTAGAACTCTTGCTTAAACATGAAGGATAAAGGGAGTAAGGATGATACTATCACTTAGCCCCACTATTCATCACTCACACACTTAGAAAAAATGTTCACAACTCAGAATTAGACTTGTATTCAATGTTCAAATACAAAGTGTGATGTCATTTTAGTAGGGCTTCACCATACCAGCTATGATTTATTCATACAATAGCCAAAAGGCTCAATTTATAGAACTTGCAAGAAGAGAGAGAAAAGAGAAGTTGAAGAGGCACAAGGACAAGTTTTCAAAGGTGAAAAATAGTTAAAATGCATGGAAGTGAGGTGGAAAATGAGTTATGGAACTTATTTGCATATGATTCCATCCCAAATTAGCCTCTTCTCTAAGTGTGGCGTATCATCTCTTCAATCACTCTCTTATGAAATTGCATTCATCAAGGGCTTTCTTGGGTGTTCTAAATCAAATTAGGGACAAGTGTCTTATGTGCATTAAGGAGAGGGAGTTAGAAATAGGTTTCCACCTTCATTGAGAGTTTTCTTAATCATGGATATTCTCTTGTACAAGCTTAATCATCACTTACAACCATGATCACTCTCCAATAGGATTGTCTTGACACTTAACACTAAAATCTTTAAATTCTTCCTAATTTATCCACACCAAGTGTCTTATGTGCATTAAGGAAAGGGAGTTAGAAATAGGTTTCCACCTTCATTGAGAGTTTTCTTAATCATGGATATTCTCTTGTACAAGCTTAATCATCACTTACAACCATGATCACTCTCCAATAGGATTGTCTTGACACTTAACACTAAAATCTTTAAATTATTCCTAATTTATCAACCCCAAGGGTCTCATGACACATGGTATGACACTTCATATACTTGGCACCATAATTCATACCTTAAAATTCCTTCAAACTTAAGTTTTCATGCTCTTCACTATGTCACTTGAGATGTCACTTTAGACTGGTTGAAGTGAGAGGCCTAGAAGGGACACTTGTGAATATTTCTAGGCTCTAAAAATTACATAGGGAGTTGGTTCAATTCCCAAGCTACCCTCCCAATTTATTGGTATCCATTGATCATCTTTAGGACCTAAAAAACACAAGAAAATTTCAAATAAACCTTATTCCTACATGACTTGCATGGATTATATACAATCTGATTCAATGTATTTGATGTTCATGAATTTGGAAACAACTTTTATTTTACACACATGGTCAAATTCATCCATTTGGGTACACATATAGCCTCATTTCCTCCATCAAGTACTAAAATAGGGTTTTCAAGGGTCATGGAGTGACTAACCCTCTTAAATTTTGTTCATAAAGGATACACATTATAAATATTTTAAAAATAAACTAATATCTCCTCAAGGACCATCTCTATCTTCCCTAAACACCTCCATGTCCCATGCATAAGCTCATGAAAGTTTTGAACTTTTCAACTTGACCACTCAAGCTCTTTCATGCATTCTATGAGGCCTATGAATGTTCTCAAGCCTAAAATGGTTCATAAACCTCTTTATATGTTCTAAAAACATGCCTCAATCATTGTAATGGATCCTCAATAGCTAGGAATGGAAATGATCCCTGTTTAGAGACTAGGCCTAGACCTTGTCAATAGGTTTGTCTGCACCTTTGAGACAAAATGAGGTTATATTATCTTTCCTTTCATATTATTGGATTTATAAATTCTTTAATAGTCCCATAAACATTTTCAAATCACTTAGGAATCCTATCCAAGGTCAAAATTGAAAATGACCATCCTTATCAAGCCCTTTGCTTACCATTCCTTGTCATGGTGACTGCAACCTTAGTATTTCATAGCATACTATTTGATTTTAAAGCTCCTAGGAATTTTTTTTTATCTTTTTTTAGGTCTCCTCAAGCTTATCCATTCTTCACTTGAGCTTTTCCTTTCTTCTGGTCACCTATTTAACCACTTTCCCTCAAAAATGTCTTTTCTTGCAGGAGAAAATTGCCCCTCCTTTGAGACAAAATAGAGGGTATTATACCTATTGGCCTTGTAAAATTTACCATTGGAGAGTGTCTCATGGGTACAAAGGATTATGTTTTCCAATATCTTCTAGATCAGCCATTTATCCCTTTAACTCTTGACATTTGCTAGGTAGAATTTTAAGTGCAAGACTGTGAGGGTAGGCAAGGTATAGGTTGTGTTTCGAGGTTTTAGGGATTGATTTGAGATTTTTTATGAAATTTAAGAATATTTAATTATTCCCATAACCTAATCAAACCATTTTATATTCTATTTGTGTCTTAAACACCTCTTTATGCTTTTGGGAACATAAACTAGGTCTATGACTACCTAGAAGGGAATCACTGTTTAGGCTCACCTATAGGTTGTTTGAGCTCAATTTGGAGTTTAAGGACATACCGCTTCTAATTTTTATCATCCCATATGAGTGTTAATCCACTATTTTTCCAATTTTAATCTCAATCATTTTCATTAATGCATCCCTCATTCCTAAGATTAGGCCACCTGCTCATTATGGATTGAGACACTCTTAAGGCCTTGTTGAGGTGTGGAGTTAAAAGCTTCACGGATGAGCAAATTGAAAGTTGCAAGATTTACACAGTCACCGATGTCAGTCAGGGATCGACTGGAGGCTACCAACATCGGTTATGGATCAGTCGACGTCGGTCATGTGTAGACTGACAGGGACCGACGTCAGTCACCTGTGCATCCAAAAAGTCTATTTTCATGGATGAAAGGGATTGTTTGCATGATTAGTTTAGCTGTTAGTTATAAGTCCGTGTTTCTATTTTTGACAGGACTATTTTGAACCCTTGATTAGGGGGTGTATCTAATGGTTGTGAATGCATAGATCATGATCCCTAATTCTATATAATAGGGATAGATCTTCATAGCTTGTAATTATGAGTAACAGACAATTCAAGTAGTTGAATTGTGTTTGTAATTGTGAGAGAGAACTCTTGAGGGAAAGAGATCTGTACATCTAAGAGGTGTGGAAGAAAGAGAGATTTCTTCATTGTATTTCCTTTTGAGAAGAGTTTAATACAAGTTTTTATTATTTCTTGTATCTCTTGTTCTTTGTTGATTTTGATTCTTAGTTACATATTTACTTCTAGTTTAATTCCGTGTTTAGTTGTTTGCACAACAGTAATCAATTGTTCTTGTTACAATCCTGACAAGTGGTATCAGAGCTTGGGTTCACTAACAGGTGGTTTCAGATTTGTTTAGTGTGTATTGATTACAAGGCACTCACAGGGGTTTCTATTTGAGTGGGAGCATAGCAATGGCAGAAGAAAGTAAACTGAGAATGGAGAAGTTCAATGGCAAGAACTATCAATTATGGAGGATGCATATAGAAGATTATCTATATCAAAAAGATCTGTACTTATCATTGGGTGGGGTTTCAAGGAAGCCCACAGATATGGAAGATGAAGAATGGAATGTTCTTGATAGAAAGGCTCTGGGATCTATAAGGTTGATCCTGGCATCTTCTGTGATTTCCAACTTGTCACAGGCAAAGACAATGGTAGAGTTGATGGACACTTTAGCAAATTTATATGAAAAGCCCTCAACTTCAAATAAGGTATATCTTATGAAGCAATTATTTAATTTGCAAATGCAGGAAGGTGGATCTGTATCTAGTCATCTAAATGATTTCCATGGTATTGTAAATCAATTAAATTTAGTCAAAATAGTTTTTGATGATGAAATTAAGGCTCTTTTAATATTATGCTCTTTGCTTGAAAGTTGGCATAGTTTAGTAATGGCAATTAGTAATATTGCATCTATTACAAATATCTTGAAAGTAGATGATGTTGTTAGTGTAATCCTAAATGAAGAGACTCGCAGGAAAAGCACAGGGGAATCATCAGGTAATGCTTTAAGTATTGAAAGCAGGGAAAGGCAAAAAGAGAAGAGCAAGCAAGGGAGATCAAGGTCTAAGTCAAAGATGAGAAGAAGATCCAAATCTAGAAATGGAATAAGAATAACCTGTTGGAATTGTGGAAAGATAGGACATGCAAAGAAAGATTGATGGTTGCCGGTTAAAGAAGAAAATCAGCATGAAGGTAAAGAAGAAGCAAAAGTTGCAGGTATTGCACAAGATGCTCTTGTACTTTCTTTGGATAATAGAATAGAATCTTGGGTTGTAGATTCTGGTGCCTCTTTTCATGCAACCCCAAATAGAGAATTTTTCAGTGATTATGTCCAAGGAGATTTTGAAAAAGTTTATTTACAGGATGATGAGCCTTGTAAAAATTTTGGCAAAGGAAAAGTGCAGCTGAAATTGCAGAATGGCAACACATGGGTGTTCAGGGATGTCATGCATGTACCCATCCTGAAGAGGAATCTAATTTCTATAGAAAAGTTGGGGGATGAGGGTTGTACAGTAACTCTCACAGCTGAATCTTGGAAGGTTACCAAGGGTGCACTTGTATTGGCCAGAGGTAAGAGAGAAGGTACTCTCTATTTATGTAATTATATTACTGATTATTCTCCTTCTGTATTATCTACTTTAGATGTAGATGCAAAGTTGTGGCACTATAGGCTCGGCCACATGAGTGAGAAGGGAATGAAATTTCTTAAGTCAAAAGATAAGCTTTCAGATTTGAAATGCATAGATCTAGATTTCTGTGAGCATTGTATTTTTGGAAAGCAGAAGAGAGTGAAGTTTCTCAAAATTGGGTCATCAAGGAGGAAGCACAAGTTGGAGCTTGTTCACACAGACGTGTGGGGACCAGCTCAAGTAGCTTTAATTGGAGGATCACAGTATTATGTTACTTTCATTGATGATGCTACAAGAAAGGTATAGGTCTATTGCATAAAGAAGAAATCTGATGTATTTGACACATTTATGAAATGGAAAGCTTTGGTTGAGAATGAAATAAGTTTGAGATTGAAGTGTATTAGATCTAACAATGGTGGTGAGTACTGCAGCTATAAGTTCAATAGGTACTGTTCTATGAATAGAATACGTAGGTAAAGGATGGTTCCAAGGACACCTCAGCAAAATGGAGTTTTTGAGAGGATGAATAGAACAATAATGGAGTGTGCACGGAGTATGAGGTTGCATGTTGGTTTGCCCTTACAGTTTTGGGCAGAAGCTATAAACACTGCAATTTACCTAATTAATAAAGGACCTTGTACTACACTGGATGGTGGAATTCCAGAAGAGGCCTAGACAGGTAAAAAGGTAGATCTTTCATTTCTCAGAGTTTTTGGTTCTGAATCTTTTGTGCATGTTGATAAAGAAAATAGAAATAATCTGGATGTTAAATCTATGAGGTGCACTTTTATTGGTTATGGCTCTAAAGATTTCAAATTTTGATTATGAAATATAGAAACTAATAAGATTATTAGAAGCTGTGATGTTGTTTTCAATGAGAAAGTGATGTACAAGGATCAGCGCAAGAGGTTGAATGATTCTGAGCAGAGCAATAGAGATTTGGACAAGATTGTGATCCAAAATGAGCTCACAGGAAATCACTTCCAAAAAAACACAGACACCGACGTCGGTCAGGCAGGAACCGATGTCGGTCAGATAGGTTGGACAATAACCGATGTCGATCATGCAAGAACCAACGTCGATCAGACAGGAACTGACGTCGGTCGGGTGGAACTGACGTCAGTCAGATACAGACCTGGAGATGATCGAGATCGGTCACTGACAGAGAATTTGGGTGGACAATAAGCAGTGAATGAGTCTCAAACACCCTTGAGGAGGTCAGAAAGGGTAAGTAAACCTCCAACTCAATATTCCCCTTCATTATTCTACTTATTTCTCACTGATAGTGGAGAACCAGAGAGTTTTGATGAAGTAATATAGGTAGAAACCCAAAAATAGTGGGAGCTTGGCATGAATGAGGAGATTGATTCCTTGGAAAAGAACCAAACATGGGATTTGGTTGAGTTGCCAGTGGGTAAGAGAGCACTAAAAAATAAATGGGTTTACAGGTTAAAGGAAGGTGAGAATGGACAAATGAGACACAAGGCCAGGTTGGTAGTAAAGGGATTTGCACAGAAACCAGGTATTGATTTTGGTGAAATTTTTTCTCCTGTAGTAAAAATGACTTCTATTCAGACTGTATTGTCTTTAGTTGTTATTGAGGATTTGCATCTTGAGCAGCTTGATGTTAAGACAACATTTCTTCATGGAGATTTGTATGAAGAAATATATATGGATCACCCAGAAGGGTTTGAGGTCAAAGGTAAGGAGAAGCTTGTGTGCAGGTTGAAGAAGAGCTTATATGGTCTTAAGCAAGCTCCTAGACAATGGTGTTTGAGATTTGACAGGTTTATGACTGAGCATGGTTTCAATAGATGTCAATCTGACCATTGTGTTTATTTTAAGAGATTGGATAATGGTAGATATATTATTCTGTTGCTGTATGTAGATGATATGTTTGTTGTAGGTTCACACATGCAGGATATTTTTGAGCTTAAGTTAAAATTAGCTCACACATTTGCCATGAAGGATTTGGGAGTAGCAAAGAAAATCCTTGGCATGAGTATTAAGAGAGACAGGAAAAATCACAAGTTGATTTTGTCTCAAGAGGATTATGTGAACAAGGTGTTGGAGAGGTTTAATATGCAGGATGCAAAACAGGTAGGCACACCTATGGCTGGACACTTCAAGTTGAGTAAAGAACAATGTCCTAAATCATATGATGAGGTAGAGTACATGAGTAGAGTTCCATATGCTTCCATAGTTGGGAGTTTGATGTATGCAATGGTATGTACTAGACCTGATATTGCCCAAGCAGTGGGAGTTGTTAGTAAGTTTATGGCCAATCCAGGGAAGGAACACTGGAAAGCAGTTTAGTGGATTCTTAGATATCTGAGAGGGACTAGCAGTAGGCATTTATGCTATGGAGGGTCAAATACTTCTCTACATGGATATGTAGATTTAGATATGGCAGGTGACTTGGATGGTAGGAGAAGCACCACAGGGTATGTTTTCACTATTGGTAGAACGGCGGTTAGCTGGATTTCAAAGTTGCAAAAGGTTGTTGCCTTGTCTACTACAGAGGTAGAATACATTGCAGTCACAGAGGCTAGCAAAGAGATGATATGGATGACTCGGTTCATGGAAGAGTTGGGAAAGGAGAAAGAGAGTTGCAAATTATACAGTGATAGTCAGAGTGCAATTCATTTGGCTAAGAACTCAGCCTTTCATTCAAGAACCAAACATATACAGCTTAGGTACCACTTCATTAGACAGGTATTGGAGGATGGTGAGTTGAAGCTGGAAAAGATCCATATAGATGAGAACCCTGCAGATATGTTAACAAAGTCAGTAACAAAGGAGAAGTTGAATCTTCATTCAACTTTTGTTGGTCTTCAAAATTGAGCTTGAAGATGGAGGAGAAGCTAGAAGATGTTGTTGTACAGGTATAGGTGTAGTTGTTTATCTCCAAGTGGGAGATTGTTGAGGTGTGGAGCTAAAAGCTTCACGAATGAGCAAATTGAAAGTTGCAAGATTTACATAGTCACCAACGTTGGTCAGGGATCGACTGGAGGCTACCAACATCGGTTATGGATTGACCAATGTCGATCATGTGCAAACTGATAGGGACCAACGTCGGTCACCTGTGCATCCAGAAAGTCTATTTTCGTGGATGAAATAGATTGTTTGCAAGATTAGTTTAGATGTTAGTTGTAAGTCTGTGTTTCTATTTTTGGCTGGAATATTTTGAACCCTTGATTAGGAGGTGTATCTAATGGTTGTGAATGCATAGCTCATGATCCCTAATTCTATATAATAGGGATAGATCTTCATAGCTTGTAATTATGAGTAACAGACAATTCAAGTAGCTGAATTGTGTTTGTAATTGTGAGAGAGAACTCTTGAGGGAAAGAGATCTGTACATCTGAGAGGTGTGGAAGAAAGAGAGATTTCTTCATTGTATTTCCTTCTGAGAAGAGTTTAATACAAGTTTTAATTATTTATTATATCTCTTGTTCTTTTTTTATTTTGATTCTTAGTTACATATTTACTTCTGGTTTAATTCTGTGTTTAGTTGCTTGCACAACAGTAATCAATTGTTCTTGTTACGATCCTGACAGGCCTTGCCTGTAGATGCATTCTGAGTTTTTCCACCCTTATATTAGGTGTAATTAGGTTTTACATGAGCTCCCAAAGGTCAATCCTTATTTTTCTAAGCCAAATTTACCAATAAAATCTCTTTTTATTCAAAGGAGACCCCACATCTCACTCACTACCCACATACCCTATTTGACTGTGTTTCATGCCTTCTAGGCCTACCTATAGATGATATTTGGTGAAAAAAGGACTTGGTCATGGGTATTTATAATTTTAATGAACCTAAAAAACTCCTTTAGCATCTAATTTACTTGTATCAACTTTTAATGATTTATCAACTCCTCCAACCTCATGCCAAGGTCACTATCTCAGTCAATAGGTTATTTGGATCCTCTCATGGGTTTGTGTAAGCTCATTTGTCCTTTGAAAGATTAATATTAAGACATAAACATCTTTCTTGAGCTTATTAATAATATTTTCAGTAGGTTTGAGCTCCTATTATCCTACCAATATACCTTTTCATCTCAAGGTCAAGCTTACTATCAGGACTGAGATACTTGCATTAGTTTTAGGTCTTTTGGTGATGTTTGAATCCTAAACACAATGTTTAACACACATATTTAAAGATACATATTCATTATATATGATTTTTAACTCACAAATTAACCTTGGGTATCATTATCATCATAGAAACATTAACCTTGACTTACTACTTATCATTTTGACCTGACTATGTTTTATGGACCTTAGGCTTATGTAGGTGTTTTGGTGATGCTTAGGGCATGTTTGAAGGTGTTATAACTTCCCCTAAATGTATTTAAATATCAAACACTCTTATACCTCCTTGAAATCTCAAAATAAGGTCTAAACTCTAACCTTTAACCCACTATTTGAAACCCTTACTGCAAGTTTCACTTCTTAGGCCTGTGTACGAACAGGGCAAAGTGTTTAGGGGTCATTATGTCAAATTCCATCTTCTCTTGTAGTATATTTATGATTAAAAATTCTCCTTCACCCATTATAAATATTTGAGCATGATGTAAGGCTATTTTTCAATTTGAATGGAAAAACTCTTTTCTTTGCCTCAACCCTATAGACAACACTACCCTATTTTAGTGGTTTTTTAGCCATTTTTTAGTGTCTAAATGACCACCCTCCATTATTCATTATTCCTTAAAACTTGGTTAAGTATTTGATTGATCTAGAGGCTACATACCCACTCAATTATAGGATTCAAAACCTTTTATAAATTTAAATTAAGAGGCCTATCAAAACCCCTAAGGCCTTTGTTTGGTCATTTTGGAGCAAAAGGGCCTGAATACAGTCTAACTTTCCATTTATTGTTTTGACACTTTCCTTGTCAAGATAGCATCATCAAGAGGTCTATTTGGAAATTTATATATCAAATAACCTCAAATGGGGTTGATTAATTATTGAAACACCTCTAGAAGGCATATTTGCATCTTGTGGCACCAACTGTAGATGATTATTCTTTATATATAGGCAGAACTGAGACAATATTCCAAGTATGCAAGTTTGTAGCACATATATGCCTCCAAAAATCACTTCAATGAATTATATCAGTCCCAAGATATTAAGGACCATATCAAACCCTCCACCTTTTATTAGTGGTATCAGCATGCTTATGTAAGTGAAGTTTCTTGACTATAATATATAGGGAAATCATGAAATAGCAAGAAAATGTAAGGAAAGGCCTTTGAATCACCTCAAAAACAATTTTCAATTCTTAAATTCCTAAAATACATTAGTATCATCCCAAGAAACATCAAAACATCTTTTATAACATGAATAAATCACTTTCAAGGCAAATGAGATGACTGCAAGTGCAAACTAGACATTTTGCAAACATATACCAGCCTAGAAGAGGCTTTCCCAAGTTCTTGAGCCCTCCAAAACAAAAAAAATCATGGGAATGTATTTAAAATCATATAGAAACATATACAAAAAACAAAGCCATCAAACCAAAATAAGAAAAACCAAGACAAGCTCAAATAGTGACCCCTTCATGGTTGCAAGTCCATAAAAAGTTGCCTATAGTGTTAACCATTGTTCATAAGGGAGGATACACAAAATTTTAAATTATTTTTATGAAAATTAATTTTAATCAAATCACTATCCACCCCCAAGACCATTCTTCCCAACTCCACCTGTATGGTCCACACCAAGTACTTGAAAATGACCCTTTTTTGATTGCCAAGAGAAAATGGAGGAAAAGAAGTTCCAGATGGAATTTTTTACATTATCCTTGTAAAAAAAGTGTGAAAAATAGTTTTTAGAGGTTAATAGTTACTCCACTCATGTTTAACATTGAAGATGAGTTCAAAGAATCCATATAAGTGCCCAAAAGGGCCTAAAAATAAGAAAAACTCCTTTTTGCACATAACTACTTCTTGGCTAACATTTGACTACTCCTAACATGATCTTGACCTCTTCCACGTTGAAACTCACCTTTTTTTCAAACTTTCTCCCTTGAAAATTTGTACGAGTCATTAAAAGGGCTAAAATATGACTAAAAGGCCCCCTTTTGCACATGAGACATAGCACATGATAAATTCATGACTTGAAAACATGTTAAGGACCACCTTATGAAATTTTAAACACAATTTTATCCTTTGACTACCTTTGACTAGGGTTGACCAAACTTTGACTTTAGTTGACTAGCCTAGTACAAAGAGGGTGGACTTCAACAAGGACTAGGAAGAGGATAAGATAATAGACCAACATGACACCCTATAGGACACATGGGAACCTTCTTCAAATTTTCAAAATAGTATGGGTTTACTAAATATGACTATAAGTCAAATTAAGTCAACATTTTGGCAACTCGTAAGGGTAACATACTTGCCTATGTTAAGGACTAGTAGCCTTATTCCATCCATTGGACTAAAGGAGTTAGAATGCACCTGGAAATAGTAGTACCAGACCTTGAATTGACCATAAGATAGATGACATTACCTCAAAACACATAAAGAAATAACAACACACATAAGACCAAATCAAAACACAAAGCAAAGACACAACTGAAAATAAACTAGTATGTACATTCATATTGATCATACTCCCTTCATGGATGAAAAGGGGAGTATCTTGAATCTCCCTCCTCACTAGATGAATGAGGATGTCAAGCATCCTTCCTTTTGGGTGTGATGCTAGATGACTCATGTTTTCTCTTTGTTCCTTGAATTATCATGTCATTTGATGAAGTCATCTCAAACATGTCTCCAAAGTAGATGAAGTCCTCTTGGTCTTGGAAACATGCCTCATATTGTTTTCTTCTTATCTCCTCATAGAAAATTTACATATCCATGCATGGGACAGCTTTTTTCAAGTTCATGTCTTCTTGAAAGATCTCATCCTCCTCAGTTATCTCACATTCAAACTCTCCAAGAAGCATTATATCATGAAAATTTGGAAGCATCTCTTACTCAAATTCTTCTTTGATAATGGTGGAGGTAGCTTCATAGGTGATTGTAGGATCAATCTTCAAATCACCTTCCAAAGTCCCAAAATTATCATAGATTGTTCCATCATGATCTAGACTCTCTTGATGATAATACTTCTCAACACATACCTGCTCTCTAATTTCTAGGTTGTCATGGCTTGTGGTCAGCTCTATAAAACTTGTAGGCCCCTTTTTTCTTTCAAATTCATTGCAAATGTCTTCAAACCTCTACCATAAGCCATCATATCTTGACTGGTCAACATCATGGAAAGGAACAATGAGAGAAAACACTTCTTCTTCTTTGGGATTCAAGATAAATCCTTTCAAGGCATCTTTTTCAACACAAGGAACATCATTTTCATAAGGACTTAACTCTTTCTCATTGTTTAGCCAATCTGAAACCTCTATTCCTTCCTCACAATACTCTCCACATAAGTTAATTTGTTCCACCATGATTTCTTCCCTCTTTTGGTTGCTCTCTTGGATGGACTCCCAAGAAGGGGAATTTTTGGAAATGGACAAAGAACTTGGGCCATTTTGAGACTGCCAAGATGAAGTTGTTTCATGAGCTCTCAATCTCTCCTCTACATTGAAAATTAGGCCACAAACCTCAAGAACCTCATAGGTAATATTTGACCAATATCACTCTCTATGGGTATCCACTCCCTTTTGACTCATTCCAAAGCATCCCTTACAATCTCAATACAAACACTAGGGATGTCTTGACTACAATCATATCTAGTGTCAAAATCTAACATGTAGTCTTGGTAGCCAATAAGAATTATTTTGAAACTTGAAATAGGATGAATTAGAGAGGAATCAGATGGACTAAGTGGAGTAAAATTTGGAGAGGATTGATTATAAATAACATAGGGATCATGATGAGTTTGCTCATCTTGAGGAGGAATAGGTGAAGCAAGACATACCTCTTCTACTTCATGATCTTCATTTGTAAGTGGGGGTATAGGATTATTTTCTTCATGTACACAATAGGATAACAAATAATTATCCTCTATGGATGTATATGGATCATGCTTATATGTTTCAATACTGTACTCATCAAGGAAAAGATCAAAAATACCTTCAAGAGGAGAGGATGATTCACCACCCGTGACACCTTCTTCTTCACTAATCACACAATTTTGATTTGAATTTGTCTCCACATATGGTTTAATATGAAACCTTGCCAAGGGTTGTGTTATTATGGTCACCTTAGTTCCATATCTTGTCCTAAAATCTAGAAAATTCCAATTAGTAGAAAGGTATCCTCCTATTTTATCTGTGAAGTCTCTTGACAAGCAAATGGAAAAATGAGCTGGAAGATCCACCACCACAATGTCTTGCATAATGGGGAAACATAGATAATCATGTAGAAAGACTTTAAATCTTCTAACCAATCCACTATCTTGGTTGGAGTTCCATCAAGCTACAACACACCTTTGTTATATGGTTCATACTCTAAGCCTAGCTTATCTCCAACCACCTTAGGCATAACTGAGGTACTAGCTTCACTATCCACAATGAAATTGTGAACCAATTTGACTCCCACAATGAGGTTGAAGTAAAAAGGTGGAGGCTTTACAGATTTGGTGGAGGGTTCTAGGCCATGACCTGGTGTATTGGCAAGGTTTACACCATAGTGTCTTGGAGCTTGAAGGGCTACATGAATGTTTTCAAGTTGTTCTTGTAGGAGTCCCTCTTGACTAGGAAATTTCAAAACTTCCTAAAGAGATATGCTTGTCTTGGTATTATTCAAAGAATCAATAATGTTTTGAGGGGAATTATTTACCTTTTCTTGCATTCTTGAAGGTAGGGAGGAAGTTTGGATTTGATTCATTGTAGGATTGACAACCTTGCTCATATTCAAACTTTGATGAGGAATGTGACTAGTAGGAGGTGTTACATTAGGATTCACACCTTATGGACTTGGAGAGGCATTATTTGGAGTCATATGTGCTTCTAGAACATCCCCCAAAGCTATCTTTTTTGCTCTTGTGTTGGCTGCAATTGATGTACTTTGGTTCAACACATAGTTATTCCCTTTTTGAAATTTCAACAAAATGGTACTTTAGCTACTACCCTCTCCATGAG
This sequence comes from Torreya grandis, assembly GCA_037957365.1. Lineage (NCBI taxonomy): Eukaryota > Viridiplantae > Streptophyta > Pinopsida > Cupressales > Taxaceae > Torreya > Torreya grandis. The sequence goes on from JARHVA010003297.1 coordinate 1,222,801, forward strand.
TATCCCTTTGCATTAGATGTGCTTCTTATGATGTGAGGCAAGGAGGAGCTCCCTCTTGTGCCACTAAGGCTTGACAATGTTCTCTACCATCATACCCAAACTAATCTTGAGATTATCCCCAATGATCCAAATATTCCTCTCCTTATACCAGATTACTATGGACCGGAACAACAACCTTTATAGATGGAGTGGAATTAGAATTATAGGCATTGGGATGCCTATTGAAACCTTGTTGACCTTGTCCTCTTCCTTGGTAATTTTATTGGGGTAGAGGTATATAGGTTTGAGAAGGATAATAGTGGGGATTGGGTGGAGAAATTGCATGTAATTGAGCTTGTTTGAGTTGAGCTTGCAATGACCGAATCATTTCATCTTTGCCTAAATAATTATCCACATTCTTGGGAGTGGTTTTAGGCTTGACATTGGTATTGGAAACTTGTGTTATACTTGGAGCTTCAACTGAATTATGAGACAACAAAGGCATGGAGACTCTTAGAGGTAATTTCCTAGATTATATAAAGATATTCTCAGCTTCAATGGCTATCTCATATGCCTCTGGAAAAGTAAACCCTCCCATTTATTACAACATTATTTCCACATCAGTGCTAATAGCTTTGAGATAAGTGGGGAATACAAAGCTTGGAGGAGGCCTCATAATAGGTGGTAATCTATACCATGTCTTTTGAAACTTTTCATTGAAATCCCCCATAGATTCATTAGGACCTCTCCTTATCAAATTTATCTGGTGAATTAGTGAAGTATGATCACTCTTATTCTCAAACCTATTCACCAACAATTCTCCAAAATCATCTTAACTAGTGATGCAAGCACCCTCCAATGTCCTATACCAATCAAGTGCCTTACCCTTTAAAGACATGGCAAGTAGTCTAATAGTTATGTTAGCTTGCATGATATTGTGGAAATTTCAAAAGTTTTAAATGTCCCTAATGTGCTCAGATGGGGAAATAGGGCCTTCTCCATTAAAACTAGGGAGACTTTTGGTAGTATTGGGAGGAATAGGATCATATGCAGGAAGGTTAATTGTATTTTGGGTGTTGAAGGCTGGGAAAGGATGTTGTTATTGGCCATTTTTGGCCCACATATGAATCTCTTGTATGGTTTGATGAAAAATTGGGTCAAATTCTTATAAATGTATCCAACATTAGTGTTCAAGGATAACCCTGTAAGCCAAAAGCTAAATGAAAAATCTCTTTTCGGTTAAGTCTTTTACTTGTTCATTCTTTCAGAGAACAAGTGAAAGGTGATTTATTTCAAACCTATTTTGGTTTCATTTTCCTTTTGAAAAAATTGTGTGGATAATTTCTCTAAAGGAATTCTTTCTCCTTTTAGCTAAGTGTTCTCTCTTTAGGAGTTTTTTCTCGGTTTCTTTTGTTCAAGTTTTGGAAAATCTTCGAGAAAATTGTTCCAAAAGAATTGTTCCAAGAAAAAGTTTTGAAAGATATATTTTAAAGTGAAGGTGCCAAACTAAAAACTTTGAAGGATCATTTTAGGTTTTTTGAAGGGCCACTACCCCTTTCAAAGGGATATTTCCATTTTACCTGAGAAAATTATCACCAGCAGTGGGGGCACTTACAAAAGTTTGGGTCCTTTTCAAAAGGCCCAAGTCCATTATGGAAGGGATTGTTCACTTTTCCAGAGGACCATTGTAATATTTCTAAAGGTCTTAATAAAAAATTCTAAAGGGTATGTTACCCTTTGGGAGGTGCCATTGACAAAGCCTGAAGGGTCTCTTGCCCTTTAGGAAGGTCCTTTTCAAGAAACCTGAAGGGCTCTTTCCCTTTGGGAAGGTTCATTTTCAAACCTGAAGGGTACCTTGAAAAAGTCTTAAAGGAATATTTTTTGAAGACATAAATTCCTTCAGACAAATTTTCCATAGGAAAGTGATAAACAAAAGCTCAAGGAAAAAGTGCCCAAAAGGATGTCAAAGACAATGACCAAAATGAAAGTTTGAATAAATTGATGACGGGCTTGCAAACGTCAAGTATGGGCCCTTGCAAGTAGTTATTAGTGTTTAAAAGACTAGAAGGAGATACGTAACCTATAGACTCACATCAAAATAAATAAGATAAACTCAAGAAAACCAATGTCTTTAGATTGGTTTTCCATCTATAAGGAAGATTTGGTCCAGGTTTTAAGGCAAGAGCTGGTAGGTGAAGTTATGAGGAGTCTTCATCCTTCAACATGGCCATCATCTCTGACCAATAGTTGACAAATGTAGAAGCAACATGGCTCAGTCATGTTTATAGGTGTAAGAATTTTTACCCTCATACATAACCAGATAAGTGTAGGATAGCATGGAGATGAAATATAATGATCAAGCAATTATAAAAGATAGCTTGAACATTTAAGACATTTCTAGACTTTTCCTTCTTAGTGGACCATGACATCCTCATCCTCAGCAAGTTTTTTCTTCTAGTGCATTTCTTGACCAATGAGAGGGTTGGAATACTTTTGGAGCTAATGGAAATTATTATATTAGAAAAGTATTAGTTTTAATTAACCTAAGTGTGGGTGAGAATTCGTGGAGGGTGGTTGGGTCTCATTTATTGATTTCTATCTACTCGCCTCTTCTCTTTGGGTCTTCCCCTTTTCTATATATGTCTTTATTCTTTTCAAAATAAGATATCCTCATTTGACAAGGAAGAACCCTATCAAAATTTGTAAGAAAGACCTTTTGAATCAATAAATATCATTTTTACCTATCTCTTGTCTGAAAATTTTATTTAGCAAGCTTGTGCATGATGGCCTTGTGAAGAAGTGTTCTTCCATGTCCCTTGTCCTTCCTTCTTACCTATTTTTAGGTATTTTTGAGTTAGTTGTAGGTATGAACTTGAGATCTTTCTACCATTAATGGATGCTTGGTGTGAATTTCAAAATTCCTCTTTGATTCATATATGGCTTAGTAAGCCTAGTTTATAAAACACTTATGCAAATTAACTAGTTGTGAGGCTGTGTAATTAAAGTTATCTTATGTTGAATAAGTTTTTATTTCATGCTTATGTGGGTCACTCTCTATCTGGTGCATCACCTTTCTTAATTCAATTTTCCATTTTTATGTTACCTTTCTCTCCCTTTTCCTTGGTCAATAATAGGTTTTAGTGTGTGGGAATAGCTAAAGTGAAACATCTGAGGAGCTAGCATCATTAAAAATCTTAGAGGTTCAACCTCACTATAGGATACCCACAGCTTGAGGTTGCTCCAATTTTATATTTGGAAGTGAAAGAGCCTAAAAAACTCTCCCATAAGGGTGTAATTTCATGCTACAATAATTTATGGCATGCCTAGTGGGACATTTTCACAAAATATTGGTCAAGTTTGATACTGGTTTGATCAATTTGTAGTGGTTGTAGCTTTCATCTTTCATTATCTAGGGACTCCAAAGAACACTCAACAATCTAGTGGCAGAGTAGTAACTATCTTTCATTCCAAAGGTGACTAAAATATCAACTTCTATAGGTATTCTTTTTGAATTTGTTGAATTACCTTTAAACTCAGCAAGAAGGTTAAGGTTCACCCATACTCACCCCATACTCAGCCTTACGTAAGAAACTACTTTCCTAAACTAGTCATAAGGTACACCTATGTGAGAAGATCTTTGTTAGCCCCTCTTGTTATCATGATTCCCCAAAGAGATTTTGTGGTTTTTAGTGGCCAAAGTCTTTTGAATTTGCCATAATATGACCCTATGCCAGTAACAGCCCTCAGAATATTACATAGGAGACAAAACTATAACTTCTACTAAACACATAATAGACATAGCCAATTTTTGCAACATCCATAATGTCATAGTAGAAAATGTAGCTATTAGGATATTGGATATATCCTTCAAGGGAAAGGTGTGAGATTGGTATAGAGGTCTAGCTACTAACTCTATCCAATCATGGGATCAATTGGGAATAGCTTTGTGTAAGAGGTTTGCAGATAAGAGTGATCATTTATCACTTGCAGAATAGTTGACCACAATCAAGAGAGCTCCTCATGAAGTCATGAAAGACTTCAACATGAGATTTAAAAAGGCTTAGGATATAATTCTAGCCACTGTTAGACCATCCCCAAACTTTGCCCTCTATATTATTTAAAAGCTCTGCATAGTGACATAGTTGTAATGATCCAATCCATGGGATGGGACATTTTGCCAGGTACTTATGAGGTGGCTATCAAAGATAAAAATTATCTAGTCTAGGCTGATAAGCTTACTTTTAGACCCCTAATGCCCCTTTTCCCTAAGATCAAACCACCTCCTATAATTTTCCCCCACTTGATGTCATCATTCCATCTCCAACTATTATTGTTGTACCTTCACCAAAGCAAGAGAAGGCCTCCACTAGTGGATTCAGTGACTCCCAAGAGCAAAAGAACTACTTAGAACTAAAGAGCATGCTTCAATCCTTGGGAAATGATGTGGTCAATGTCAAGAGATAGCGATATTACATCAAGTTGTGTCAACCTCCATATCAGCCTTAGCAACAACCTTATTAAGCAAATAGGTCACCCTACAAAAGAGGTTTCTAAGGATAGTGGCAGCCTAATTATGCTAGATAGCAAAATTACAATCCACATATTGTAGGCCCTTCCAATTCATTAGTTCTTATTCAAAACAATATGGCTCAAGAGGCTGAAGGGATAATGCCTTAGAATCAATCTTTTGGGCAATCCATTGTCCTAACTAATGGTTCTAACTAGGATTTCAATGACCAATGGTATTAGGTTACTGCTTATGGGTATAATCAAGCTCTTATGTCTCAAAGCACAAAGATCCCCATGATGACAAAGCCAAAGCAACCTCCACAAAATCAAAGACCAGATTAGGTATCAAACTAACTAGAAGCTACAATGGTTATCAGTGAGTAGGAAGAGTGTTATGCATCTAATCAGTAGGCCATCCCTACTCTGGCTCATGTTAAAAGAAATAATATGGGTGACAACTAGGAAGCTTTCAAAAAATCTCTTATCACCACTCCTTCATTGACCAAGATAACAACAGTGACTCACAAAGAATAAGCAAAATTTAGCAATACACCAATCAACATTATCAAGAAAATGAAGAAATCCAATGTGAACGTACCAATGTGGGACATGCTTTCCATGCCTAGTCAAGTGGATATCATTTAAGAAGGCTTGTCTAAGATAAGTGTTACAACAACCGTAGGTAGACAACTAAGCAAAGAAACCGAGGTCCTCACTAATGTAACCCAAGGTCCTATGGGATAAGGGTTAATTAAGGTGGTCAAGCCTCCTCCATTCTATATTTTATTAATTTTTTGGTGATTCTTTGGTGCATAATTGCTTGGTAGATAGTGGAGCTATTACTTCAGTAATGCAAAAATCAATAACAGACCAACTTGGTTTAAAGTATGAACCCCAATCCAAGGGAGTTTTTCAACTTGATGGATCTTCCACTAAACTAGTTGGTATTATCAAAGGTCTCAGTCTAACCCTGCATGCTTATCCTAGTGTTTTAGTGGCTCAAGATGTGTTGACTCTAGAGGTGCTTCCTCATTTTTCTCTATGTTTATCTAGAGAATTCATAGAAAAGATAAGAGGATATTTCATAGTAGATTGGTCATACATGGCATTTAGAACTAGGTACGGGACTAAGGTATAAATCAAGGCTGAACCCATAGCACACTTTCACATTGAACTGAATCAACCAAATAACATAAACCTCAATTGCACTATCCTTGATGAGGATGAGTTTACAATTGGTCAAGAGCTAAATACTCATCCTAAAGAAATTCTATATGTATTCTTGGATGCGCTATGGGGGGATAATCAATTTCTCAACCCTTTGGAAGGTGTTGAAGAAAGAGACATGGGTGTCTATTTGCTACATGAATAAAATCAACGCATGCCTTCCCTTACTGGACCTAAAGATGACCTCAATGGCATGTGGAAGTTGTTCTTTGATGGTTCAAGGAGCAAGAATGGAGTAGGTGTAGGGGAAATGTTGGTTTCCCCTTCAAATGATAAGTATTTCTCTTCTTATAGGTTCCATTTTAGTTTCTCTTCAAACATGGTAGAATGTGAAGGCTTAATCCATGGCCTTCAACGAGCCAGTAAGAAAGGAATCAAGCAACTGCAAACATATGGGTACATTGAGCTTATAGTAAACCAAGTCAGAGGCTTGAACATTATGAAGAATCCTTTGATGAGGTCTTAAAAAAATAGGGTGTGGGACCAAATTTAAGATTTTGAATCTTTTGACATTCAAGTTGTGCTAAGGAACCAAAATCAACATGTTGATAGGTTGGCAATCATGGGGGCTCAGTCTAGCATCCTAAGTAAGCTAAAAGAAGCCAAGGTTTAGCCACATGTCAAAGTGGTGGTGAGGCCATCAGTGTCAAAAAATGAGGCCCATTATCAAGTTTTTTAAAATGACAAACAAATTGCTTGTTTCTTATAGCAAGAATCCAAGTTTCCTCCGTCAACCAAGAGAAGTTTCAACACCATTATGATGATCAAATCATTCAACTGAAATCTAACAAGCTCCCTAAAGGGCTAGTCACCCTTGAAGTCCTTTTCCATGAGGGAGACCATATGAGGAAAGACAAGATAGTAATGTCAACTGATGAAGTAAAGTATGAGAGAGTCTCATTTTTAAGGACAAGCTTCTCAAGCTTGGGAAGGTAAGCAGCAAATTTGAAAGTCACATCTTTATTGAAATTTGTAAATAGTTTTTATAATTTTTTTCTTGGGAGTATAGCGATTTGAGAGGATTTGATCCAAAGTTAACCCAGCATACTATAGATCTGGAGGCTAATACTAAGCCTGTGAGGCAAAAGTAGAGACCCGTCAACCCCAAAATAGAAGAGCTTATGAGGAAAGAGCTAACCAAATTGATTGAATCCAAGATTATCTTTCCCATCAAACACTCATCATGGGTGGCCAATTTGGTGCCTATAAGGAAGAAGAATAATGAGATCCATTTGTGTGTTGACTTTATAGATCTGAACAAGGTCTCCTTAAAAGACCATTACCATTTACCATCCATGGAGTAGCTTCTTCAAATGGTTGTAGGATCAGAACATTTTTCTCTTCTGGATGGGTACTTTGGATACAACCAAGTATTAGTGAAAGAGGAATATCAATACAATACTTCACCACCAATTGGGGCATGTATGCTTATCATAAAATGCCTTTTGTCTTATCAAATACTAGGGCCACTTTTTAAAGGGCAATGGACATGACTTTCCTAGGGTTCTTAAATCAAATTGTGCTAGTCTACTTGGATTTCATCATAGTTTTCTCCAAGGATGCCAATGAGCACATGGTCCACCTGAGGTTTATCTTTGAGAGATGTAGAGAGTATGGGATCTCTTTGAATCCCAAGAAATGTGTGTTTATTGTGCATAAAGATAAGTTATGGGGCCTTGTTGTTTCAAAACAAGGATTAGTTATTGATCCTAATAGAATGAGTGCCATCTTGGCCTTATCCTTACCCAAGCATAAGAAGGGACTCCAAACTTTCCTTTGGAAAATAAACTTTGTGAGGACGCTTATACCTGGGTTTGAAAAATTGGCTAAACCCATCACTACTATGCTTAAGAAGAACCAAGTGTTCACTTGGTCAAATGAAGGTAAATCAACATTCAAGGATAGCAAGCAGGCCATTGCCTAAGCACCCACACTCATGAAAACTAATTTCTCAAGAGATTTCTTATTGTACACCTTTTCCAATATTGATAATATATTAGCTATGCTGATGTAAAATAATAGTGAAGGACTTGAACAGCCAATAGCTTTTTTTAGTCAAGGGCTGGAAGGATATGAGATGAGGTATACTTTTATAGAAAAATAAGTCCTTGTAGTGGTAAGAATCCTTAAAATGTTTAGTTCCATGCTCTCTAATAGAAATATCTATATTATGGTGTCTCATCCTGGACTAAGAGATTTCCTTCTTAATAAAGACTTAAATGAAAAGAGGGTTGGTTGGATTACTAACGTCATGGAGCATGATGTAGAGATCATGGTCACTAATCTAGTGAGAGGAAAAGGTTTGTGTGAGCACATGGTTAATGACCTTAATGAAAATAAAGAGGTTATTTTGTTAATATAATATAACTCACAGATGAATGCACTCCTGCCTCACACTAGTTGTCTCTAGGATATGATACTTTTCTTGATGATAAGTGAGTGCCCACAAGGTATGGATAAAGCAAAGAGAAGGTATTTCAGACTTTAGTATATACCTTATGCATTATTTTATGGGGTTTTATTCATAAATGACTTCAATGGACTGTTCCTAAGATGCATAGATGGTAACTAGGTGACCAAGCTTTTAAAGCATTTCCATGATGGACCTATGGGAGGCTATTTTGCTCTAAGGACCATAGCAACAAAGATAATGAGGGTAGGTTATTACTAGCCCAACCTCTTCAAATATGCTTATGCATGGGTGAGAAAGTGTTAGAAGTGTCTTGTTTTTTTGGGTAAGCAAAGATTGACAGCCATCCCTCTCAACCTAATTTAGGTAGAGCAACCCTTCATGTAATGGGGTCTAGATTTCATAAGAATGATCAACCCTCCATTAAGTGCAGGGCATAATTGGATGCTTACTGTAACTAAATACTTCACCAAGTGGGTGGAAGCCATTGCATTGAAATAAGATAATGAAAATGTAGTCTTAGACTTATATGATAGCATCATGACCAAGTTTGGTGTTCCATATACTATCATTTCTGATAATGCACTAGCATTCTTCAGTCTGAAAATGAGTGAATGGGATCTCAAGATGGGCATCTACTTCATCACATCTTCCAACTATTATCCTTAATGAAATGGATTGGTTGAGTCCATAAATAAAAATTTGTTAAGAATCATTAGGATAACCATGGAAGAGAACTAGAGGACATGGCACACTAAACCAAAGACAGCCTTGTGGGTTGACAGGGTAACTCCTAAAGATGTTAGCAATTCTCCATATGTTTTAGTATATGTAAGGGAGGCCAAGTTGCCAATTTATCTTGAGCTACTTGAATTAGAGATTTCTCATCAGCTGGAGTTACTAGAAGATGAGCCCATGAATGTGAGGTTGGTAGAACTCATGGAGCTTGAAGAAATAAGAGACCTTGTAATGAAGATACTAGAGTCACATCAAGCCCAAGTCAAGAAAGCCTTTGAAAAGAGATCCATAGCAAAGGACTTCAGAGAATGGTATCTAGTCCTCAAATGGGATTCAAATAAGGCCAAGCTAGGAAATAATACCAAATTTGATAGCTTATATAAAGGTCCTTATTTGATCCACAGATGCAAACAACATAATGCTTTCCAATTGGCCCAACTAGATGGAGAGGTACTACCCATCCCAATCAATGGGATTCATTTAAAGCCATATTATTAGAATATTTTTTATCCATTATATATTTTGTATATGTTTTCATGTTTTCCTCTAAATGCCCTATGCACATCCTTTTTAATTGTGTGTTTCCATCCCCTAAGTGCTTTGGGCATAGTTTTGTTTTATTATAGTTGTCCTTATTTCTTAAAAGGGAGGTTTATATTAAATGAAAAAGTGACTTGACTCCATTCCCAATGGATGGGTTTGGTGAGGCAACATGGTCTAAGTTCTCTTGCATTGTTAGGCATGCAACCCCTATGAGCCGCCAAAGATGTTGGCCATTTTTGGCCCATCTATGAAGCTCTTGCGTGGTTTGATGAAACATTAGGTCAAAGGCTTAGAAATGGATCCGATAAAAGTGTTCAAGGATAAGCCTATAAGCCAAAATATAAATGAAAAATCTCTTAAGTCTTTTATTTGTTCATTCTTTTAGAAAACAAGTGAAAGGTGATTTCTTTCGGGCCCATTTTGGTTTTATTTTCCTTTTGGAAAAACTATGTAGACAATTTCCCTAAAGGATTTCTCTCTCCTTTCAGTTAAGTGTTCCTTTTAGCTAAGTGTTCTCTCTTTAGGATTTTGGTCGCTGTTTCCTTTGTTCAAGTGTCAGAAAATTTTTGGGAAAATTGTTTGAAAGAATTATTCAAGGAAAAAGTTTTGAAAGATATATTTTAAAGCAAATTGGCCAAAACAAAAACTATGAAGGATGATTTTAGGTTTTATGAAGGGTCACTACCCCTTTCGAAGGGATATTTCCATTTTACCTAAGAAAATTTTCATCAGCAGTGGGAGCACTTACAAAAGTTTGGGTCCTTTGCAAAAGGCTCAAGTCCATTACTTAAGGGCTTGCTCACTTTTTTAGAGGACCCTTGCAATATTTTTGAAGGTCTCAAGAAAAAATTTTGAAGGGTATGTTACCCTTTAGGAGGTGCCATTAACAAAGCTTGAAGGGTCTCTTTCCCTTTAGGAAGGTCCTTTTCAAGAAACCCAAAGGGCTCTTTCCCTTTGAGAAAGTTCATTTGCAAACCTGAAGGGTACCTTGCAAAAATATGAAAACCATTTTTTCCAAAGACATAAATTCCTTTGGACAAATTTTCCATAGGAAAGTGATAAACAAAAGCCCAAGGAAAAAGAGACCAAAAGGATGTCAAAGACAATGCCCAAAATGAAAGTTTGAATTGATGATGGGCTTGCAACCATCAAGTTTGAGCCCTTGCAAGTAGTCATTAGTGTTTAAAAGACCAAAAGGAGCTACACAACCTATGAACTCACACCAACATAAATAACATAAATTCAGGAAAACCAAAGTCTTTAGATTAGTTTTCCATCTATAGGGAAGATCTAGTTCAAGTTTCAAGGTAAGAGCTAGTAGGTGAAGTTAATGGGGAGTCTTCATCCTTTGACATGGCCATCATCTTCAACCAACAACTGACAAATATAGAAGTAGCATGTCTCAATTAGGTTTATAGGTGTAATAATATTTGTTCTCATACATAAGCAGACAAGTGGAGGATGGCATGGAGATGAAATATAATGATCAAGCAATTAGAAAAGATAGCTCAGGTATTTAAGACATTCCTAAACTTTTCCTTCTTAGTGGACCATGGCATCATCATCCTCAAAAAAAATTGTCTTCTAGTGCATTTCTCAACCAATGAGAGGGTTAGAAGAATTTTGGAGCTAATGGTAGTTATTTCATTGGAGAAGGATTATTTTTAATTAACCTAAGTGTGGGTGAAAATTCATGGAGGGTGGTTAGGTCTCATTTATTGATTTCTGTCTACTCACCTCTTCTCTTTGGGTCTTCCCCTCTTCTATATATGTCTCAATTCTTTTCAAAAGAAGATATCCTCATTTGATAAGGAAAAACCCTATCAAAATTTTTTAGAAAGACCTCAATAAATATAACTTTTACCTATCTCTTGTCTAAAAATCATGTTTAGTAAGCTTGTGCATGATGACCTTGTGAAGAAGTGTTCTTCCATGTCCCTTGTCCTTCCTTCTTACCTATTTTAAGGTATTTTTGAGTTAGTTTCAAGTCTAAACTTGAGATCTTTTTGCCATTAATGGATTCTTGGTGTGAATTTTTAAATTCCTCTCTGCTTCATATATGGCTTAGTGAGCCTGGTTAATGAAACACTGATGCAAATTAACTAGTTATGAGGTTGTATAAGTAGAATTGTATTATGTTGAATTAGTGTTTATTTCATGCTTATGTGGGTCACTCTCTATTTGGTGCATCACCTTTCTTAGTTCAATTTTCCCTTTTTATGTTACCTTTCTCTCCCTTTTCCTTGGTTAATAATAGGTTTTAGCATGTGGGAACAGCTGAAGTGCAGCAACTGAGGAGCTAGCGTCATTAAAAAACCTAGAGATTCAACCTCACTACAGGATACCCACAGCTTGAGGTTGGTCTAATTTTGTAGCTGGGAGTGAGAGAGTCTAAAAAACTCTCCCACAAGGTTGCAATTCCATGCTACAATAGTTGCCTAGCCATCTCTTCTTCCTCCTCTTGATCTCTTATCTCCTCAACTTATTCTTCTTAAAAACCTTCTTGTTCATGATCTCTAAATGTTAAGAATAGTTTAGGATGTTATTCCTCAAGAAGATTTTTAGGTAAAGGGACTTGATTGAATTCTCTACTAGAAGATGATCTAGTGAAGACCATGAAGTATAATGTGGAGAAATTGATCTACAACCATAAATTCTAACCTTTTGGAGTCACCAAATCCTGGATTAGAAACACTTCTACAACATTGGGTTTGTCAAGACCAACATTCACTTTAACATGGAAACAATTAGGAACAACTATCTCACCTAGCATCCCAGACCTGTTGGCATAAATTGTGCACCCTAGGAAACTCTATTCAAGCTCCTACAATTTGATGCAACATTGAATCATCTCTCAAGTTATGGGGACTTAAAGATGAGATGAATCTCTAGATTATAAGTGTTAGCTCCCTAGATTATTATTTAAATGTCTATCACCTAAAGCTTAACATGGAAAGGGGTCAAATTTGTTACATAAATTAGAAAATGACACTAATGAGGTGATCCACCAAGATATATACCATATACTATCAAACTTCTACCAAGTACAAAGCTTTCCAAGACCAATTCTAGGGATTGAAGGATTCTAACATAATTGCTTCAATGTGAAGGTAGCATACATGGGAAAATATATAAGATAATTGACCTAGGGGCAGATTGCACACCATAGAGACAATTTATTTCTTCAAGAAGGACATAGTATAATCAACCCACTTCACATGACCTATTAAAATCAAAACTCTTTCTTAAACTTGAAGGATAAGGGAAGTAAGGATGATACTATCACTTATCTCTAGTATTCATCACTCACACACTTAGACAAAATGTTCACAACTCAAAATTAGACTTATATTTAATGTTCAAAGACAAAGTGTGATTTAATTTTAGCAGGGCTTTGCCATACCAACTGTGATTTATTCATACATAGCCAAAAGGCTCAATTTATAGAACTTGGAAGAAGAGAGAGAAAAGAGAAGTTGAAGAGGCACAATGAAAAGTTTTCAAAGGTGAAAATTAGTTACAACGCATGGAAGTGAGGTGGAAAATGAGTTATAGGAGTTATGGAACTGATTTACATATGATTCCATCCCAAATTAGCCTCTTTTCTAAGTGTGGCATATCATCTCTTCAATCACTATCTCTTATGAAACTACCTTCATCAATGGATTTCTTGGGCATTCTAAAGAAAATTATGGATAAGTGTCTTACGTGCATTGAGGAGAGGGAGTTAAAAATAGGTTTCCACCTTCATTGTGAGTTTTCTTAATCATGGATATTCTCTTGTACAAGCTTAATCATCACTTACAACCATGATCACTCTCCAATAGGCTTGTCTTGACACTTGGCACTAGAATATTTAAATTCTTCCTAATTTATCCATACCAAGGGTCTCATGACACATGGTAGGACACTTCATACACTTGGCACCATCAGTCATACCTTAAAATGCATTCAAACTTAAGTTCCATGCTCTTCACTATGTCACTTGAGATGTCACTTTAGACTAGCTGAAGTGAGATACCTAGCAAGGACACTTGTGAGTATTTACAAGCTCTAAAAATTGCATAGGTATTAGGTTCAATTCCCAATCTATGCTCTCAAGTGATTCGTATCCATTGATCATCTTTAAGACCTGTAAAACATAAGAAAATTTCAAAGAAACATACTTCTTATATGACCTATATGGATTCCATAAAATTTAATTCCATGTATTTGATCCTCATGAATTTGGAAACAACTTTTCTTTTACACTCATGGTCAAATTCATCCATTTGGGTACACTTCTAGCCTCATTTCCTCTATCAGGTCCTAAAATAGGGTTTTCAAGGGTCTTAGAGTGACTAGCCCTCTTAATGTTTATTCATGAAGGATATACTTTAGAAATATTTCAAAATTCCACTGAGGGCTCCTCAAGTACCCTCTCCATATTTTCTAAACACCTTTAGGTCCCATGCATAAGCTCATAAAAGATTTGAGCTTTTCAACTTGACCACTCAAGCTCTTTCATGCATTCGATGAGGATTGTGAACATTCTCAAGCTTAAAATGGCCATATTTGTTATTACGTTGAAAAAAATGGTTCATAATTCTATATATATGTTCCACAAACATTCATCAATCATTGGAATGTCTCTTTAATAGCTAATAATGGAAATGATTTGTATTTAGAGACTAGGCCTAGACCTTGTCAATAGGTCTAGCTGCACCTTTGAGACAAAATGAGGTTATAGTAGCTTTCATTTCATCTTATGGGTTTTATCACTTATTTAATAGTCCCCTAAACATGTTCAAATCACTTAGGAATCCTATCCAAGGTCAAAATTGAAAATGACCATCCTTACCAAGCCCTTTGCTTACCATTCCTTGCCATGGTGACTGTAACCTTAGTAGCTCAAAGCACCATGTTTGCTTTCAAAACTAATAGGAAGGTATTTTATCTTATTTTATGTTTCCTCAAACTTATCCAACCTTCACTTGATCTTCTCCTTTATTTTGGTCACCTATTTCACCACTTTCCCTCAAAACTGTCTCTTCTTGCAAGAGAAAACTGCCCCTCCTCTAAGACAAAATGGAGCATATTATCCCTATTAACATTAGAAAATATAACATTAGAGACTATATCATGGATCCAAATGATTAATTTTACCAAATTTGATATTCTAACTCATCCATTTAACACTCAAACTCATGACATTTACTAGGCAGAATTTTAAGTGTAGGACTGTGAGGGTATGTAGGGTATAGGTTATGTTTGGAGGTTTTAGGGATTTATTTGAGATTTTTTATGACATTTAATAATAATTAATGATTCCCATAACATATTTAAACAATTTTATAGTTTATTTGTCTCTTAAACACCTCTTTATGCTTTTGGGAACATAAACTAGGTAAATGACTGCCTAGAAGGGAATCACTGTTTAGGCCCACCTGTAGGTTGGTTGAGATAGGTTTGGACTTTAAAGACACATATATTATGATTTTTACCAGCCCATATGAGTGATAATCCACTATTTTTCCAAGTTTAATCTCAATCCTTTTCACTAATGCATCCCTCATTCCTAAGATTAGGCCACCTGCTCATTGTGGACTAAGACACTCTTAAGACCCTGTCTGTAGATACATTCTAAGTTTTTCCACCCTTATATTAGGTGTACTTAGGTTTTCCATGAGCTCCCTGAGGTTATTTTTATAATCCAAATTTACCAATGCAATCTCTTTTTATGCAAAGGAGACCACACATCTCACTCACTACCCACATACCCTGTTTGACTATGTTTCATGCCTTCTAGGCCTACCTATAGATGATATTTGGTGACAAATGGACTTGTTCATGGGTATTTATAATTTTCATGAACCTCCAAAACTCCTTCAGCATCCATTATACCTGAATTAACTTTGAATGAGTTACCAATTCCTTCAACCTCATGCCAAGGTCATTGTCTCAGTCAGTCAACTGACTATAGGTTATTTGGCTCCTCTCATTGGTTTGTGTAAGCTCATTTATCCTTTGAAATAGTCATATGAAGACATAAACATCCTTTTTGAGCTTATTAATCACTATTACATTAGGGGTGAGCTCTTATTAGCCTGCCAATATACCTTTTCATCTCAAGGTCAAGCTTACTATCAGGACTGAGATACTTGCATTGGTTGTAGGTGTTTTGGTGATGTTTGAATCCTAAACACAATGTTTAACACCTATTTAAAGATCCATATTCATTATATAGGAGTTTTAACTCACCAATTAACCTTTGGTGGCATTAGCATCATGGAAACATTAACCTTAACTCACTGCCTGTCATTTTCACCTGACTATGTTTTATGGACCTTAGGCTTGTTGTAGGTGTTTTGGTGATGCTTAAGGCCTGTTTGAAGGTGTTCTAAATTCCCCTAAATGTATTTGGATATAAAACACTCTTATACCTCCTTGAAATCTCAAAATAAGGTCTAAACTCCAACCTTCAACCCACTATTTGAAACCTTGACTACAAGTATCACTTCCCAAGCCTATGTACGGATAGAGGAGAGTGTTTAGGGGTCATTATGTCAAATTCCATATTCTCTTGTTGTATATTTAATATTAAAAATGTTATTTCACCCATTGGAAACATTTGAGCATGATGGAAGGCTATTTTTCAATTTTAATGGAAAAACTCTTTTCTTTGCCTCAGCCCTATAGACAACACTGCCCTATTTCAATGGTTTTTTAGCCATTTTTGAAGGTCTAAATGACCAACCTCCATTATTTATTCTTCCTTCAGACTTGGTGAAGTATTTTCTTGATCTAGATGCTACATACTCACTCAATTATAGGATTCACAACCTTTTATAAATGCAATTTTAGAGGCCTATCAAAACCCCTAAGGCCTCTATTTGGTCATTTTGGAGCAAAAGGGCCTGAATACAGTCTAACTTTCCATTTATTGTTTTGACAATTTCCTTGTCAAGCTAGCATCATCAAGAGGTCTATTTGGACCTTTCTATAGCAAGGAACCTCAAATGTGGTTTATCAATTGTTGAAATACCTATAGAAGGCATATTTGCATCCTATGGCACCAACTGTAGATGATTATTCTTTATACACAGGTAGAACTGAGACCATATTCCAAGTATGCAAGTTTGTAGCACATTTATGCCTCCACCAAATACTTCAATGCATTCTATCAGTCCCAAGAGATTAAGGACCATGTAAACCCTCCACATTTAATTAGTGACATTAGCATGCTTTTGTAAGTGAAGTTTCTTGACTGTAATATACAAGGAAATCATGAAATAGCAAGAAAATGTAAGGAAAGGCCTTCCAAGCACCTCAAAAATAATTTTCAATTATTAAATGCCTAACATACATCATGAGCATCCCCAAAAAAACATAAAAACACCTTTTCTAATGTGAATAAATCACTTGCAAGGTAACTAAGGTGATTGCAATTGCAAACTAGACATTTTGCAAGCATATACCAGCCTAGAAGAAGCTTTTCCAAGTAATTGAGCCCTTAAAAACAAAAATAATCATGATAATGTCTTTAAAATCATATATAAACATTTTAAAAAAATAAACCCATCAAACCAAAATAAGAAAACTAATACAAGCTCAAACAGTGACCCCTTCATGGTTGCAAGTCCATAAAAAATTGCCTAGAGTATTAGCCATTGTTCATAAAGGAGGAGGCACCAAATTTAAATGTATTGTTATGAAAATGAATTTCACTCAGAGAACTAGCCACCCTCAAGACCATTCTTCCCAACTCCTCCTGTATAGTCCACACCAAGTACTTGAAAATGACCCTTTTTTGCTTGCCAAGAGAAAATGGAGGAAAAGAAGTTGTAGATGGTCTTTTTTGAATTATCCTTGAAAACCAAGCATATAAAATAGTTTGGGAAGGTGAATAGTCACTCCACCCACGTTTTTAGCTAAAGATGAGTTCAGGGAATCCGTATAAGTGCCCAAAAGGGCCTAAAAACAAGGAAAACTTCTTTCTACACATAACTAATTTTTGGCCAACATCTGACTGGTCCTAACATGATCCTAACCTCTTCCACATTTAAACTCATATTTTATCCCTTAAAAGTCTGTCCAAGTCATTAAATGGGCTAAAATGTGACCAAAATGCCCCCTTTTGCACATGAAACATAACACATGATAAATTCATGACTTGAAAACACATTAAAACATGTTAAGGACCACCTTATGACATTTTCAACATAATTTGATCCTTTGACTACATTTTACCAAGGTTGACCAACCTTTGACTTTAGTTGACTAGCCTAGTACAAAGAGGGTAGACTTCAACAAGGACTAGGGAGAGGATAAGTAAGACAATAGACCAACATGACACCCTATAGGACACATGTGAGCCTTAATAAAAAGTTAAAAATATTAGGGGTTGACTAAATTTGACTATAAGTCAAATTGAGTCAACAGGGTGGTTGGCATGTTTGAGGATATGGTAGAAGGTTGGAAGCTATTGTATTTTACTCTAATTGTATATAGATAAGGTAGATGATTATAGGCCTAGACAAACCTAGAAGGTGCATTGAGAGAATGAGCCAAGATTGATTACAAAAGGAGAGTGGAAATTTTAGAGTTATTTAAACCTTGATAGGTGATTGCTCATTCAAGATGTAAAACTTTTGGTTAGAATAGGTCTAATTAGGCCTAATTTGGGGGTTTATATCAAAGCAAGTGATAAACAGGAGAAGAGTAAAGTGTTGTAACTTTGCAAGGAGTTGAAGGGTGATAGAGGGTGCCCTAAACTATTCTTACATCTTCAAGAAAGGGCACAGGGTAATCAAACTAAGGGAAAAATAATGAAAATAAGACTACAAGCCTAGACAGAGTATTATGACTTTGAGGTGTAATAGGAATGGAACAGAGTGTTTGGTCACTTGAGAAGGTTCTAGACAAGTGCATAATGATCACTTAATACCATCAATGTAATGAATTTGATTCTTAGCACCTTAAACTAAGGAATGGTCCTATAGACCTAATGGGCTACATATTATGAAGGATAGTGAACACCCTAGGAGAAATATTGAAAGGTGAAGTAGGTTTGGACACTTGAAAGAGGTTTGGGCAGGCATGTATTGACCATTTAAGACCATTCAAGCTATTTATTTTACTCATGAAACCTAAAGTGAGATTTGGTCCTTGGAACCCAAGGGGTTATGCCTCATCAAAACTAGTGAAGAGACTAAAAGAATCAAGTCACCAAGTAGATTGACACCAGTTGGAATGATGATTTACATACTTCTCAATTATTTTCATCATAAACCAATGCAAAATAGGATGATGACTCATTTTTGAAATTTGACCAAGAAGACATGTGTCACTAGCTTTTACCAAATTGGTCTTACAGGCTAAAATATGATAGATCTAATCATGAAATTTTGTGGAGAGGATAATTATGATCTAATATACCCAATAAATATATTTTTGTGGATTTTTAACAATAGAAACTATTCATTTTTTAGTACAGTCAACCTTATGTCAAATCACAATCAACATTGAAGCTTGCCTTCGAGAAATTGGTCAGTTTGGGGCATCTATATCTTGAGTCAAAACATAAAATTTTGTAGAAATTGTATACATGACCTAAAAAAAAATTAAATTCCATCATTAATCTCTTATAAAGAGTGAAAGTTCCTATTGTTTTGACACAGTCCTCTTGCAGTCAAGAAGGCAACCATTGGAGATTTCTAAAAGCTTTCTCAGTTCTAGATGCTAGGAAGCAGTTTAGAGATTGGAGAGATGTTAAAACTTTATAATATGATTTTTTAAACATATATTATCCTATATAAATGATCTCATTTAGGTTTTTCATGCAATTTTTTGAAGAAAGACAAGTTTTGGCTTGAAGGAAGCATGTAAGCAACTCAAGGTAATTTGTGGTAAAAAGGTTATATAGGAAAAATTATGTATCCAAATGACTTTAAACTTGGTAATATTAGTATTCATGACATAATAAACCCATATATAATATTTTAAAGTTCATATGATAATTAGAAGTGCTCTTTGTTTTGTCACAATCCCCTCCATGTCTCATAATGGTCATTATTCATGCAAGCATAATTTTTGGAGTTTGTAGGTGTGTTTGAGGGTTAAAAGCTTATATAAGTATTTGATAAGAATGTTATGATTTTTTTAAACCTATTAAACACCTTTCAAGGGTTTTCACACTCCAAACTTCATGCAATCCCCATAGGCAGGCTCAAATCCCCACAGGTAATCTCAAAGGCATAAAGGCAAAGTTGTTTTTTTAATCATTGGAAAGGTGTTATGAGATGTTTCATACGTCATTATTATGTTTTAAAAAAATATATATCACTTGTAAGTTCAAATTGGTCCTTTGGAGAGTATGTGTAGGGCATGGGAAACCCTAGATTAGTAAGCTTCGGGCATTTTTGAGATATTTAACCATGAAGATTTAATGAAACTTTGTAATATTTCTCCCCTATACATGTATAAGGTGAATAAAATGGGTTTAACCTAAGATTTTATGATTGTGTATAGATTCTAGGACTGAGAGTTTGGAATAGGTCTTATTAGGCCTAAATGAGGGTAGGCTAATAAAGGAAGTGATAGTTAGAGGTGGAATTGGGCTATCAAATTTTACATAGACATGAAAAAGAATAGAGTGTTCTAGTAAATTCCATTATAATCTCTTGATAAATCATAAAAAAATTATACAAGGCAAACTATAGTAAATAAAGGCTACAAGCCTTGAGAGAGCATTGTGTCTATAAGGTGTGGAATGAAAGTATGATATTGTTTGAGTACTTGAAGGGGGTTATACCAGGTATGTTATGATCATTTAAGACCATATGTGACAATAGTTTGAGCTTTTGAAACATAGACCAATATTTGTTCCTTGAGACCCAAAGAAGGTGCGTAGGAAGAAACTAAAAAAAGATTGAGAGGAAATTTGTGAATGAGACATGAATGGAATGAGGTAAAGGATACATGGACAAAGGTCAATGACATCAAGGATGTGATACTAAGAGTACAAGGAATAAGTACTAGGTGTAATAAGATAAATTAAGTCTAAAGAGTCAAAAGAGGAGTTAGCTTGTGAAATAAGATTCAAATCAAATCATAGTAAGTGAATGTCATCAACTAGGTTTAGAATAAGCTAATGATGTTTTTGTAGGTTTCTCCTCCATATCTCTGCATCAGCATACAAACATAATTCAAATGCAATCACTGATATTTTTAATTTTTTATAAGGGTCTGATTTACAACATTATCCTAACAATTTATTCTCAATCTCATAACATTTGTAATCCTTAAGAATACTTCAAAACCAATCTTTTATAACAATCTAAAACAAGTGATTCAAACAAGATTTACTTCATTGGTTTTCTTAAATATTCATGTACAAAATAAGAATGCCATGTAAGAATGCCATATATAGGCATATAATGTCAATAATACATGTATTTCCATATAGGCATACAAAAAATTACATCATGTCTAACAACATAGTATCTAATGTCGGGTGAATACATCAAATATATATGTACAATGCCAAAAATGCGTACATTGCCATATAGGCATACAAAAAAGTACATCATCTACAACATCCTAATCATCAAATAGTCTCCCTCTCTTTGCCTTCTTTGAAGAAGACTCTCCTTAGGATCCCCTGCTTGTAGATGGAGATATCCCAAATGCCTTGGATTGCTTCAAGGTTCAACTATGGGTACTATGCTCATAGTTTTCTTGCATCCAAACTTGTTTAAATACAAAAATTATTATAAAATTAACAATTATAAATGAAACCAAGTTAAGAAACTCATGTTTTAAACTATAATAAAAAAATCTTTTAAATGTGCACTTACCATAATCTCATGGTCCTCCTCAATTTGCCATTGATGCTTGACTGGGTCAGTGTCAGGTTCAACTACATGAACAGGCATGTCAAATGATGAAGAAATATGAGGAGCTACCACAATATTCATCTGAATCGGACTATCAATTGTCATATGACAACACTATATACATAATACATTCATGCATATATGTTATATTTGCCAAAATATATAATAAAATTATTAAAACAAAGGTACTAAGTTACAATTCAAAATTACAAGTGAATATACATACCTCGGTGAGTGCCTATGCAGATGGCATTGCAATAGTAATTCCCGAGTCTATCTTGACTTGCAATGATGGAGGAGTGTCCACCCTAGTCATTAGATGAATAAACAGCCTAATAATTAATAACTTGGGAAATTCATTGATTAAACAAGTTACTAACAAACTTAGTCTTGCATAAGAAATGAAAAACTCTAATGAGATCATGAGCAGCATGAATGTGACAAGTGGATATGTGCAACATGTGACTTGTAACACCACACTAAAGGCAAAAAATGTTAGTTTCATGAGGGAGAATGACAAGACAACAAGGGAGGATTTTTGAGTGAATTTTGTGAAATTGAGTCATTGAATACAAGTTAGGTGTTGAAACATCCTTGATATGTACCTATATACACTAGTTTGGATGTTGGTATAGCTTTGTTTAGGTGTATTTCATATTTTGACCTGATTACTTGGTCATTAGGCATAATTATCTTAAGAAAATGACTTCGTATAATTGAGGAAAGTCCTATGAGTATTGGTGTGATCAAAAAGCCCTTAGAAACAATCATTATGATAAGACAAGTAACCTGTATATGTGTTTGTTGAGAAGTTTATAAATTGAGTTTTAATCAATTTAAGACACCTAAAGTGATAGGTTGATTTTATGGGAGACATTTATACTTGAGCCTTTTAAGAGTGTCTAGAACCTTATAAAATAGGTCTTGTCAAAATCTAAAGAAACATATAAAAAATAGAACTAAATATTGTAGAGATAAGAATGAGTGGACAGTCTTGTTTACAATTGCATGATTTTGGTTTCCATATATGTGACATTAGGTTGACTATTTATCCTTATATTTCCTTCAATTTTTATAAGGGAAGGTATACATGTATACAGTGCAAGTAGGTTGAGGTCAACAAAGGGTGTTATAGTCTTGTCGACACTCAATATTCATTTTAGGGGTACTTTCCTGATGAAAGGTGTTATAGTCTTATAGATTCGACATGTCACTCGAGTGACAGAAGTGCATGGATATAAATAGGACCTCTCCCCCAGCTAGATATAGTAGGTCTTTAGGCCCCCTAAGAAGGTGGTGGTAATAAACTACTCAACCCCATCTATTTAGATGGGGTTGAGGTCCCCTATTTATATATGGTCACAAGGCCTATGCTATATACATATAGGTTATATTTTATAGTCGACGCTCTCCTAAAAAACCAATGGGATCTAATAGACACTCTCCCAACAAACCAATGGAATTGACTAGGTACAATGGGATCAAGAGGCTATGCCATCTAAATTTATAACTCCATACATAGAGATGAAATTATTATGCTCAGATGGAATCAAGATGGGAATTGAATTGCTATCTATGACCATTTTGGATATCTATCATAGAGATTGAACCACTATATGTGATTAGGATAACAAGGAATCAAGTGCCTAGTTATGAGCCTAATATTTAAAAAAAAGGAGTGGTGTGTGTATTGATGAAGACATGTTATGCTCAATTAGGAAATTGATAGAAATATATTATACCAAATAACTTTTATCAAATTAATTATACACACACACACACACACACATCCAATCCTATTGATTGGGATTGACCCGCTATGGGAACTACATAGAATGGGCTATCAAACAAACTTTCAACTCACTATTTTGGTTATTGAAAACATAGTTGAGATGGAGGATGAGTTTCTAACAAGTTACACCAATCTATGTTGATACATCAAACAATAAAAAGTCCAATAAAATTATATTACGTATTTTATATTTTCTTACACAAAATCTACCAAGCATGTAATTAAGGTGTATGAATGTATATCTATAGTATATTAGATTCACTTGAAATTTTACCTCTATAAATGTATATGGTGTCATACTGACACAGATAGATGTAGTAGCCTAGGTTGGCCCACTACCTAGTTGTGATGTCAAAGGCAACGTCTCCTCATAGAACATAAAAAAATACATATATATTATTCAATTTAAACATGTAAATTAATTTTTACATTTTTAATGTGCAAATATAACTTAAAAATTTAACATTAAATTCATATAAAAGATACCTACATGTGTGTAGAGACTCCCAATGTATCCAAACCAAATGTGTGCTAATAACTCTTCATTCAATACCATATCCTCCAAACCCCCTAAATCACCACCATCATCATCTAAAGGTCTAGTGTATATAGCACCATAACATCTACATGGGTGGGGTCAGGTACAACCACTAGCTGGAATATCTTGAGCATATGTCTCTGAAAGACTACTCATATGATGAACAAGTGTATCAATAAGTGCACTAAGTGCATACAAAGTTTCTATCTCCACAACCTCTATCACTACAAAGAGAATCTTCAAATGAAGTGGTTTTTGGGTATGGATCCTTGCAGGCCAATTAGGTGCATGATGTGCACCTAGCCGATCCTGTACAGAGCCTTTCCCTTAGCCCTAAAACTCACCATAGTCAAAGTAGTTTGTAATTTGATTAAGGACAAAATCATAATAGAGTTTCCTCAAAAAGTACAAAGGGACCTCATTATTATTACAAAGGGGATAGTCAAACACCATCCACCATCGCTCCTAAAAATTGGCTTTAATCAAATCATGTTGGCATCGGTGGATTGGGAAACATATAGTCATTATGAAAAAGGGGACATTGGTGGTTAGATTGATAAATAAGGCACAAATTTGATCTTTTGTTATATTTTTGTTCTTCACCTCAAATGTTGATAATTTATCAGTATAGTAATCCCTACAGCTATCCTATATGATCTCCATCTATCAATTTAACACTTGACCTAATATTAACTCTAGGTTATTGGCCAAATAGGTGTAGTGGGTATTCGTGGTAGTGGGCTCCCTCATTCTCCTAATTATCTACTCAATTTCAATCTTGTTCTCTATTATGTGAGCAACTATATCCTCCTGACTACTTGGGGGATCTAGGGGAACTATAGGAGGGTTAGGGGGAGGGTTAGGTGGAGGGTTAGGAGGGTTAGGAGGGTTGGGTGTAAGGTTAGGTGGAGGATTAGGTGGAGGGTTAGGTGGAGGATTAGATGGAGGGTTAGGAAAAGCATGCTAACCTGTTGGATAAAAATAAAAAAACAAACTAGATGCAATTCACATTCACAAAAAATTTAAAAAAATTCAAAAAAAATGATTTAAGCTACAAAAAAACTACCTCTTCTTCACGGTCATATCATCGATCTCACGAATGGAGGGGAAAATGAAGATTTGAAGGCTAAAACATGAGTTGGAAGGCAAAATGAAGTTTTGTAGGCCAAAACGCAAATAAAAAGCATCAAAACATGATTGTGAAGCAAGAAAAAATGACAGAGGTCGAGGGTTTTTTTTTTGTTTTATAGTTCAAAGATCACATACACATTATATTAACATATAGAAATGTGTATGCATTATTATAATGTGTACACATTTTTATAAGTTAATATAACATGTACGCATAGTGGGTTACGTCCATGAAATTGTCCCCCAACTCTGTACACATACCCAAATACTTCATTTTTCCAAATAAATAAACATGTTAAAAGAATGAATTTAGTAACT
Organism: Torreya grandis; assembly: GCA_037957365.1. NCBI lineage: Eukaryota > Viridiplantae > Streptophyta > Pinopsida > Cupressales > Taxaceae > Torreya > Torreya grandis. Next base: position 1,247,862 of record JARHVA010003297.1, read on the forward strand.
AGATGAAACTTACAGGTGAAAATAATAAACTACCCAACCATTGGAATAAACATAACACTTTAGCATCAAAATGACACCAGGCTTATTAGAAGCCAAGCTCAACACCAATCATTACAAAATTATAGTCTTATTACACAATTAAGAACAACATACCATTATAGATGGCAAAACAAACGATTCTCATCAAGTTGAGCAATACTAAAAGTACTATCATCACATCATTTGATTTCTAAGCATCCATCTAGGTGTGATATCTATAACATAGTATACTTTTAAAAGGAGACTTAATTTCAACTTTAAATTTAACTTCACAAATGTCAAAAATAAATTCATATAGACAACAATAAAAAACAATAGCATAAAATCCTTGTAAAGCATGTCAAGAGGATACCAAATATCCCTAGCTCATATGAGAACTAATCAACATTACACGGATAACTTTCCATCCATATACTATAATAAAAACAAGCTTATTTAACATAATTCACTACGTTGAAACGAAGGTGTTATCTAAGGTAATTTATCTCTCAAATAAAATTTATTCACATTAGTGGTTACTCAAAAAAAAAAAAGTAAACAATAATCCACTATCCTAATTTTAGTTAAGGATATGAAATTGAAATGGCTGCGCGCGCGGGCGTTCCAGCACTTGCTGAGCCGAGCTAGGGCATCGGGCCCTAGCCTGTATTGGACTGGGAGAGTGCTGCGTGGGACTGTGGACGGCTGGAAAGGAGTGGGCGCATCAGTAAGGGAAGGCATTACAGTTTAAAACAAGGAAAACGTTTGAGCTCAGGAACAGGTAGAATGGCGTTGCAGGGGCTGACCCAGGCCAGACCAGACATGAGCTACAGGGAGGCTGTGGGGAAGGGACGACAGGGGGAGGATCTGAGAATTGATCCTCATCTGGGGATTAACCAGAATCTTGAAACATCTGCAATTGATACGGTGGGAGGTCTGAGAATCTCCAAGGTAAATGGATGCCTAGAACGCTGCCAGGACAGGCCAAAACTTGTGATTCCTTTTGAATTGATAGCTGAAGATGTGGAGTATTTCTCCACTCATTCTCTTTACTGCAAATTTTTGGGCCTGCGTGTGTCTCTTCCATTTTTGGAAAGCTGGGCCAGACGGGTGTGGGAACCAGAAGGAGAGATGGAGTTAACACTGTTGGCTAATAACTTCTTTATGGTTACTTTTGTTTGCTTAGCTGACAGGAACAGAGTATTTGAGAGTGGTCCTTACTTCTACAATCAGGCAGGTCTCTTTGTCAAGCCATGGCATGCTGGCTTCAATCCCACTGAAGAACTGCCCAATAAAGTTCCTGTTTGGGTAAGGCTGCCCAGATTGCCTATAGAATGCTGCCGGGAGGATGTTCTCCAATTGATTGCTTCATTGTTGGGTAAACCAGTGGGCTCCTCCACACAGACTATAAGTAGGAAAATCTTGACCTTTGCTCGAGTTTGTGTTGAAATGGATTTAAGCAGGCCGTTACCGGATGCAATTGAGTTGTGTATGGGTTCATACTCATGGGTCCAGCAGCTGGATTATGAGACGCTACCATTCAGATGCCGCCTATGTCATGAGTATGGGCATTTGGTAAGGCGCTGCCCGAAGGCGAAAGGGAATGGCCAGCAGTATTCGACACAATCTCCTCCAAATAACAATCCTGGGGCGGATAAAGGAAGGAGAACTGGACCTGGTACGAGTGCTGGTAATGACCCCGAAGGATTTACAAAGGTCAAGTCTAAAGGGCGAAATAGAGGGCTGAAGAGAACCTTAACGGACCGCTCGGAGGAGGACTCGATTAACAGGTTTGGGGTGTTGGGAGAGTTGGGACAGCAAGAGGAAGGAATGGATATATTTAATGGAGGGCGAGTAGTGGGTGGCTCAGGAGCTGCAAATGATGAGGCTATGGAAAGAGAAGCGCCCCCTGAGGAGGCTATGCTTCCTATGATTATGGAAGAACAGGAGGGAGAGCTGCAAATTGTGGAGTCCAGTGCTGGTAAAAGTGCAGAAATTGATGCTTTAAATCCTCAGGTTCAAGTGGAGACCCCTGAGACTGAGAAGAAAGGTAAAGCATCTCCTCATTTGGGAATTTTACAGAAAGAAGGGAAAAAACCAGCTTTGGAAAAAGCTGGGAAAGTGGGAAGAAGAAAAGATACAGAAAGAATGAAGATGATTGGTGAGAATCTGGTGGAGTCAGGTGCGGTCAAGACCTTGGACTCCCACTTTTTGCCAACATCAAAATGATAATTATATCTTGGAATGTGAGGGGCTTGAATAGCGGCCCCCGACAAAAAGCGGTTCGGGAGTTGATTAAGACTCAGTGTCCTGATATACTTTTTTTGCAAGAGACAAAGGTCTCAGTGGAGTTCATGATGACCCTGGCCCCTTGGCTGTGGAGGAGTGGTTTGTGTCAGTGCGTTGGGGCACAAGGTACAGCTGGAGGCGTGGCGTGTCTATGGAATCCTCGTAAGGTCCAGTCGGTTTCATGGACAGCTTTCAGACATTCACTCTCTTTGGTTGCTGTATGCAGTGAATCTGGGGAGTACATTCTCCTGACCAATATCTATGCGCCCACTGATCTACAAGGTAAGATGCAGGCTTGGGATAATATTCACTTAGTTAGAAGTAATTTTCCCTTTCTACCTTGGATTATGGCAGGTGACTTCAATGCTATAATGGAACTATCTGAAAAAATGGGAGGTAATACCAGACTAGAACCATCATCTTATTTGCTTCGGGACAAGATTTTGGAGCACAACCTGGTTGATCTCAAGCCCAGCAATGGGCGGTTCACTTGGAATAATAGGAGGGTGGGGGATCAATTCATTGCTGAGCGCATTGACAGATTTTTGATATCTTGCTACTGGATGGATGGATCATGGTCTCTGAATTTTGACATCCTGGATTGGAGATGCTCAGATCATTGGCCTATCAGACTTCACATTGTTTCCAATCGTTGGCAGAGGAAACCGACTTTTAGATTTCAATTAATGTGGCTCAGAGATCAGGGTTTATATGATCAGGTTGCTAGTTGGTGGAAAGGGGGGAGACCAATGACAGGGACAGCAATGTACACCTTTGCTAAACTCCTCCAGCACGTGAAATATCAACTTAAAAAGTGGAATGTTTTGCACTTCGGAAATATTTTTCGGGAAAAGAAAGAGGCGCAGGAGGAGCTGAATTTGATCACCAGACTTATTCGGGAGGAAGGTTTGTCGGAATTCTTACTGAATGAAGAAGCTAGGGCTGCTAAGAAGGTGGAAGAGTGGGAGCTGAGAGAGGAGGTGTTTTGGAAGCAGAAAGCGCATATTGAGTGGTTGCAAGAGGGAGACAGGAACACGGCCTTCTTCTTCCACTCGATCAAAGCTCGGCAACATAGTAATAGAATTGTGTCTTTGGTCTCGGGTAGCGGGGAGACTCTTTCGTCCACAGGAGCCATGTGTGAAGAAGCTGTCCAGTACTTTGCTTCTATGTTTAGGGAAGCTGGCCCGGGGAGTATTGATGCTGAAGAGCAGATACTGTCTTGTATTCCGAAGCTGGTTTCTGGAGAGATGATGAGACAAATGATGCGACCTATCAACCTTGAGGAGCTTAAAAAGATTGTTTTTATGATGAAGAATGGTAAGGCTCCAGGCCCAGATGGGTTTCCTATTGAATTTTATCAGGAATTTTGGGAAATCATCAAATGTGATCTTTTGGCTGTGGTTCAAGAGTCCCAGTCCAGCAAACAGATGCTTCGGGCTTTGAACTCGACCTTTCTGGCACTCATTCCCAAGAGGGAAGATGCTGATCACCTGGACCATTATAGGCCGATTTCCCTCTGCAATGTTATATACAAGATTATTTCCAAGCTGATAGCGGAAAGATTGAAAAAGTGGCTGGGGGCGTTGATCTCGGAGGAGCAAAGCGGATTCGTGGAGGGGCGTCAGATTCTTGACGGGATTGTGGTGGCTACTGAGGCGATTCACTCCATGTCTCACTCTAAGGAGAAGGCCATGTTTATGAAGCTGGATATGTCTAAGGCATATGATAGGGTCCGATGGTCCTTTCTTCGAAAGGTCTTGGCTGCCTTTGGTTTCGGAGAGGAGTGGATTAGATGGGTCATGAGTTGTGTGAGCTCGATCTCATTCTCTGTTTTGATGAATGGAGAGAACTCACAGCTTTTTGGCGCTTCGAGAGGGCTGCGGCAAGGGGATCCTTTATCTCCATATCTCTTCCTTCTTCTCGCTGAAGGTCTTGGAAGGTTAATCAGAAAGAAGACGGGAGAGGGGGTTATACAGGGGTGGAGGTGGGGAGGAAATCTTTCGGTTCTTTCTCACCTACAATTTGTGGATGATGTGGCCCTGATGGGTACGGCCAGCATGAGGGAGGCTGCCAACATCCGCAGGAGTTTGGATGCCTATTTGGAGGCTACGGGTCAGGTTATTAATGAGAATAAGTCCTCGATTTTCTTCTTCAACACTCCACCTCCTATTCAGAGAAGGGTGGCTGACACGCTGCGTTTTCAGATTGGTTGTCTTCCGGTTCTCTATCTTGGCATGCCGATATCTATGGGGCGGCAGTCCAAGGACTCGTGGCAAGGTATTCTTGATAGCTTCAGGACCAAGGTGAACCATTGGACCAACCGTTGGCTGTCATTTGCGGGGCGTGTCCAGCTGATTCAGGCGGTGGTGCAGGCGCTTCCCATTTACAGGTGTATGCTTCAGGTGGCGCCTATGGGCTTTGTTCAGGATCTTGACTCCTTGGCAAAACATTTTTTATGGTCCGGGAACTTAACTTCGACAAAATGGAGTTTGATTCGTTGGGAAGTTGTTTGCAGACCTAAGAGGCTTGGTGGTTTGGGGCTGAGGCAGTCCACTTTGACTGGGACGGCCTTGGCTGCCAAGCTTTATTGGCGATGGTGCGTGGAACAGAGCAGCATTTGGGCTAAGATTGTCGCTTTTAAGTACGGCGCTGGGACCCCCGCGAGTGAGATCCCCAGGCTTAGCTTAGTTGGGAATGGTTCGGTTATATGGAATACTCTCAAAAAAGGTGCTGAGTTGATTAAGAGAGGCCTGTTCTGGATTTGCAGGGAGGGTAAAGAAGCGCAATTTTGGTATGATTCTTGGGATGGGTTTCCACCCCTACTGAACCAGTACCCGCATTTGGAAGGCCTGGCTCAACAATTTCATGAGGCTGGGTGGAGTATGGTAGGCGACTACAAGACTATCCTGACTCAGGACCAGTTGTTGGAGGCTAGATGGAGAGAGCAGACGGAGTGGCCGATTCGGGATATGCAGGAGGAGTGCACTGAGCTTCAGAGGATCTTGGCTGGCCGTACCTGTTGCGCCTTGAGGGGTAAAGATTTGTTGGCATGGGCGCCTCACCCCAAAGGGAAGTACACGGTTGCTGCTAGTTATCAAGAGCTGATTATGCAGAAATGGGGCGAAGGGGGCGAGGTGACGTGGTGGAAGAAAGTGTGGAATGGCATTTCTTGGCCGAAGTGCAAGTTTTTTACTTGGACCTTGACCTGGAACCGATGCTTGACTTGGGAGAACATTAGGCGTAGGGGATTTGCTGGTCCCTCTCAGTGCGTTCTTTGTCAGGGAGCGGAGGAGGACTCTCCCCACTTGTTTTTTAATTGCCCCTTCACACTCCGGCTGTGGCATGCTTGGTGGGATGCCTGGAAGTGTCAGTGTTTGCACGTCTCTTCCGTAGCCGAGTTTTGGGATAGATTGGGCAAGCCGCCTCATGCTGCGCCTTTTCTTCAGGAGGCGTGGTATGCGGGCCCCATTTTTTTATTATGGCAGGTCTGGCTGGAGCGCAACAGAAGGATTTTCTCAGGGGAACGGTCAGCGATTCACCAGGTGTGGGGTAGAATTACTAGCATGTTGCAGGAGACGGTGGAAGCAAAGAGCGAAATTGCTCTTCCCTTGGCACAGGGGGATGCTGATTTCGTGACTAGGCTTGGCTTTCGGGCTATTTCTCCTGCCGCGGCTTGTGTTAGACGTTGGAATGGGCGCAGAAGCAAAATGCAGAGGAATGGGAGTTGGACCCCTCCTCCGGATGGATATTTGAAACTCAATACGGATGGCTCGGCCAGGGGATGTCCGGGCCCGGCTGGGATTGGTGGAATTGGCAGGGACCACTTAGGTGCTGTGGTCTTTATTTTAGCTGCTCATATGGGTGACCAGACGGTGAATATGATGGAGGGTGTGGCTATTCTGCAAGCTCTCAGAAGGGCGTACGAGCTTGGGTGGCGAAAGGTGGAGTGCGAGGCTGACTCGCAAATTCTGATTAATCTAATCTGGGAGAGGAAAATTGATGATGTTAATTGGCAGCTTTCATTGGTGGTGCAGCAGATTCTACAGATTGTTATGATTATGGATTCCGTTTCTTTCTCTCATATTCCGAGAGAGTGGAATGGAGCGGCCGATTGTTTGGCCAAGTGGGCTTCGGCGAATGAGGATGGACGCAGAGTGGAGGATAGGGCGATGTTGCCAGAGGAGGTGAGTAGGGACCTGGATAGAATTCTCAGGCTGGACGGACTTGTTGCTGGGTAGTGTGTCGGCCTAGTGCCGTTTCGGTTTTTTGTGTTTTGCTGTGGCTTCGGCCCGCTTCTGTATGTTCTTTTTCCGGTTTTTTCAATAAAGTTTTTACCCCTTTTTTTTTTTAAAAAAAAAATTTAGTTAAGGATATGTTATATTTTATTTCTATTCGTGAAAACTCACATCTATAATTGATATTATAAAATCTCAACTCGATATCCAATGCTACGTATATAAACTTAATTATCCACATAATAATGTATTTATTCTCTGATAATTTTCAAATGAACTATAATTATATATTATCTCTCTCTCACACACACAATCATAATTGATGATATCTATGCGATTTCTATCAATAATCATATTTATAAAAATATATGTATATATATTTATAATTTGATAAATCATATCCTTATTATAAATAATTACATAATTTTACATATATGAAAATATAATTCTATAAAAATTAAATATCATTTTCCATATATATATATGAGAAATAAAATATTATTTATCAAAAATATATATATATATTGATTTAAAAATAAAAGAAACAATAAAAAATATTTTTATTTATTTTTTTTTATTATTATTATTATTATTATTATTATTATTATTATTATTATTATTATTATTATTATTATTATTATTATTAATTTCTTTTTGTTTTATTCTTTTTATTAACTATTTTTGTTTTTCTTTCATTTTATAACTTATACCAATCATTGTTTATTTTTTTTATTTTTATTTTTAAACTAAATAAAGCCGCAGCAGAGTTGGGGAGGGTCAGTTGGCCCATCCCCCTCCCCTCCTTATTATGGGAGGCGGATGGGACGACTCAGTGGCTACCCCCTTTCAATATTTTTTTATTTTATTTTATTATTATTTTTTATTAAAAAAATAATCAATAAAATATAGATAGATGGTAACTATTGATATAAGCATATATACACATATACATATATAAGAGTGTTATTTTATTTTGTTTGATTCAAACAAAATAAAACAAAACTCTAATATATATACATATACATTATTTTGGAATTTTATTTATTTATTATTATTATTTAAAAACAAATAAACTATTATATCTGAGGCCAAAATGTAAATGAATCAGGGAATTTATAGAGATCTAAGGTTTGCATTTTTTTCCCTCACAAATAATAACTAATTTTTTTTGAATAAAAGCATGACTAAAACACAATATTCAACATGCTTATTAGTTTTTTAAAAATTAGGAATTAAGAGAAGAATAAACCCTTCTGTGTAGTTTAAGCTCCATCCTACATTCTTCCTCCACCTTCTTTCTTCTTTCTCCTTCTACCTAGTCTCCTCCCTTGGCCAATTTTTCAGATGGCTCCTCCTCCCTTTTTATTGACTTTTAAATGAAAGAGGTGCTTGTATTATTTTATTATATTTTTCTAGGGTCAAGGTTTCACTTTTTTCTTTTCCTTTCTTTTGCTTTTTTTTAATCCATCAATACACTAATGGGTTAGTCATTATTTTATTTTTATTTGATTAGATTAATTATTACACAAAAGGATCATGTAACTAAATTTTTTGAGTTTATTATAAAAATTATAATGTTATTTTAACTTATATCAAAGTATCAATATATAAATACAATCATACATTTATGTATATTAATACATATAAATACGTAAAAACACAAGAACAATAATATTTAAAATAAATTATTTATTTATTACAAATTATGAATAATTATGCATATTTTTTTATTTAATCTATTTATTTATAAAAAAATATTTTAATATATGTATACAATTATTTACAAGCTTATTTACATTTAATAATAAATGTTATTTGGGCTCAGTCACAAATGAAATAGTGTTATTATTATCAATTAAAAATTAAATTTTATTATCAACACACCTAGAAGATACAAGTCAAGTAATTAGAACTCACTTAACATAACATGACAGCTTGACAAGTTCAGTCAAGTTGTTTAAGTTAACACAATCTGGTCCAATGGATAGACCAGATAAAAGTGACTCATCGACACACAAAAACTCCTAGAAGGCATAAACATCACAAGAAGGGATAATATAATTAGTTTTTACCATCAAACACACACAGTCCAAGGTGATCCTACAAGAGTCGCAATGACCCTAATTCCAAGACATAACATCAAGGTAAACAAAGTCAACATTAATAATTATTCAAGAGATATCTTGTTCACACATCATGCACAAGATAAAAGTGACTCATCGACACACAAAAACTCCTAGAAGGCATAAACATCACAAGAAGGGATAATACAATTAGTTTTTACCATCAAACACACACAGTCCAAGGTGATCCTACAAGAGTCACAATGACCCTAATTCCAAGACATAACATCAAGGTAAACGAAGTCAACATTAATAATTATTCAAGAGATATCTTATTCGCACATCATGCACAAGGTCACACTCAACACACTGGTAACCCGATTGATGACATGTCAATGAGAGAGCACAATCAAACTTGAGAAGGGTATTACATTTACCCCTTGAAAAGTGTATCATCCTCAATGCTTCCAAAATAAAATCATGTAGTGAAATCCACCACATTATCAAATAGTAATAATTTGTTATTAAGCAAATCCTCACAATATTGCAAAACTCAAATAGTTACTTTCTAAATGGTCATAAAGAGTGATAACACTAAAATGCTAGTATCAATACTCTAATATGCCAGAATATAATTTTTTATTCCAAATAATCCTTGTACCATACCATGGTACAATAGGAGTAAGAAAGATAGTGTCAAAATATGAAACTTTTATAATTATTGTGACATCATTCAGTTATGCAATAGTGAGCCAACTGTTAACTGAAACATATTGTCATGTTGTTTCTACTAAACATAATATCTTATCTCTAAAGAAGTTTCATATATCATATTCACTACCAACTAATGTTAAGAGTTGTCAAAAATTTTAACAATAGTATAATCATTGATCCCCATAAGATAATATTGTATCCACTATATATCAAGCAATAATAAATATGACTATCAAGTCATATAAGAAAGCATATAATATTGGAACAATATCAAGAACAACCCAGTGTGAAAAGAATAATAGTCTCCATCAACTGCATCATCAACAACATCTTGCCAAACCTTCTTAGACCTTTTGAGCTACTTAGACCTCCCAAAACATCCTTATTCCCTCCTTAAACCTCCTAGCCTCCTTATACCTCCCAAATCAATAGCTATAATATATATATATATATATATATATATATATATATATATATATATATATATATATATAAAGAATAATCAACACCACATCTGGTGGTTGGGAAGGATGGTGTCATGAATCTGTTCCAAATAAGTTCTCCTCTCAACCCAATAGATTTTAAAAGCTACTTCTTCTCCCTCACACAATACACATTATGCACATTACAACATATATATAGAAATACATAAATCATAATTCAACAAAAAATAAAACACCATAATAATTTGAATATTTAAATGTCAAAATAATAAATTTAAGAGGCAATAAGTCAATGAAATCAAAAAATCATAATTTAAATTTGAAATAAGTTAACGCCATGTAACAAAACAAGTCCAAGTCACAATTATCAAGTCATCAAAATAAATAAATTTAAATTACAATCGAATATAAATCTATTTATTTTAAGTTTAATAAGATAACTAATAAATGTTCAAAACTTTAAAAGAACAATAAAACGTAAATAAAAGTTCAAGGACTAGTGCTAGTTTTCAAAGAAAAAAATTGAAAACATCACATTACTCAAACTTTGTGACTATAAAAATTCACCTAAGGGGAGAAGGAATCAATAAAATTCAATCACCTTTCAGAGATGAGAGAACATAATCAACTTGACTACCTCTCTGAGGTAGGAGAAAACATCACATCATCCTCTATATACCTCCCAAAAGAGCAATATGATTACCTCCTAGATGTAATAAAGTAAGACTCAACTACCTCCTAGAGGTAGGAGAAATAAGAACAAATGTAATCCTTCCTATTCCTCCTAGTAACAAGTTTTGATATAACTATTTATAAATATACTAAATATGAACCTCATGCATGGCACCCAGCACTAAAAGTACCCTAAAAAATATGATAACTATCCCAAAGTATCAAAATTAGACAATATACAAGTCTCTTATAAAATAATACATTACTTTCAATTGTTGTACTTAACTCAAATATTTTTCTAGAAAACACTATGTTTAATTATGGTTATTTATTCTAATATAAATCAATAATATGTATTGATAACTCTCGTGTAATATCACTAATGCAAATATCTCGATAATTGCATTATCATAATTGGTTCACAAGGATATCATTGTTCAATATCAAGTGATGTTTCTAAACAAGAGTAATCATATATATCAAAAAAATTATACTCACATTCACCAACACTATTCCATGCTTAAATGAACACCCAAGTGAACCGTAATCGCAACACAAACGGTCATCTCAAGAAGAAACTAAATAGCTTACTAATTCTCTCACAAGTAGGAAGTTACATTCATTCTTCATAATGAAGAGGGGGAATACAAAATCAATCTATCAAGACCTTACCTACATACTTACTTTGAAATCACTTGTGGTTACACACAAAGTTTAAACTACATAACTCAAGGACAAGATTAGAACTTACAACACTCTTATTTTAAACGTAAACATCCAACTATACTAAGTACCATCTGGTTATATGAAAAAAAACATGCACAAGGTTAATATTACACTAGGGTTAACAAAATTTCATAACCATAACATAATATAACAAGGCGTCTTTATAACCTCATGGCTTATGCTTAACCAAGCAAATAATGAAACACTAACTAGAGCATACTAGCTTACAGCTACTAGTGCTAGTACTTTGTTGTAAGAACAATCAACTTTATTATATTGTTAACTATATACACTTTTTTTTATTAGATTCATATTAATTTAACGTACTAATACATAATAATTAAAATTATATGGAAATAAATCAAAGTAGGTATTTATCATGCACAAACATACATACATACAATTTTTCTCCACAAATAACTATTTTTTACCAAGGAATAAAAAAAATGATCAACATAAATGTCTATTAATGAGACATGAGAACAAAATAATTAACCAAAAAAAATTAACATTTCATCATTTTATTCATTTCAGGGTCTAATGATCCACAGTGGCTAGGTGCTCTACCATAATAGCAAGCAAATCATAAATGAGTTTTCTCTAACATGATGCTCCCATCCACCAATGAAATGAATTTGGTAATTAGAATTCATCAATTCTCAATATAATCCATGTATGTAAATGTGTACATCTTCACCATGACATACCTCTTGTACACACATGAGCAAAGTTTTAGAATGCATATAGTGGAACACCAACACTCCAGAGCTCCTAGTGTTTAACGGTGCTCTAATACCAAAATGCAATGCCCAAAATTTACATCTTAGGCACACATAAAATCACATTAATTTATTTTAAATACTTTACTCAAACACACTACCACTAAAAAATATAAAAAAATCAACAATCACATACGATTACAAAAGGGATGACAATAAGTAAACAATGCTTATTGTATATGAGTTTAGTTTTCAAAAACACTTTTTAATTGCAACACATTAGAGTTATACCTCAACCTATTATGATAAAAGGAACACACTAAAGGATAAGGTGCATGTTTAAATAGATTGAATAAATATAAACCAACACCAAAGATCTACAATTCAAACTCCATAACAAAAGGATTGTTTAAACATGATGAAACTAGGTTATGCTCTTCATGAGCCCAAATGTTAAACAAAGAAACTACTATCATATATTGGATATCCTAATATAAAAATTATACATAGAATGAGATCACGATAATGGAAATAGTGAAGAGTTAATTAAGTGAAGAGTGCAATGTTGAAAACCATAAAAGCACAAACACACTACGGGCTCAAAAAATAGCTTTGGATAAAACATCCAAAAATATTAGAAATTAAACCAAAGTTATAAATCAATTATTTAAACCCAAAAAAACCATCTGAGTCATAAAATAGTCCTAATATAATAATAACATGAAATAAAATATCTAAAACAAACTGAAATTAACAATAGAAGATTGATTCTCCCAAAAAACTACTAACAAATAGGGTACAAGGACTTACCAAAAATATCTAAAGGAGTCAAAAGACAAATACGAAAGGTTAAATATGAACATGAAACACTAGGTAAGAGGTTTTAATTTTTATATTTAAAAAAATGTAAGCTAGGTGATTAATACAACACCTTTTTCAGAGTGACCTCATAGACTAAAATCAGGAACAATAAATTATTTTAAATAAATTTGATTTGTAAAAGGGTCACTAAAAATATCAAATAGATATACAATCTAAAACTAAAGGCTATTATATAAATTTAAAGGTAAAAATAATCTCTAACAAGATTTAAGTTCTCTTCAAGACTCTTCTAATTATTTTTGGCAACTTAATTTTAAATCAACTTTGTAGGCTAAAAAAGAAATCAGGTGTAGAAAATTGCCAAAATCTTTCAAAACTGGATCCACCAAAGATTTTTTGAATGAGGTATAAAATTTAAAGTTCTAGAACTTGATTCACAATTAATAAGTCTAGAGCTTACAAGTTTTTATTTTAGAAAAAAACTTTGGTTATTAATTGAATTCTATTTCTAAGCCAATTTGGTTGGTTTCCAAACAGAAAACTCTTAGTGTAAACTTACACTAAATTTTATAAAAGTGCATGCAATCATCCAACTATCAACAAATAATCCTACAGGATGACATATCTATCCATGTGCTTTTCAAGATAGAAATAAGTTTGAATTTTCATTTCACTCTTCTAACAAGATTTCAAGGGATGCCTCAAGACTCGTCATAGTCAACCTATCCAAAAAGGAATCCTACAATGATTAAGCTATGTGAATCATAATGTTTACATCAAGACACATAGTAATAATTTGCGTTATAATTTATTAGTTATACTCGTTAATTCAATTGTGTATGTTTGACCCAATACTAAATATATAACTAATACTTCATTTAAAGATTAATCCATAATTTCACAATATCAAGGTAAGTTAAACTCATTATATTTCAAGTCTATCATTACCAATATTTTCTTACCGTATTATATTCTCATCATTATTTTACTATTCAAAATTTGTGTTCTCAATACTAACGCTATCATTCAACTAAAAATTTTAGATATTACAACATTTATTTATCCCAATGTTTATTACTTTTCACCTAAATAACATATAATTATCTTATTCAACAAGGTTCTTGACTCAGAGATAAAATATTTTCTAACTCACTACTGGAAGTAAATCTATAGTCAAGCACTAACTTACATCTATTATCAATGCATTAAATGTTACAGACAAATCATTGACAATATAGATAAGAAAAAATATTATACATTGATATCCTTAAATAATACAACCATTAAAACTATCAAGTACATAAGTTTCAACATGGGCCTTCACAAAGGTAAGTCAATTCAGGTTAAGGAGAATATCTAAGAACAAAAATTTTAAAATGTCCCATTTGAACAACAAACGTATAGTCATCATCTATTCAAACTTAAATTGAACAACATATAAGATGCTACTGATTTCAACATAAAAATATTATTTCTCTATACTTTATTTGCCACTGGTTTTGCCAACCTAAACTTTAAAAATAATCAAATAAAAGGGATCAACTTATGCTAAGCAAGAGATTTCTACCTCCTTAAATAATTTATTTTTTAAAATTAATAAACATGTTAAAAGAATGAATTTAGCAACTAGATGAAACTTACATGTGATAATACAAAAACTACCAACCATTGGAATAAACATAACACTTCAGCATGAAAATGACAACAGGATTATTAAAAGCCAAGCTCAACACCAATCATTACAAAATTTAAATTATATTACCCAACCACTAACAAAATACCATTACATATTGCAAAACAAATGATTCTCATCAAGTTGAGCAATACTAATAGTCCTATCATCACAACATGATTTGATTTCTAAACACCCATCTAGGTGTGATATCTATAACAGAGTAGACCTTAAAGAGGAGACTTAATTTTAACTTTAAATTTCACTTCATGAATGTCAAAAAGAAAGTCATATAAACAACAATCAAAAGCAATGGCACAAAAGCCTTGTAAAGCATGTCAAGAGTATACCAAATCTCCCTAGCTCATATCAAAACTAATCAACATTATAGGGATAACTTTCCATCTATATACTATAATAACAATAAGCTTATTCAACATAATTCACTATGTCAAAATTAAGGTATTATCTAAGGTAATTTATTCCTTAAATAAAATTTATTCAGATTAGTGTTACTCAATAAATAAAAAGTAAACAATAATCCATTATCCTACTTTCAATTACGGATATGTTATATTTTACGTCTATTCGCAAAAACTCGCATCTATAATTTATATTATAAAATCTTAACTCGATATCCAAAGCTGCGTATATAAACTTATTCATCCACATAATAATGTATTTGTTCTCTGATAATTTCTAAATGATATATAATTATATATTCTAATATATACACATATATATGTATATACAATCATAATCAATGATATCTATGTGACTTCTATCAATGATCATATTTTTAAAACATATTTATAAATATATATGTATGTATATTTATAATTTGATAAAAAGTATCCTTATTATAAATAATTACATAATTTTACATATATGAAAATATAATTCTATAAAACTGAAATATCATCTCATATATTCATACATATACATATATATATATATATATATATATGAGAGAAATAAAATATTATTTATCAACGAAGATATTTATTTATTGATTTAAAAAATGAAAGAAACAATTATATATATATATATATATATAATTTTATTTATTATTATTATTATTATTATTTTATTCTTTTTTATTAACTCTTTTTGTTTTTTATTTCATTTTATAACTTATAACAATCATTATTTTATTTTAATTTTAATTTATTTTATTTTAAACTAGATAAACCCTATGTGGGTTTTTTGGGCCAGCATCCATGGCCATCAGCCAAGTCAATGTAGGGTCAGGGAGGGTCAGCTGGCCCATCCCCGTCTATCTCCCCTCCCTATTATGGGAGGTGGCTAGGATGGCTCAGCCACCGTCCCCTCTCCCAATATAATTTTTTTATTTTATTTTATTTTTATAGAAAAATAATCCATAAAATATAGATCTGATAACTATTGATATAAGCGTGTGTGTGTGTGTGTGTGTGTGTGTGTGTGTGTATTTATTTTTTTATTTTTGTGTGTGTGTATATATATATATATATTTATTTATTTGATGGATTAAAAAATCAGGTTTTACAAGTATCCTAGAACCACAAAAGTGAACTACAAAAGTATAATCAGGTCAAACCAAGGCCAACTAATAAAACATCAAAAACTAACAATTAACATACTGAAAGTAGGGGGAAATAGTAACAAAAGAGATTAGGAGGGGGAGCCCTTTGGTGGTGCATACTTCTCCTCAGGAGTCTTATCTGGGATATCCCACTTGAACTTTGAGATATTTTCTTGTGTGCAATTACCAAGTCCTTCTATTGCATCCCCTAGAAGAATCATTCGAGGCCTCTTCTACCCTTAAACCTGTAGGGGAGTCTTCTTTATGGGGACCAATTTAGGGGAGCTAGGTAGGGGGTTTCCAAGATCTTCGATATTTGTTTGATAGGGGTCTTAGTGGTCTTAGAAGACTGGATGAAAGACTACATAGTGGATTCAGCCTATCTATGAAAGGTGTTCCACTCTTATATAAGTTTGGTAAGATTTAGCCCTATCTCTTGCACCTTGAAATTGAATTCCTCTAGTTGTTCCTTATTATTTTTCAACTCCTTCATCAACAAAATAGATTTACCCTTTCAGATAGCCTCCTCAGAAGTTCCTTCATCAAAGATGATCAACTTAGGTTTGGGTATGAAGAGCTTGAGAGGAAGATCATCGATAAGGGTTTTACAAATACTGGCCTAGAGGGGTGCTCATAGATGGTTGGTAGGATTCTGAGGTGGGATCCTCCTCTATAGAAGACTCTTGAGAGTCTTCCTTGGTAGAGGATCCCCCTTGGGGGACCTCCTTCCCTTGCAAAGTTTGGTCATGTTTAATGAGTATCAAAATTAACCCATGGTGAAAGATAGGGTTGGCCTCATTTACTTGATGAGCCAAGGCAGTGCATTTAAGAGATTTAAGTAGGTAGAAGGGTCAACTGATACTATAACCAAGAAAATTATTTAGCAACAAAAAATAGTGGGAAAATATCAGAGTGTATTTACCTTCTAAGGTCATATAACGCATAATTTGTTAATGATGAATAAGGTCCACCTAGGGGAAACCCTCCCTATTGGTCTTTACAAACTCATTCATCTAGAAGAATCATTGAAGGATATGTTATTTATTTATCTAGTCCTTAAATACCTTTGTCCACTCATAAGACATGCCAATAGCTTCCCCAATAAGGTCTTTTATGACAGTGATTTTGATGCCCTAGATTACCACCTTTCATTTGCTCTAAGTAGCTACAAAATCCCAAGCCATGTCGATGTCATGTTTAGTGATTCTCACCATTAATTCTATGAGACCCTTATGCTTGAGTTTATTCCAAACCTTTTTCTACCCCACACTTTTGTCCATGAAATTGGCTCAAGCCTTTCTCTAGTACCTCCCATTGAAACAGTGATGACAGAGCCAAGGTAGGCAGGTGGATGGTTCTAGAGAAGGAGAGTTTGAAAAATGTGAATGGTGCTTGAGAAGTCCTCCGTTATCCCCTTATAGTATTTACACCACCATCTATGATCATAATGGCATATCATCATTTTTAAAATCTACCCCTTAAGAGAAATATTACACATGTGTGGTCACATGTCATCCCAATCAAATTGTTCTAATGTCATCACATAAGGCTTTTAAGATGTTATTAGAAACATGGCCTCCTTCATGCCAAATGGTTAAAAGGTTGATTTCAACTCCAATGTTGGAAATTTGATTTGTTACCCCATACCCTTTCTATAAGTATGCAAGATTTGGAGATGTGCCATGCCCCTCAAGATCTGTTTGGCATCATCCATGATGTCTATAATAGTGTGAGAGGGGATTATTTTCCCTTATAGAGAATTTAGGATATTTAACCAATCACCCTCCATGATGATTCTTTTTAGATTTAGTCTAGAAGTCAATTGGATAACCTAGAGGGTTGGCTTGGCTTCATCAAGGTGATTAGTTTGAGTTCCCAAAGGTCTCACACAGGTGGCTAACATCACTCCTTTTGAGTTCCTTATGAATCCTCCCCCACTTGCAGGTCCTGATTTACCTTTAGATGCACCATCAAAGTTTAACTTCACCCAACCTTCCAATGGATCATTCTATTTTGTATGTTTGTGGATGAGAGATTTTGAGGGGGAGCTTAAGTGTTAGACTATGTCTCAGTTTCTTAAAATATACAGTGGTGAATGAGATCCAAGTTATTTGTCTTTGGGGAAAAATCTTTCCAATTTTCAAAAATGGCCTAATAGAGATGAAGGAAAGCCCCTTTTCGCTAGTGCTTTTTGTTTAAAAAAATGCTATCATTGTGAACTTTCCAAACACACAAGAACCAATGTGGAAGAGCGAAGTGCCACAATAACTCTAGAGATGGGAGATTCTAGGGTGATTTTCATTGTATTATGAGGTCAATTAATTTATTTGGTTTGACCCATGTTAGGTTGAATTTATCTAGCATCTAGTTAAACATTGTCAAGTTGAAGGATCACTCTAGAAATAGGTGATGGATCAAATCCTCTGCATTTCAGCATATAGGGCATCCGTTGGGGATTATTAGTTACCTGCTAGCTAGATTATCCACCATCAAGATTTTTTCATGTGCCGCTAGCCAAAAGAAGTTAACTTTAGGAGTCAAATGCTTAACCCAAAGATTTTTCCAAAAATACCAGTCACTTCCTAGATTAAGATTTGTGGAATGTCTAAAGGCCATCGAGTATGATCCATTATCTTTATCAGCCTAGATAAAATGGTTTTCTTTTTGAAATGCAGGGATATATATCTAGCTCATCGAAGAGTTGAGGGACTAAATAGCTAGTGATTCTTCTACTAATTATCCTTCATAAGGGAGTATTTTCTAGATTCTAACACTTTCATTCACTACCCAGTAATATTTAATTTTTTATCCCCATATTTGCTTGAGGTCTATATACCAGTCAACTTAAATCTATTGTGAGGATAAGGGAGTGGGGGACATCCAAGCATCTTCCCAGAATTCAATTTTGTCATCATTGCCAATTTTCCATATGATGCCTTTCTTAAGGAGATCCTTATAGTTGGTGATGGCTTTCCAAAAAATAGATCCATCCATAAGACCTTATTCCCATATAAAATCATCCACTTCCACTCCTTTCAGGTATTTCACTTTGATAATTCTTGCCTTCACTATTTTCCTTCATAAGCCTCCAACCCATTTTTGCCAATAGGGCTTTGTTCATTAATTTTATGCTTCTTAGACTGAGTCCTTCATTTGATTTGGAAAGACAAGTTTTTTCCCATGTGATAAGATTGTATCTAAATCTTTCTTTAGTGCCCATCCATAAGAATTTTTTTTTAATTTGTTCAAATTTAGTGGCCACTTTGGAAGGCATCCTGAAGACAAACATTTGGTAAATAAGAATGTTCTAGATCGAGGCTTTGAGCAGCTGGTATTTCCCTGCTTGAGTAAGAATGTGTCCCTTCCAACCTACCAGTTTACATTGAATTCAATCAATGAAGGGGTTCCAAAGCTAAAAATCCATTTTTCCTTCAAAAATTAGGATGCTTAAATAGCTTTCCATAAGTTTTCCCACTTGACAATCCAATATTTTTGCAATTCATTTATGCTAAAAAAGAGGAGTGTTAATGAAAAATAGAGAGCTCTTTTGAGAGTTAATACACTAATTTAAGACTTTTTCATAGTTTCTTAGGATGAATTTTAGATTCTTTACTTCCTCAATAGAGACTTCTCCTAGGATGATGGTGTCATCTACAAACTATTCATGTGTGATATGTTATGTATTTAGGGCCATTAAAGTTTCTTTAATCAGTCTATGAAAGCAGGCTTTCTGTAGACTCATACAAATATATATTTACACATATATATTATTTTGGTATTCTATTCTATTAATTTATTTATTTTTAAAAATAAACAAACTATTATACTTGAGGGTAAAATATAAATAAATCAGTAAATTTTTAGTATTTACATATATATATATATATATATATATATATATATATATATATATATATATATTCACACAAGAAATAACTAGATTTTTTTAAATAAAATCATGACTAAAACACAATATTCAACTTACTTATTAGTTTGGGAAAATTTAGGAATTAAGAGAAGAAGAAACCTTTACGTGTAGTTGAAGCTCCATTGTTGACCCCATAATTTTGACTAAGTATTGTCCCATTTTAGTGCAGAACCTACACAACACAAAAAGATCATAGTACAGAAGGACCATGGTGTGGGAGGACCATGGCATAAGAGGACCATGGCATACGAGGATCATGGCATGTAACTGATAGGCACATAATCACCATGGCATATAACCTAAGGGGTGTAAGAGGATAATGGAATAAAGGAACAAGTGTGAGAGGACCTAGTCAGAGGAAGAGTAAGTCACAAGGGACCTGAGGGCATAGGATTCAAAGCAAAAGAGGAAGACTAGGGGAGTACATGGGAAGTGATAAGTAGTTGGAAGAATGATTCATACAGGTCACTCTGAACTTATTGAAAAGAAGTTTTTTACCTACTCATAATGAAAATAACACATGGCCATCAAGATATAACATAAAGCATGGATCTAAGGGTGTTGAGGCCTGGGTCTTTAAAAAGATCTGGTTGTAAGTGCCATGAAACTCAGTCTATTGAGATTTTGTGCACTATTCCATAAATGATTGTAACACTTGGTCAGGTAAATACAAGTATAAATACCCCTATTGTAAATTATTGCATGTGGATTCAGAGATAGATACACAGATGAATGAATTATGGAATGATATTGTAATGCACTATTACTTAAAGCATAAGATATGAGATAACATATTTGATCAAACTTGTGTTATGAATAATTATGGTGTAGACGAAGTGTGTAGAATTATATATGTGTTATACCATATCCTCTTTTCTTTTCTAGATAATTAATGATACTATAAGAAGATGGTGATCTATGCAGTAATAATAATCAAACCTAGAATGAGAGTTAAGGTAATCTATATGTGCATCTTCCCTATTTAAATTACATAAAGAGAAGTATATGAACATGTCATTATCACTATGAATCAAAACCTATGGGAACCAATCTTCCATTTTGCACTTTGGGTGAGCACACAAGACATAAACCTCACATGAAAGGGCCAACGTGCTAACTCATTTGTTTAGACTTTAGCATTGAAGCTAGACTTAAGTAAAAATATCTAACATTTTGGTTATATAACTAAGATCTAAATCAATTGAAGCATATTCATGGAAAAATGTTTGAGCATCTTACGCTGGAGAATATAGAAGAGTAGGTTACTAGTGTTGAAGATAATTTTGCATTTCCTTATCTTGAGCGAGGAATCTCCACACAATAGTGGGTAGAGAAGAACCTCTACAATGTATTGTATGAAACCTTGTTTTTAGAGGTCCCAGTTCACTTACATGCTTGGTTAATAGTATATTCTCAAGGATGATCAAGGAATATTGGAAGGAGGAAGTCTTGGATGCTAGAATGGTAAAGGGATTTAGCATGACTTGGATCCCCATGGATGCGAGTAGTAAACTTTTGATGGAAATGAGTTATGAACATCTACATTCTAGAGTACATTGTGACCACCTATTCATGCCCTGAAGAAGCCAAGTTCCAATTCCTTTGAGAATTATGAGGTCATTATCTTAAGATTTTTGCTTTTGAACTTAAGAAGTTATTTGTTGATCTTGGATTGGAAATTATACCAATGGAGGGTTAAATCCTCTTGTGCATAAGCAACACATTTATAAGGGGAGAATAGGGGTTGATAGAAGATTGTGGTTCAAAATGGTAGCCAACTATCACGCATTATGGAAATGAAAGTATGATGAAGCTTGATAAAGGATTATTGGAGTTAGAAGCATGAGAAGAGACTAAGAGAACTCAAGGATGTTGTTAGGAGCCATAGAGAAGTGAAAATGCATGAGGACCTCATCACTCTCAACCCATGTTCTATGCCACTTATATCCTATGAAGGAGAAACAAGCTATATGGCAATAGCTGAGGAACCAAGTCTGAACCAACCAGGCTCCCCCAGCATAGTGCACACTCATGCTTTTGAGTTAGATGGAGTATGCATATAAAATTGGGATATAGATAGTTTAGAGTCAAATGTTGAATCGACAATGGATACTGAAACTAAGCTAGTTAATGCTCATTTAAATTTAACACTATCTTTCCCTCTTCAAGGAATTCTATGGCACAACTTGGGATGCCTGGTGGACTTGGCCCTCAAGGATAGGGTATAAGCCCAAACTTGGTTAAACAAGTGGCTATCATACCCCATACCACAAGCATTAGAGGAGGGCTAGGAGGAGGCATATGAAGAAGTAGACTCCCTTCTCAAGGGATAAGGGTTGGACCCTCTTAGTAACCACCCATTCAACCACCTCAACCCATTATGATCTACTACGAGATGACATTACACTTACCTAAATATCGAGGGGTGGAGAATGCAGTTGATCATGTCCATAAATGTGAACTAACTTGGAGGGTGAGAGGCATCACATTTTATAAACATAAGGCCACACAATTTTCAACCATGATTTTAGAGCATGCACATAAGTGGTACTAGAAGTTTGACCCTTAGTAATTGCTGGTCGACTTTGATTACCTCAAAACAACCTTTCTTCAGGAGTTTGACATTCCTAAATTTGAGTAGCAGAGTATAGCAGTGCTAAAGGACATAAATCAAGGTCTTACAAATAGCGTAAATGAGTATGATGTAAGTTTTAAGACCTTGCTTTCTAAACTATCATTTTAAATTAATGATACACAACACACATAATGGTTTGTGGGAGGATTGTTACTACCTTTCTAACGAGCCTTGTCATAATGAACCTTCACTAGCCAATGTGAAGTTTTGGAAGCTGCTCTCCATGCTGAGGTAGTTGGAAGCATTGACACTATGATTAGACCCTTTATGGAAGCATAGATAGATTCCATAGCATCACAACTTGAGAATTTGATGGCCAATACCACACATGAAACATGTAGTGGTGTTTGGTGCACTGACTGTGAAATTGAAGGACATACTCAAAGCAATTGTCCATGAAAGAACATCCACATGGTACTTAAATAAACATATCAGATTTATCATGAGGAACATTATGTCTGATCTTTTCCTCTTTTGTAGCGAGAAATGTACACTAAGATGTCTGACTATTGTAATATTTTTTATGCCTACACTCATGACACTAATGACTATCATTTGATCAGTGACATCTATAAAGCTCGAGCATGTGGCACGTGCTAAACCTTATAGAAAATACTCAAGATAATGGTGCATACTGAGGATGAGGAATAAATTAAGGATGATGATGTCGTCATTTCCCACCCATAACCTATTACAAATGTAGGTCTCTAGACCACTATCAAAGGGATTACCTAGAGTACCCAACATGTGCTTTCTGCAAAAAGGACCACCGATCAAAAGAGTGTCCTAAATTATATGTAGCTATCACCAAAGACCAAAAATAAAAGGGTGATGGTATGATTAAAATTGATAAACCATAATGGCATGCACACCCAACCATCCCTATAGTTCAATAGGTAAACATTACCACTCGTAGTGGGGGACAGACACAATCAACAACTAATCCTATCAAAAAAGTGCAATGGGAAGAACCACAAGCTAGAAAGCATCCTGATGTTCAACAAAAAAATGATATCCTCCAAGATATGATGAATTCATACATGAACATTAGGGAGAGATCCAGTTCCTCAAATACAAGGATGTAAAGCAACGTGTTCCTATGTAAAGGGAAGTTGAACCTTGACCTATGACACGGGATGACTTTCAAGAACTATGCAAGCATCTAATGGATGAGGATATTATCCCAAACCTCAACACTTGGCTTAATATTCAAGCTTGAATAAAAAATTAGGTTTACCCTCACATCATTAGGCAAAGCAAAGACCATTATTTAAATCATGCTCAGTGATACAACACTCCTAGTTCATCTACTCCCCTAGAAGATAGAGAAATATTGGTTGATGTTGTTATTGATGGATGGGTAATCTGGGTCATACTAGTAGATACCTATGAATAATTTAATGTCCTCACCAAGGATTCTTGGCATAAATTTTCCAATCCAACATTACAGCCTTCACCCCATGTTTTATTTATGGTAAATAAGACTTGTGCACACTCTATTGGGGTCCTCAAGAATACAATAGTTGACATACTTGGAGTACCATTCAAAGTAGATTTTGAGGTTCTTGAGCTATTTGAAGTTGATGATTACCCATCTCTATTAGAAATACCTTAGTGATATGAGAATAATTTAGATCGAGCTTCAAGAAGTGTTACATTAGTTTTGAAAATATTGATCAGTGTGTTGTAATGACACTAGATAAAGCACAAGGACCCCCTTATAAAGATCCCATCAATGTTGATGAAGACATCAACCACATATATAATGTCACTGCTAGAAGTGATGAACAACATGATCCCACCCCAGATGTTGTTCTTTGATAGACATATAACCAGTCTATTTCTGATACTATAAGTAATGCTTGTAACTGTTGGGTCCATGGTGACTATGATCTCATTGGGAGGATGTGTAGCACCATCAACAGTTGAGATAAATTCCCATGCCAGCTCCAAAATGTCACAAGTTTGTTTACCTTACTGATTTAGTAATGAGAGTACCACTGGTAGGACCACCACTAGAAATACTTGATGAATCCCCATGGTTCCAAGGACAAATAGAAGTATGTGATTTTATCCAATGCCTCAAAGAATTCTATAACATTGAAAATGACTATATGAGGTCATTAGATCACCTTTTTTATGGCACCACCATAAGGTGGTGACATACCCATAAAGAGTGACTTCTACGCTAGGGTCAAGCATGTTCTACTCTACATCACAGATTATATTATGATAATAAGGTCAAGGGAATAATTAATCATAGTGGCATGCAATCACCTAAACTTCACATTGAAACTTGTGAGATAATATGGAGAAATGAGGAAACATACTTACTAGAGTACCTATGGGTGCATGCATTCTATGAAACTCTATACACATGGGCATAAACATGATATATTAACGAAGAGCATCACATGTGTACCAGGTAAGGAGAACATGAAGTCAGCACTATCTTATTCTTCACCAAGGATGGACTTGTACCTCACTCTCTAGGCCATGTATGAAGCAATTCTCTGAGACCCAAGTCCCATGGAGGATTGCCTAAATAATATCCATCAGGAACTTGAAGAACCTTCACATTTATTCAATGAGCCTTCAACACACCAAGTTCCTATGCCTACACTAGTCCTTGATGAAGACCAACATGAAGAGATTCGCTTAGGAAAGTAAAAGCTTGTCTTCCAAGTAGATGAAGGTGAAGGATCTACTTCACTCAACCCCCTATCCAACCATTTAGATGTTTCTATAAACATTGGTACATGAACTATTCAAGACACAAGTGATAATATGGATAGCCCCTATCATGGGCCTATTTAGACTGTTCAATGCAACATCAGCATGAAATAAGATCCAAAAATGGCTATAGTAGGAAACTATTTGACCAACACAAAGATTTCAAAAAATATTTGAATTACTATAAGAATATCAAGACGTCTTCCCATATAACTATATTGAAATTAAGAGAGTCCACCCTTCCTTAAGAAATATGTACATCAAGCTACTTGACGGTGCTTGACCAGTGAAAAAATGCCCATATAAGATGAATCCTAATATTCAGGCACGCGTTAAAGAAGAGATTGATAATATGCTCTGCACCAGAGTAATCACTCCTATTGTTGAATCTAAGTGGGTCAATCCTATGGTAATTAGTATCAAAAAAGATGGATGCATCTATATCTGTGTGGACTACTAAGTGCTTAATGCATCATGTGTGATAGATCCCTTTCCAATGCCATTCATAGAGGAAATCCTTGAAGGTGCTATTGGTTGTGAAGTGTAATCTTTTACAGATGGATTCTTAAGGTACCATCAGGTCCAAATAGCTAAGGAATACCATCCCAAGACAACCTTCACTATAGAATGGGGATCATTTGCCTATACTATTATGCCCTTCGAGTTGAAAAATGCCCTAGCAATGTTTTTACACATAGCATTTGAAGGATTTAAGGACTTCATCCATAAGTTCCTCCAAGCCTATTTGGATGACTAGATAGTATATGGTCTAGTTAAGGAACATTGTGTTAACCTTAGACTTATGCTTGAGCATTATTAGGTCTTACGAATATCATTAAACCTCAAGAAGTGCCTATTTGCGACACCATTTGGTGTAATTTTAGGGCATATTATTTATAAGGAAGGACTCTTAGTAGACCTGGTGAAGGTATCTATTATTCTTTACCTTCCAATGCCCAAAACATAGTGTGAGGTTTGTAGATTTCTAGGCCACATGGGTTATTATATAAAGTTTATTCATGATTATGCCAAGATTACCACACCCCTAGAATAACTTTTAAAGCACAATGAGTAGTTCATATAGACTTGCTTTTGTAAGGAGGCCTTTGAAACAATCAAATAAAATTTGGTCACTTCTCTTATTCTATAATTCTCTGATTGGACAAAGCTATTTCATGTTCATGTCAATGCATCTAACATGGCCATTGGCATGATTCTTCCATAACCAGGTGAAGGTGAAGGTCACCTACATCACCCAATCTACTTTCCAACAGGAAGCTAACACTAGATAAAAGAAACTATACCACTATAGAACATAAAGCTTTGTCTATGGTCTACACTTTATAGAAGTTTAGGCAATACCTTCTATCCTCTCATTTTATTTTTTATACAGATCATAAGGATTTGAAGTACCTTGTCAACAAACCCATACTACATGGATGGATCTATCATTGGATTGTATTATTTTAGGAATTCTAATTTTTAGTTATGGTGAAATTTGGAAAGGCCAACTATCAACCTGACCACCTATCTTGGATCGAGAACGGAGAACCATTACATGCCATAGAAGATGATCTTCCTGATGTACAACTCTTCCACATAACATGGGTGCCTAAAGGGTTAGAAGACATTGTAGCATTTGACCACTAGTTCCACACCTAAATCTCTCACCTCACTAAAAAAAATCAACCCATCATTCACATCGTATCTTTTTAGCTTATAGAAGGTGATATTTACAAGTCATGTCAAAGTTATTTGATGTTTCATAATACAACATGAGTGCCTCAAAGTACTTCATGAAGTTCATGAAGGTATTGTTGGTAGACACTATGTTGGAGAGGTGAATGGACAGAAGGTTCTGCTAGTTGGATTATGGTGGCCAACTCTCTTCCAAGATGCTAAAGCATATATTAAGCAATGTGACATCTGTCAATGCGTAGGCAAACCTAATTTGAGAGATGTTATGCCTCTATGACCCATCCCTTCTTGGGAACCCTTTGAAAAATGGTCCATTAATTTTGTTGGTCCCATCACTCCAGTAAGATGATAGATAGGTTCTCAGTACATCATTGTAGCAACTAATTATCTTATGAACTAGGTTGTAGCTACACCAACAAAGGATTGTACTACTACTATTGTTACATGGTTCATATGGGAGAACATAATAACTCAGTTTTAATGTCCCCTAAGTTTCACTAGTGATCATGGTACCCACTTTTTAAATGAAACAATTCACATCTTGCTAGTTAAGTTCGTGATCACGCACCACAAAACAACACCATATCACCTACAAGCCAATGGAACTACTGAGGCTTTCAATAAGACCTTAGGTACCACTCTAAAAAATATATGCAATATTGGCCACACTAATTGGGATGATAAAGTATCTGCAATACTATGGGCTTATTGAACTACCTACAAGTGCCTCAATAAAATCATGTCATTCAACTTGGTATATGGCAAATAAGTAGTCTCACTAGTAGAGTTCTTGGTGACATCCCTCTGTATCATACATGTCAGACAACTGGATGAGGAGTCATCCTTGAAAGTGTGCTTAGACACTTTAATATAATTGGATGAAACCCAATTTCTCATTCATTGGAGCCAAGATGTAGAGAAACGCAAGCAAAAGCCATAGCATGATCACCATATAAAGAATAAAATCTTCTCTCTAGGAATGAAGGTCTTGTTTTATGACTCTAAGTTCATGTGCCACCCTGTAAATCTTAGCATCCATTGGGATGGCCCATTTATAATACATAGCATTCAACCTATTGAAGCATGTTAATTATAAATGATGGATTATCAATTCCTCTTAGGGAACTATAATGGAAGTCAGCTTCAGCCGTATTTCACTTCAAAATAGTTGCATTTTTGTAATCAATAAGGCTTATGCCATTAGTGTAGGATTTATTGCTTTCAATAAAAATGTTACCTTTATTGTGCATAAACTTCCCTTTTTATAGTTTTTTTTTCCATGTTTTTGTTCTTTTCATGGAGGACCATGACATGTTTTAGTGTGGGGTAAAAAATTTAGGTTCAAAAAGGCAAATATGAAAAGCATGCAAGTTACTTAGGTGATTGAGTTACATGGGTGTGCAAGTTATTAAAGGCATGCAAGGTACTAAAGGTGTATGTGCTAGTTAAGGCATGAAAGGGGAAGGTTCCCACCATAAGTTAGAAATTTAAAAGAGATAACTGTCTCCCACCTCATAAAAAATGTGGGACATAGCTATCACCTACTTCCAAGAAATATGCAAGATAGGACATGCCACCAATGTGATGAGGTTAGTTATGGCAAGAAGCATGCCAATAATGTGAGGGGATAATACCATTAAGGCATTAATTGCAAAAGGAAATGATTTAAATATGGTGTTCATTATAAGATCTACATTAAATACCATGAAGTGATGGGTGATGTAGGGGCATTAATGAAGGTAAACCCCTCTTGGAGCCTATAAATAGGCAAGTTAGATGTATTTTTCACTTTACTTTATGTTAAACTTCAAATTACCAGAGTCAAGATCAAGCAACTACCAGAGCTAAAGATCAAGCGACAACCAGAGCTAAGCCAATCAAATCTTGAGAAAATCAGAGAATGTGTATATCCTTAGCAAACCATGTAGGCCATTAACCTATTGAGAAGAGAGTTTCCAATTCTAGTTCATTGGGAAAAGTGGTAGGTTTGGAAGTTACAGGTTATAGGTCCACCATTAAAAGGGTGATTAAGCTAAAAAATCTAAAGTAGCAGTCTGCAACCACGTATTCTTTTGGAAACATGGGATGGTCGTGCGTTAACCTTTACACTCATCGAAGGGTAATGCATCCTAAGAAAAAGGCCAAAAGACTTGATAAATTGCCAACAATGCCAGAGGAAGAAGAAGTGAGCAAAGGGCACTGAGTTCCCATTAGGGAAGAGACTCTAGAGGAATAAGCACAGTACCCAGAAGAATAAGTACAGATCATAGAAGGAGAGGAGGAAAAATGCATAGAAGAGAAGGAAAGAATGGTGCAAAAAGGAAAGCAGGCACAAACTTCTATGGTGTAGAAGGCCCAAGCATCCCCACCCCCATCTCTATTAATATAAGATATGTAGTACCCAGATTCAGTATTGCATGAAAAGAACTGGGTTTCCAAGGTCTCAAATTATACTATTTTTTATTACAATCATTGCCAACCTAGGAATGAGGTTGAGCTCAAAAATGATTATTAGGTGAGGACCGCTAACACCAGGAACCAACTGGTGTATGACCTCACAATCTACAACTAGCTGGAAGCTACATGATTATTCTAGCTTTTAAACCTACCCTATTTTGGTAAGCCCATAGAGGCAGTCCAATTTTCTCATTCCATGCATCTATGAGGACTATATCTACTTCATTGGGTATAGCATGAAAATCACTCTAGAAGGAATCAATAGGGTCACGGGATTATGGTGCTCAAGAATGTGCATAATAGATGACTTGGTCGACACTAAATAGATACAAAAGACTACCATGATACTGATGTACTAAAATTAGGGTCATGCCATGTATATCAAGCCTCTAAATTTCCATGAGGATCATAATGACCAAGATCAGAGGGACCGATCGATGGAAAGATATTGACATGGTGGACCTCTACATTGCACATCAGGTATCACAAGGATTGAAGAATAACTGAGCTATGTACTTCACTTAGAAGATTGTTGAAGACATAGAATGGGCCCATCAAGAGTCAAAGTAAAGATTCCCATGGGGAGTGTTCCTCCTCTTAATGTTTTTTAATGAAGTTGGGATACTAGATTATAGCTATGGCATGCTAAAGTGGGTGTACCCTCTCATGCATAAATCCATCATTAAATGCTATAAGGTGTTCACATACCCTAGTCACATCACCCCATCATACAAGATCAAGATGAGGTACTAGTTCATTGTGATGAAGGTGGCATTCAAGGATGAGTGGCATATCCCTAAGGACATATCCCCTTTGGCTATAGAATAGGCATAATTTATGTTAAAGCAACACTTCTTCCTCACATGGATCTGAATGAACCCATATAGAGAGCTCTCATCATGGTTTAAGTTACCTTATACCTTCTTGAATAATACTTCATTGACTCTATTAATTAGATATATGACATGCATCTTATCATCTTGCAAGCTAAATAGATAGATTTGAAGATTCACACCCTCCATAAGTTATATGTATATCCAGGCAGGAAGGCCTATGTGGAGAAGCTGGAGACAGACTTGATCAACATATAGGTCAAGCAAATACTAGTTAGGGATTGAATTCATAAATTGTTTTACATGATTTTCCCTCATAAGAACCCATAGGGTGGAGTACCTAAGGATAAACTCCCTCTAGTATTACCTTTTAAGAAGAATAAGTGAGTGGATGTGGGTGCAAGTACAAGTGGGCCACAACCCCCATAGAAAAGATAAAAAACTACAAAGGCACAACCTTCCAGACCTGCATCTTTTTGTCCCTCTATACCACCTCCACCTCCACCTCACCCTTCACCTTTAACAACTCACCATATACATCCCCTCCCCATACTTCTCCATCTCATCCCCACATTTCTCCATCCCTTTCATGCTCTACACCTCCGCACTCTTTGTTCCCCCATCCATCATCTCCTTAGCCCACTCCCCCTCTTTTTCCACCATCATCTCCACCTCCACCTCCATCTTTTCCACCCCCACCTTATCTATCTCCATCATTTCCCCCAATTACTTCTACTACAAGATATTTCCACCAATAGATCCCAAGGCAAGCACCCCATCAAGAAGTTCTGAAGGTGAAGGTCTATAGCTCAGGTTCAAATTCTTAGAAGACTCCCTCCTTGATGCGAGAGGAGAAATTTGACTCTATTGATTCATTGCTTGATGTTGGAACCCATTATGATGAGGTGGGTGGTGAATAAGAGATCATGAGGGCCATTGGTGACAATGAGGAGGCCTGAGCTTGAGTGCAACCTAAGTAAGGGGAAAAGACTGAGCAAGACCTTAGAAGAACATGTTGAAAGTGAAATAGGTAATACGTGCAAACATTATCTGTTAGACATTTAGGAAAAGATTATCTATCTTTGGTCATACTTCAACACCTCAAAGGCAATTCTAGAAACATGGAATTAAGTTTCCTTCCTTTTTGATACGTACAATGAGGAGCATGAGTTTGAACTCCCATAGGATATCCTTTATTTGGGCCTAGATGCTCTAGCGATGTTGAAACCACTGTGGTTAAATCCCTAAAAGATTTCCTCTCTTCTAACAAACACTAATTTTTTTAAGTTAGGCATGGAAATAATTTTCCATAATATTTTGTTAGATTATGATGTATGCATGACTAAAAGGAAACATGCTAGAATTTTAGCCACGTACAATAAAGAAGTCATAGATAAACAAGTGCTTGTCAAGGAAGTGGCCAAATTAAAACAATGTATTCAAAAGGCTAAATAGGCAAAAGTAAGGGTCTTAAACCTTTGTAAATTAATTTTGAAAGAAGACCCAGCACTCGTAGATGGTGTAGCCCTTGACGGGGATGCCATAGGAAATCTAGAAACCATGGTGGAACTATTGATCAAAAAATGCAAGGAGTGACATGTGCAATGAGATTAGGGGTTAGAATTGGTTGAACAGTTCACCATGGTTTTTGACCTCTACAAACATGCCATAAAAAGAGTTTGGGAGGCTATCCCCATTTTGGACAACATTTTTGTGAGGTTAGCATGCCCTAATAAAGTATTGGAGGCTCAACTCCAAGTTTAAAAAGCATAGAGACAGTAGTTGGTTGATGATATGCTCTTAATAAAAGATCACACCCAGTGCATGAAAGCCTTCAGGGATGTAGAGATGATGGAAGACATCATCAACAATTGAATGCAACTTTTGTAGCCCTTCGAGGATAGGTTGACCATGAGGTCTCTACACTTGAAGACGTCCTAAAAGAAGCCACCACATCCTTGGAAAAATAGGTTAAGAATGCCAATAGGACCTCAAGCCACCCTAAGGAGATAAAAAAACTAAAAGGATCCATTGAAGAAATAACTATGAAGGTTCTTGAGGCATTATCCTATTGGGACAATTTGAAGAGGGAACTTGAGTAGAAGGGGCCAGAATTTTTAGAGGATGATAGCGTGGCTTAGTCCAGGATGGACTAAGAGTATAGTGTGGGGTGATGTTGGCCCCAAAATTTTGACTAAATTTTGTCCTATTTTGGTGCAGAACTGGCACAACATGGAAGGAACATGGTGTGGGAGGACCATGGCACTTGAGGACTATGGTGAGTAACTAATAGGCACAAAAGCACCATGGCACAAAACTTAAGGGGTACAAGAGGACAATAGAATAAAGGAACCAGTGTGAGAGGACCCAATTAGAGGAAGAATGAGTCATGAGGGACCCAAGGGTGTAGGACTCAAAATGAAAGAGGAAGACTAGGGGAGTACATGGGAAGTGGGAAGAAGTTGGAAGAATGATTCATATGGTCATTTCAAGCTTATTGATAGGAACTTTTACACCCATCTGCAAGGAAAGGAACACATGGCCACTGATATATTACATAGAGCATGGATTTAAGGGGGTTGAGGCCTAGGTATTTAAGAAGAACCAATTGTAAGTGTCATAACTCTCAGTCTATTGAGAGTCCGTGCACTAATTTTTCATGCCATAAATGATTGTAATACTTGTTCAGGGCAAAACAAGTATAAATACTTCTGTTATAAAGTATTGTGTGTGGATTCAAAGATAGATACATGAACGAATGAATTATGGAATGATAGTATAACACACTTTTAATTAAAGCATAAGATATAAGATATCAGGGTTGATCAAAATTGTGTTATGAAGAACGATGGTGTGAACTATGTAGACTTATATATGTGTTATACCATATCTTCTTTTCTTTTCTAGATAACTAATGCTACTATAAGAAGATGGTGATCTACATAGTAATAATAATCAAGCCTAGAATGAGAATCAAGGTAATCTATCTGTGGATCTTTCCTATTTAAATTACATAAAGAGAAGGATAAGAACATGTCATTAGCACTGTGAATCAAAACCTATGGGAACTGA
Source organism: Torreya grandis (assembly GCA_037957365.1). Classification (NCBI taxonomy): domain Eukaryota; kingdom Viridiplantae; phylum Streptophyta; class Pinopsida; order Cupressales; family Taxaceae; genus Torreya; species Torreya grandis. Next base: position 1,281,155 of record JARHVA010003297.1, read on the forward strand.
TCTTTCACTGCACATTTTGGGTGAGAGTGCAAGACATAAACCTCACGTGAAAGGGCCAACGTGCTAGATCACTAGGGTAGACTTTAGCGTCAGAGCTAGACTTAATTAAAAGGATCTAACATCCATCCTGCATTCTTCTTCCACCTTTTTTCTTCTTTCTCCTTCTACCTAATCTCCTCCCTTGGTCAATCTTCCAAATGGTTCCTCTCCCTTTTTTGGTTGATTTTTAAATTAAATAGGTGCTTGTATTATTTTATTATATTTTTCTAGGGTTAGGGTTTCACTCTTTTATTTTCTTTTCTTTTCCTTTTTTAATCCATCAATACATTAATGGGTTAGTCATTATTTTATATTTACTTGATTATATTAATTATTACACAGAAGGATTAGGTAAATGAATTTATAAAGTTTATTACAAAACTTGTAATATTATTTTAACTTATATCAGAATATCAATATATAAATATGATCAAACATTTACGTATATTAGTATGTACAAATACGTAAAAATACAAGAACAAAAATATTTGAAACAAATTATTTATTTATTACAAATTATGAATAATTATGTACATTTATTTATTTAATTCATTTATTTATAAAAATATCATTTTAATATCTGTTTATATAAGTATACAATTATTTACAAGTTTATTTATGTTTAATAATAAATGTTACTTAGGATCAGTCACAAATGAAGCAGTGTTATTATTCTCATTTTAAAATTAGATTATATTGTCAACACATCCAGAAGATACAAGTCAAATAATCACGATTGACTTAACATAACATGATAGTTTGATGGGTTCAGGCAAGCTATTTAAGTTAACACAATTTGGTCCAATGGATAGACTAGACAAAAGTGACTCATCGACATGGAAACTCCTAGAAGGCATAAATGTTACAAGAAGGGATAATACAATTAGTTGTCAGCATTAAATGCACACAATTCAAGGCAGTCCTAGAGGAGTTGTAATGACCCTGATTCCAAGCCACCACATCAAGGTAACTAAAGTCAATATTAATAATTAGTTAAGAGACATATCACTCACACATCATTTATAAGGGCACACTCAACACACTGGTAATTTGAATGATGACATGTCAATGAGAGAGCATAGTCAAACTTGAGAAGGGTATTACAATAAGTCCTAATACATATAAGTTAACTCCATCTCTAGAAGATACAGAACTAAATAAAGACAAAGTCAAGGCAAAATTAACTAATGGACATGTAAATGTTTGTTATTCAATCCATCCCTCTTATTTAAAAGCTTTAAGCCAACCTTACAAGGGACAATTGCAAATACAACATGTCAAATGTGGAATCTTCGCATAAGTCTCCACAACATATTTTACAGATCATAGTAAAATAAGATGCTCTACATACAATACTCTCTATGTTACTTAAGCATAAGATGTTATATTTACCTCCTAATAAAAACATGTCAGGGAGAAGACTTGCCCAAAAAGAAGGATCACCATATTTCACTTATCAAAGGATCACCAGCCATGATATGAATAACTATGAGAAATTACAAAGTCAAATTCAAAATTATAAATATGATGGTCGTATACAAATTATACCTAAGCAATGAAAAAGTGCTCTGATTTTAGATATTTCAAAATACAAGGATATAATGAGGCATAATTCAAAACATCCTAGACCTGAAGATTTAACTATTATTACAAATATTGATGAAACTTATTGTCCACACCTTAATATTAATACAAACAATTGGGAAACATCTTTTACTATTGCATGTTTACCATAGTTGAGCTACAACATTACCCACTTTTTCTAAAATCCCTTAAATACATTATGCTACCAATAACATGTGGACCAAAAGTGGTTGATACACCAATATGGGTAATGAACCAGAGACCAAATTAGACTTTTCAGTTTGGGCAATAGTGGTTGACAGATATGACAATAATTGTCAATAAAACAAATATATGCCTTCTCTACCAATTTGAAAATAAATAAGTTTGCATTACATGATGGATTTGATGATAAACCCATAACAATAATTACTAGTAATAAATTACCAGAGAACATTGAAACTTTGGCAATAAGCAAACATAAGAAGTTTTGAAAAGTAAAGGACCCACCTCCTAATGTTTTAGACCCTAAGCTAGAATATTAGAAAATTTAATCATAATTTAAATTCAAAAATATTAAAAAATAAATAAATATTCAAAAAAATACAAAAATGTTCAGATAATACAAAAATATTTAACATAATACAAAAACATTCAAATGATACAAAAATATTCAACATTCACATGTTTACTAGCTCTTTGGCATCTATATTATTTACTTTATGTTAGAAGATAACATATCATTTTTATACACATATATGTTTCATGCATACTTGAGTGTGATATAGACATACCCCAAACCCATGATACTTGAAAATACAGATGTTGGACCTTTCTTCTTCCCACATGGCATGCTACATGGGGGGCATCAACTTATTTGATCATGATTAAAATAGTTTATATTATTTTATGAACACCTTTCCCTTATCATGTTAACACTTACACATGCTTACATCTTTCATAGTGTACTTCATATGCTATGTTAAATGACATTTTTGCTAACACATACATGTAGGGACTAGTATGATATGCTTATGTTGATTGTTTATACTTCATTTATTCACATTGTCACTTTCTTGAGTGTATTTCTCTTACTTGATAATGTCTTACTTGTGGAACATTTAAATATTTTCCTTGATTTTTGGCCTTCGTGCCACTATATGTTGCTTTCTATTTAGTCAATTTTTATCATTCCTTTAACTGTGTGGTATTTGAATATGCCCCTTGTTTTCGGTCTTCGTAGACCCCTTTTGTGTGACATTCAGTGCTCTTGTGTGTGTGCTTTATTGTTTACTAAGCTTGTATTGTTACTCTATAGATGTTGTCATGATACATATCATGAATCATAGGGCTTGTTTTGATCACATAATGTGAGATATATTTGATATATCTACTTATGCATGTTACTTTCATATGTTGCATGATTCATACACAAACTATATAATTATCATATCCTTTTTAGGTAAGGTATATACCAGATTCCATTTATCTCACGTCAAAAGAGGGGGGGGTGTCATAGAGATATGACCCTCACACTTATAAAATTCTCATAATTTTCAAAATTTTATTATAGTGTACATGATTCAAATATACACTTAGATTAGAATCCTATACATTGCACTAATTCTTATAGATTTGGGATAGAGTTTCTCACATCTGTGATAGATATTATACACAGTTACAGAGTAGATGTTATGTTTTGATATATACTTCATTTTGATACATAATAGAGGTGTGTATTTCATGCAATGTCACCAAAAATTACAAACACATATTCACCTTTATTTACCAAGAGCACCGATAGTTTATCAAGAAGCGCCACACCTTTTTGAGTCTTTTCTATCTTTAGCAATTTTCTCCATTTAGTAGTTTGGTTGACATTCAACACAAAGTTAAAGCACATAAGTGAGTCTCACTTGGCATCTAAATCCAAAAAAAAAGGGGTTTGAACAAACCCCCTTTATTCAAACCCCCTTCATTTGAACCCCCACATGTACTTTTTGAAGGGGGTTCGAATGAAGGGGGTCAAATGTTTACTTTGTGCATTTGATTAATTTAAATAAACCGACCAATGAAATGATTTATTCAAAGGGGGTTCAAATGAACCCCCTTTGTTCGAACCCCATATGGCATCAAATCCTCACCCACTAAAGTGAAAAGCTACTATTGGCATAAAATTGCCACTTTGGATGCCATATATTAGGATGAAAAAATAAAATAAAAACATGCAACTCTACATATAAATAGGTATTTTTATGAGCTTTATAATAATATGATTTTTTATAAATTTTAATAATATTTAATATTTATTTTTGTTTGTTTAGTAAAATATACTTATTTACAAAATGAAGTACCATATGTTTGAGGCATTTGGAAAAATAGGAGACTATGGCCCAAAAAAATTGAAAAATATCAATGCACTCGACTTTAATGTCCTTGTTCTAATGGTGAAAAAATTAGTCTATTTAGACATATATATTAAAAAAAATCGTGAAGAGAAGTCATAAGCATTGTTATTCCCTACTTTGATCATTAAAAAATTATTTTTTATCAAAAAATTATAAAAAAATAATCTTTCACTACGTCCATGTTTCTAAGACCTCTTTGTAAAAAATCTAGAGAAAATATTATGTTTTGAGAAAATTATGAGGAGAAATCAAGTACTCAATAAAACTTTTTCTACACAATTCGTACACACTATATATTTAGGTATTAAATTTTTTTATTTTTTTTTCAAAAAAATAATAAATATAATCTACACTTAAAATGAAACATTTCATTGGTTTACACCATTTTCACATTTTATACGGTTAAGTCATAATTGTCTATACAAACTGATAAATGTTCACATTTTTATTTTTTGTTGTCCCCTTTGTACCAAAAAGTGGGACACATTATTATGCTTCAACCCCACACTCAATGGCCTAAAAATACTTCTATTTTCTAGGTTGATTTGGTTATACCACTTAACTTGGATTTTATTTTACTATCACTTGAGTTGTATGATTGAAATTCAATAATCTCAATGATTGTGTCACAACTCATCTTTGCTCCAGGTTGGGGGCATAATTACCTTCCAATCTCCTTATTTAGATCTCCAATACTTAGTTTTTAACCTCTTTCATCTCTAATGCTTCATAAAGAATTATATTTACCAAGTCAAAGCACCAAGGAGCAACATGGTTGCATCAATACATAGGTGTACTCCTTCCTTTCTCTCTTTCTTTTCAAGAATTTTAATTATGTGAAATTTTAGATTATATGCATTGATTTATGTTATAATATGATCTTGGTTATATGTCACACACCATTAAAACACTCGAAGTGGCCTCAATATGCATTTATTTCATTTAACTTAGTATTTTCATCTTTATGCATTACTAGATTATACTTGAAAAATACCTATCAAGGCTCTAAACTTTAGTTATAGACCTACATGTTATCGAAAGGTTCACATTCACCATCTCATTATGCCTGATTGTTTATCTTATAGATTGGCACTATCATTTATGATGACCTACATATTTTTCACTATAAATAAATCCTAAAACCTGAAATATATCTTGCACTGTTAGTTTCAAATCCTTGACAATTTCCTAGCATTCTAGACACTTACATCCCACATAAGAACATTTCCATTGATGCAAGTGGCCAGATTCTTACCAAGTGTCTAGTCCTCAAAACTCATCTAATTTTCAAAATCTTTCAAATCCTATGGGTTGACCCATTTGTCTTATTAAACCCTATCATGAGATATTTTCAAAAATGTGTGAAAGACAAATTTAAGCCTAATCATTATTCATCTAGAAAATACCAAGCAAACACATATTTAAGCTCAATCAATTAATTGCACAACTAAGTTCTACTACCTTATTCTTTTCTATTTTTATATCATTCATAGGATAAATCATATTATGTCTAAATCACTCAAATAACAACTCATGAGTAGTATTTTTCAAGCTATAATATAGATCATTACATGCCTTTGCATATAGTATATTGCACCCTTATACACACACAAGCCAACACCTAGGGGAAAATTACATAAGTCTGAGGCCTTCCTTTAATTATTGGTTATATAGTGAATGCTCATTAATAGAGGGGTTCTTGAGGTCAACTCGACACCATGAGCCCATTAACCCATTTTTGGTAATGTGCAAAGACTTAAGGTGAAGAGCTAGGGTTTGATCCATATATAGTCATCGACAAGTTGTGTGCATGAATACAAGACATCAATAGAAAGGTGACACAAAAACTAGAAGGCTCTAGTGGTTATTTTGTTATACAATGAATATCCTATTCAGGATAATTGCATCAATATCAGGATAAAAGTGTTGATTCAAGTGTCTATAGGTCGATGCAAGTGTCCAGGCCTCTAGAAGAAATATTTCCATATTCTGATGACTAGATCTTAATTTTGACCCTACCTATTTCTACCTATGTACTTCTCATATCTACCTACACATTTTTAGATAAGTTAAGTATTATCTATTATTTTTGTTTATTCAATCAAACTATTATTTTGAGTGTACCTTCTATATTTTTTATAAATAAGCATTTTAATTCAAAATATTCATGTATTTGAGTTTTCAATTCTTTGACATTCTTTAGAATAGTTTTACTCATCCTTGTTTATAGGCTATTCTACACCCTTAACCCTTAACACCACATATGCAAAAAGGGTTAAATAATTATTAGATCTATAAGTTTATTGTCTTTTACTTTCATATTTTCATCTTAAGTAATGATTGGTCTATACATGTTTCATTGTACATTTTTTCATGAAGCATAGTTTAACGTTGTGACCTACATTTACTATTGTTATTCAAAGGTAAGTTTAGGCACACATGTTTCCTTTTTCTCTAGTACTTTTGCTTTGTTACATTACTATAATAAAGGAGGGGGTATGTAGACACATAAATTAACATTTAAGATGAAACAATGAACTTTTTTCAACTCCTTATAAGTACTTAGCTCATGTCTCATTCTAGGGTCTTCCATCTGTTATTATTTTACTCCTATTGGGGATGATCCAATCCTACAATCAACTAATGATGTCAAAATATCCATATCCAACATTCTAACCAACCTAAACTCACTTTTAGATTGATTCACACTTTCAATTTAGATGTCTCTACTCTTTGGACAAGATTTCCCTATTTGGACAATCCCACTCTTCGATAGTGTCTAATTATGCCAGTTGTGTTCTCTCGCTAAATAATGGATAGTTTCTCAAATTTAAATTCATTTAATGGGACATCCCACAAGCTTAGTGAACCCCATCTAAATGAATTTCAAAAATATCACCATAAATCCACAATTCAAACCATTTTGCACATAAGAAGCTCATACATGAAAAAATACTAAAACATTTAACTGAAAACTGAGAGAAAAGCACCTATTTTTCTCAATTCATAGTCGACATAGCCCAAATATCCCTATGTTAAGTATTCATACACATCAAAGGTCGCAAGTCATTGTCAAAACACTTAAACACACTAGGATTCACTAACATTTATCATTTTGCACCATTGTTTTACACATACCACTATAGCATGGGATAACTACATGGAGTTTGATCCCTCTTCATAGTATTGGTATGTAGGCAATAATTAATATAAGGGGTGTTAAGGTCAAGCATAAATTCAACCACTAACTCTTTTTAATATTTGTTATGTTTATCATTTGTGTTCTATTTAGATACGGTTACAATTGAAAAAGAATACATACAGTGGCTTCTGCAAAATATCACGCATCAAAGAACACATAAACATGACTAACATGCAACACTGCATGGACCTAGATTTTCATAGTGTAAAATCCATTTTGAACATCAGTCCTCCCTAAAGACACTAATGCACCATGCCCCTATTTAATTACATCAACCTCATCTAGAGATATAGCAGAGTCTTATTTCAGATTCACAATAAGACTATATAGTCACACAATCAGATATATAGTCATCTATACATCTTTGCATTCATGTTTTCTAGCTAAATTATTTCATTCTTGAATTTTTCCTTTTTAACATATTTCCAAATTTAATAAATTAAAAATTAGTAAATGCTTAATTTATGCATATTTTTAACATCTTGATTTAGCTTAGCTCATTTTATAAAATTAAGATCTAACATCTTCCTAGTTTATGAATTTTTGATAAAACAACATGCAAAGATACTTAGATAACCAAGGTGTATAAATAATTGTGGATCTAATATATGACAATCCACACTCAATATTGAGATAGATATAGATATATGGCCCAATATTTCTATCTTCGGTCAGTAAAACTATAAACTTATCCATGATAATAAATATGAACTAAAATGTTTTCTAACATATTGGGCTAGTAAAAGAAAACCATAATTCCTTTATCTTGACATATAATGTTATAAAATTTTCTAAGGTAACAAATAAATAATATGTTTAAACCCTTTGAAGCGTTAAATATTTAAAAAAAACTGTAACTTCCCGAATAGAACCCTGGACCAAACTTTGTTAAGAACGTACAAGAAAAGCCTAAAGAAAACCACTAAAATAATGGAGAATGGAAAGCTAAAATTACGTAGAAAAATAAAGAGACATAACATATCCATGTCATTACTCATATCCATTATAGGACGTTTGAAAACTAAAATTTCTCATTGGCCACCATTTTATAATTAACTTGGCCTCTAAAATGAATAAAGAACAAACCTATGTAAGATATGCAAAATATTTATTTTTTATTTTGCAAAAGTGATAGGATTAATAGTTTTATACATTCAACTTGTAAAAATGGAATTTTACAAATTCATGGTGGTGAGAATAATAACTCAATGTATATTAATAAATGGTCATAAATTAATAAGTGATAATCCATAATGCATTTAATGTGTGTGTTTGTAAGAAAGAGAAAAAGTATTGTTGGTCGGTCAGGGCATTGTGAGGGAACATATTTTCACTCTTCGATCATGATTCTTTATTGATGGATAATGATACTTCTAACGCGATCCAATTGTATAGCTTAAGATCAAAGTGTTTATCGTGGGTAATACTAAAATTGTCGACTATTTAAGCCTTCCCTCACAAAACAATGCATATGTTTATGTAATGTTATCATGAAAATAAATGTAATGGCATTGACATGAATGAACTAGAATGTTTTATAAACTTGTACAAATATCTTAAATACATTTATCTAAACTGTGCTGAAAGATATCAATCTCAAGATTTTTATTTTAGATTTTTCATTGATCATATTGATTAATAAATTCATTATTTTCTCTATTGATTACCCACTAATTGGTGACAAAAAACATCAATTTAGCTGCATTATATTGTCAAGTTCGAAAAAAATTATAGAAAGAGGGCTCTAAACTCCACTGTATAATAATATTACAATTTTTTTGATTAACTTCTCCAATAAAAAAGAAAAAAAACAAAGCGATGGTAAAATGGACACCAAATTTAATGTCAAGTATAATGGCAAACATGCTTAAGCCATTACATACCACCCCTTCCTTTTTACAACACCTATTGGCATAACAAGTGGAATGAAGTGACAAATTTTATATAGCTTGTTAAAATTTGTATAGAAAATAAATTAAATTGTAAAGGTATAATAAATAAATAGAAATTTAAAACCACCATAATAAACAAATCCAACATTTTTAAATCATCTTCTGAAGTTGAAGAGCTCCTTGAGTATGGGATAAGTGCACAAAGTTGGGGGACAAAAAGGGGTTTATATATGGACATGTTTTTCTTGAAAATTGATAAATCTAAACTTTTGTAGATAATTTGCGATGGCTACACTCAAAATTCAAGGATGGTGTAAGAACATGAATTTTAGCATTTTTAGTCTAGTTTTCAAAATACTATTTTTTTAATGATTAAGTATAACTAGGACAAACATATAAAAGTTGAATAGAAACTCATGTTTTTAAGAAAACAAAGTAGATCGTTAGTTGTGCAATCCCTCATTTTTTGAGTATCATTTAATATTATTTAAAAGTATTTGGTGAAACTTTAGATAAATTCATCTAGTTTTTAACCTGTATTTTTTTATAAATTTTCAATGAATTTTTATTATAAATAATTTTACAAGTAAAAAGATCTTGAAAACTAAAAAACAAATGAATAATTGGTCGTGCAACCCCCCATAACTATGAAAACTAATTTTTTTTGAATGTGTGTAGAATTAGGCCTAGTTTGTAACCATATAATATTTTTTTTATTTAGATCAATAAAAATAAAAATACAAAACTATATTAAGACATGCATATTTGTGGCATGTAGTGGTCTAAAAAAACTATAGTTAGAAATCAACATAGATTGAAATCTTAAAATAGTCCAAAAATATTAAAAAATCATATATTTAAAAAGATGAGAGTGTGCTTGTCATTGTCGTATTAATTTTATGAATTTTCTCATTAAAATTTGTAGTGTATTTGGTGATAGAAGTTGAATTTTGGTATTTTCTATCAAAACACTCAAATTTAGTTATGTGTTGACAAGTCCAAGCTTTTGGCTCAGGAATCCAAGCCATTTTTGATCCAAAAGGCTTGGTTTTTTAATTCAAATAAAATATGGTGTGTAGGTGCCATAATGTGTACACATTATAATATGTAAACATTCCTTTCACATTGCACTAAAAATCATAAAAACTCTATTGGAATGGGTATCATATTTTTTCATGCAATGTGGAAGGAACACGTACATGCTAGCTAACACATACACATTACTTTCACATTGCACAAAAATAGTAGAAAAGATTTATTGGAAGAGGCAAAAAGTTCATTAAAATAAATGTTAAGTATAAATATACATTTATATTATTAATTTTATAATATAAAATTAAAAATATAAATGTAAACTTACACCTTAAATTTATTTTAGTAAATATAAGAAATTGTGGTCACTCTACATTCGATAGAGTTAGTCTCCTAGTTGCATGTTTTACAATGTGGGAGAGAGTTTTTTAAAATCTAATCTGATTAGTACTAAGGCATTTTCAGATTCTCAATATTCAACCTAAGGATTTTAGGGTATAACTTTTGCAATTGGTGTCCATTTTTGGTAAACATATAATCACTTTTATGTTTTTGTACCTTCTGGATTACTTGTTGGTATTTTTAGAAGTCCTAGATTTGTCAAAACTGAATTTTACAAACTAATCACTTTGAATTCAAGCCAAAGTGGTGTGATTGGGGAAACATAAGTCACAATGATGATTTTCACACGTTAAACAATCATGTAATGTTCCCAAATTGGGATGGCAACTAAAAAAAAGGTTTTCCAACAAACCCTAGCCAAACCAAGCATAAACTAAAATTTAAAAATTTATAACTAACCAGACCCTAGATGGAAAAATGTATGATATTCAATCTAAAGGGCATCCAAATATATCCACAAGAAGCTAAAAATTATTTAGAGATTGAGTACCTTTTTGAGGGTCCAAAAATAGGACAAATTGTAGAAAACACCTCACAAAAATATTCTAAAATTTATAGGGCATTGAATGATCTTAAAACCCCTGCAAACCCACTCTAACACAAATTGTCCAAGATATAAACCTGCAAATCAACCTTTCCAAAAGAATTCACTACCCACAATATTTTTATTTCCTACAAACAAGCTAAAACTTTAAAAATGCATAACACCCTCAATACTTAGAATTATGATGCAAATAAGAGCTCAAACTGACCACAAAATTAGTGACTATTAAATAAAAATAATATCAAAATTTTCCTTTCATGGAAAATCCACCAAAACTTATTTTGAAATTCTAAAAACCATAGTTTCTATAATTTTCCTCCTCAAACCCTAGGTTCACTCAAATTTCCAGAAGTAGGTGGTGTTTCAAAATACCTTTGTAGATCCACTTATATGAACACATGCAATTTGAAGCTCACTTACAACCCTTGAATAGAGTTACCCACATAAAAGAAATGGAGGTTTTAATCCCCAAACCTAAGACACTTCTTGAAAGTTTTTATCTTCAAGAGGTTGAAACCAAGCTTGACATACTTGATCAATAATTCTAATATCCAATTATGCATCTCCTTCAAATGAATCCTTACTTGTCTTTATATACCATTCCTTCAAGTGTAGTGCCCAAATTAGAGGGAAGAGTTACCTTTCTTTTTAAAACATAAAAAGTTCATCTTAATTTCACTTTAGGCCTTAAGTGCCCAAGACCTATAAACCCCACCACTTAAGTGAAATAGAAACATAAGGTGATTTTTCATAACTCAACTCAAAATTATAAATATAAAGTACCTTTTCTATTATTAACTCCTCACAAGTGGCCCATAATGCTCCCTTTCCTTCCTCTATCCTTAGCCATCAGAAACAAGAATGGACTAAGGATCCCATGAGGGTGTAGATAAAAAATGGGGACATTACAAACCACTTTGTGTTAATTTCACTTACTCATCATTCATCCCTCATCCCCAATGACTTTCTCCTCATCCCTCATCATCTTTAATCACTCCGTCTTCATCCCTCCTCATATCTAATGACTCCCTCATTGACCCCCACCATCTCTAATCACTCTCTCATTATCCCTAATCACTCCTTGATTGACCCTCACCATATCTCATCATCCCTAATCATTACTCATCATCATTAATCACTCTCTCCTCATCCCTCATCATCCATAATCACTCCTTCATTGACCCTCACTATCCCTCATCTCTAATCATTCATTCATCATCTCTAATAACTCTTTCATTGACCCTTATTGCCCCTCATCATCCCTAATAACTAATTCATCATCTCTTATCACCCCCTCCCCCCATCCCTCATAATCCCTAATGATTTCCTCCTTATCCTCATTGACCCTTACCATCCCTCATCATCCCTAATCACTCCCTCATTGACCCTCACCATCCCTCATCATCTCTATTATTCCCTCATAATCCCTACTCACACCTTTCTCATCCTCTCACTCCCTCTAATACCTTGATGGTGGGTGCAGTGGCTTCCCGCTTGTGCCCAATTGGATTATGTTCCAATTCTAAAATTTGCTCACTCAAATAAGTCCCAAGGAAACTCTTCTTTCATTCATCTTATCTCACTCGAATAAGAACTCAAAGATATTGTTTGATTTTTTGGTGGGATTCAAAGATATATATGGTGATCCATGCCTAAACCATGGAGAGAGTGTATATCTAGAGCCTCGAGCCATAATAAATAGGCAAAAAATCAAGCAAAGGGTGGGATAAAATTATTATACTTACATATATAGATTGGGATTTGGGCATCTAAGACACTTCCTTGTGTCAATTTTAATTGTGATTATGTCCCTTATAGGCTAAAAGTGACACAAAAACACCATATCCTCTTATGACCAAGGTAAACACAAATAATGGGCATGCCACACTAATTCAACTTATACATATTGAAGTCTATTTTAAGATGTTAAGTAGTTGAAACAAACTATTTTATTAATAGGGTAAGAATTAACCATCACATCATGTTACCCACACGTGGATTTCATTATGTATCACATCAACATCATGAAATACATATAACTATTACATCAATCTATTTTATGATATGGATATGTACTGAATCACACAAATCATTGATACTATATTGGGCATTATTCACATTGGGTCACTCCCTCCAATACCTTTATGGTGGGTGCAATGGCTTTCTTCTTGTGCCTGATTGTCCCCTACTCACTCCTTTCTATATATAGTTTAGAATGTACCCTATCCTTTCAGGATATGGCTTGGGTATTCAATTGGGTATTTAGGTATGGTCTACTCAAGATCAAGATGTGGCTCAGATATTCAACTGGGTAGGGCATACTCAAGTAGGTAAATTAAGTTGGTAATACTCAATGGTATAGATATATTACATACATAACATTATTCAAAACTTCATTTATCATTCTATCTATCAGGAAACCCTTACCAACAACAAAAGATAAGTAGGTAAGGCATAACTAACTAGATAGGGAAAGAATACGTGCAAGCTATAGACCAGGAAGCAAGATTCCATTGATAGCTAATAATTCATTCTACAAAGGGCAAGTAGATAGAACAAGAATGAAGATATACGTTAGGAAGCAATCTTCCCTTGCCTTATTGGGTAGGACATAACTAAGTAGGTAGGGTAAGAACAAAGGTATCTATTGGAAATAAAGCTTCCTACATATAAATAAAGCAAAGGGTGGGATGAAATTGTATTTCTTACATATATAAATTGGGATTTGGGCATATAAGACTACTAATCCCAGAGTTGAGAATCTAAATATAAATATGCACATATATATAGGGGCGACTAGAGATTGGTTGAGAATTCCAATCCCAACCTCATATTTGACTTCACATTTTCTCTATATGTCATTGAGAGTACGTCCATAGTAGACTAGATTTTTAGATAGATAGATAGATAGGCAGTCACCAATCCAATAGAGTGTGTTCTATTTTGGTAGCTAGTAGATTGTGTTTCCTAACCCAACTCAATTTTTACCCAACTCAATATATGCCCAATTTGATATATGAAGGGAATGAGTGGGACATGATTTAATCTAGTGTATTGAGGAGGGACTACTTAGAGCTTAGCCATGGCCTAGTAGGCCCTAAAGGCCAAACTAGGGCCTTGTCATACTCTAATCGCCATTTCATAATATAAAAGTAAATCTAGGATAGATATCAAGAAGGCAAATTTCCATTAATAGATGTGCCTTAATTCCTTGTTATCAATCAAGAAGGAAATCTTCCCTTGATATGCTATTAGGTGAAGCAAAGATATACATCAAAAAGGTAAGCTTCCCTTGCCTTACTCCTTGGCATAGATGAAGTAGGTAGGGAAAGTTTCCATTTATTTAACGAGCAGGGAAATCTTTAGATTGGGGTAGGGTGTTTGGAATGGTTCCCCCCATGTATGTATGGTGAGGCCTCCATTCTTGTGCTATCATTTGATATATCGTATTGGGGATCATGGCATACTTAGAATATGACATGGCTCTAATTTGGCCTTTAGGGCCTACCAAGCCATGCCCAAGATATAAGTTACCTTGTCTCGATAGACAAGATTAAGGCATATGCCCTTCATTCCATTTATATATCAAGTTGGGTATAGATAGAGTTGGGTTGGGAAACACATTCTACCATCTACCGGATTAGAACACACTCTACTAGATTAGTGACCACCTATATATCTATCTGGAAATTTGGTCCACTATGGACATACTCTCAATGACATATAGATAAAATGAGAAGTCAACTATGGGGTTGGGATTAGAATTCTAAATTAGTATCTAGTTGCCCTATCTATATAGATATAAATTTAGACTCTCAACTCTGGAATTAGGATTCTTAGATGCCCAGATCCTAATCTATATATGCAAGTAATATAATTTCATTCCACACATTTCTTGTTTTCCTTCCTATTTATTCTAGTCCAGGGCTCTGGATACATATTCTCTCCCTGGTCTGTGTTGGCCCACTATCAATGGAGGAAATTAGAAAATTACATCTTGGAACAAAGTTTTTTGACAAAATTTGATAAAGTATTAGTTTTGGATGATTTTACAAAGAGAGGTGAAAAGCTTTAAAAGCTTTTCACGGGTGGTTATGGGATATAACTAACATTCTCGAGAACCAAAAAAATATTACAAACAAAACATAATATTAAATTAAAAATTAACTATACTAACTATGGGGGTGTCACATAAAGTGATTGATGCCCCAAACAATATTATTTTAATCTAAGTAATATAATAAATAAACACGCTTGGATCAAATATCCAACAAACCCCCTTTGATCCAAAGGGGTATAGATGATGAATATCTGGAGCTATGATTATGAAGTCATCAATGAATCTCTGCTACATCTACAAGCTAGCACACTATACATCATGGTACTGATAAACACTGATGTTGTTCCATACAAAACCCTGCCTTGCGAGTTATGGCATAAAAGGCTGATGAACACGATCAAGGCCTACTCATCCCTTATGATCATCATATCCTAATACTATAGTAGAACCCAATCAAAGCTTGTCTAATTACATCAAACCACATAAGGTCCCACATAGGAACCCATCTAAGTGATCCTCTAGTACTCTATATGGCACATCTCTCAGATGCCCAATAATCACCAACATTACATGCATACCTTTGCTTAACACTCAAAATGCTAGAAAATCTAATATTGACTCATACAACCATTGATAACTGATTGAAGGTCATTATGTATTATCTTCCCCTTATCAGGCAAGAGGTGAGAAGCTATCTAGCATAAAAACAAATTCAAACTACTATGTCTACTCCTCAGCAATCATATCAATACACTGAAAAAAATCAAAACTGAAGGCAAAGTACACAAACCAAAAATTTATATCCAATTAGTGAACCCATACTCTGAGCAAATAACAAACTGGAGAAGGGAAATTATCCTCCAACCTCCAATTGCCTCTATTTAGTTGACTAGATCCTTAGGGACCTGTAAATGCCAAAATGTAACACCATCATCACTAACAACACAAGCAGTGGTACACATTGTTACAATATTTTTTTGATGTATACAACACATTTTTATTATTTGAGAAAAACTTGCGGTGTCGAATTCCACCAAAAATGCACCCAATTTCATTACAATGCATATTTTATTTAAAATATGTAAAAAATATATTTATGCATGCCTAAATCAAAAATTTCTCGAATTAAATGCTCTTAGAAATCCATTTCCATGAAAAATGAGTGGTTATATGAATAATTTGGCCATTATATGTAGAATATATGATAGTTTGAAATTTTGCTCCTTTGCCAGGGTCGGTAGACCCCCGCTCAATGCTAGTTCAAAAAATTTGACTAGTTTACAGGAATTAAAATATCATATCAAGACATAATGGACCCCTCCTTTTTATAATCATTGAAAATCTATTTGATTCTAGTTTCCAAAAATGTAACTTTGACAAAATGATATGACAGTGTGTTCAAGATATGGTAAAAATGGTCACAGTAGGTGTAGATTTTTCTAGTTTTCACAATTAATTCAAATAACCCCTTTGCGAAAAGAAAAGATATTTCTGGCATTTTTTAGGGTTGAACCCTTGACCTCCCTTATTTTCAAGTGGATATCAAAATATATCTTATCCAACTTGTTTTTAATCAATTTGAATAAAAAAAGGTAAACTACCATAAATAACCTTATTTTTTCAAGCTAAAAATTTAAAAAAATTACTTCCATGGTAAAATAGTTTCACTTGGCATGCAAACATAAACAACTACATTGTGATTGGTGGAGCCCACAAGCATAAATAAAACTATTTTAAACCATGAACACTTGCATTGTGATTGCTGGAGCACGTCCTTTTTCTGGTGGTACCTACTAGATTTTTTGGGATCTGCTCACTATCATTTTTTTGAATGAGGAAGCAGTTGATCCTTTTCAAAAAATCCCATATTTGATGCCCTAGTCAGACATTGACATCACATAATTGGCACACTATCTGCAATGTATATGTAAAGAGTAACTTCCAAATCCTTTTCAAGTTGATAGCATACAAATAGTCCATAAGCAAATTATAATTACCAAAGTAGTTATCAAATCAAATCTATTGTGCTAAGGGTCAATAGCAATTTAAACAACCTTTGCAATTTGAACTCAAACAAGCTCATAGATTTGATAAACAATAAAACATCTTCTAATATATCTAGTGGTGAATATTTAGCAGTTACTTTGATAGCAACTAAAATAAAAAGACAACATATTTGTTTTTAATCACCTCATACATTATTATTTTGATGTACAATGTCATACTATTTGTTAAATCATAGTATTACTACCCAAAGGTTGAAGTGACTTCGATACTCAATACTATTTCTGTACATCTATAAATTGTTAAAATAGAATTGATTTTTAAAAAATTGTTGGTCACCATAAAAATTAGATAATGCTTTCTCTCCATTCTGTGAATGTCTTTTTCCACCTGTACCAATGCTCTGATACCACTGTTAGCCCACTATCAATGGAGGAAATTAGAAAATTACATCTTGGAACAAGTTTTTTGACAAAATTTGATAAAGTATTATTTTTGGATGATTTTATAAAGAGAGGTGAAAAGCTTTAAAAGATTTTCACAGGTGGTTACGGGATATAACTGACATTCCCATGAACCAACAAATTATTACAAACAAAACATAATATTAAATTAAATAATAACTATAGTAACTATGGGGGTGTCACATAAAGTGATGCATGCCCTGAACATTATTATTTTAATCTAAGCAACATAATAAATAAACACACTTGGATCAAACATCCAACAATCTGGATGTGGAACGCCATATAGATATTTGAATCCCATTAGACAATCAAACGATATCTCTGAGTTAATTATTTGAGTGAAAGAATAGTATATTTGGTCCTTATTTGAGTGAGTAAAATTTGAAATTGGAACATAAACCAATCAGGGGAAAGCAGGAAACTACTGCACCCACCATCAAGGTATTCGACAAAGTGATTAAAGATGAGGAAGGATGAGGAGAGAATGAGTAGAGATGATGAGGGATGATGAAGGAGTCATTAGGGATGATGAGGGATGGTGAGGGTAAATGAGGGAGTGATTAGGGAGGATTAAGGAATGATTAGGGATGATGAGGTATGGTGAGGGTCAATGAGGGAGTGATTAGGGACATTGAGTGATGAGGAGGGCGTGATTATGGATGATGAGGGATGATAAAGTAGTAATTAGGGATGATGAGGGATGGTGAGGTTTAGTGAGGGAGTGATTAGAGATGATGAGGGAGTTATTAAAGATGGTGAGGGATGGTAAAGGTCAATGAGGGATTTATTAGGGATGAGGAGGGCATGATTATGGATGATGAGGGATGATAAAACAATGATGAGGGATGGTGAGGGTCAATGAGGGAGTGATTAGGGATAACGAGGAAGTGAGTAAATATGATGAGGGATGGTGAGGGTTGGTGAGGGAGTGATTAGGGATGATGAGGGATGAAGAGGGATTGATTAAGGATCATGAGGGATGAGGGAGGAATGATGAGCAAGTGAAATTAACACAAAATTGTTGTTTGATATGTGCAAGTCATCAATGTGACCTATGTTGCCCCAATCACACCACTTTGGTTTGAATTCAAAGTGAGTGGTTTGTAAACTTCAATTTTTACAAACTTAAGACTCTTATAAATGCCAAAAAATAATCCAGAAGAGACAAAACCCTAAAAAATGATGATATATTTACCAAAAATGAACATCAATTGCAAAATTTATGCCCTAAAATCCCTAAGTTTAATATTGAGACCTTGAAAATGCCTAAGTACTAACCAAAATAGATTTTGAAAAATGATATCCTAGATCATAAGCCATGTAAATATGAAACCAAATCTATTAGCTGCAAAGTGATCCTAATTTCTTATATTTACTAAAATAAATTTAAAGTATAAGGAATATAAATGTAAAATTATAATTTACATTTATTTTAGTAAACCATCTGTCCCTTCCAATTGATCTTTTATTATTTTTTGTACAATGTGAAAGTAATGCATATGCACTATAACACATACATGTTATGTTCACTAAATAGAACATGTATGTGTTATAATGCATCCATGTTTAGGTTCACTAATGATGAGCCTAGTTTGAAATAATGCATGCACATTATAGACATTATGCATATGCATTACAAAATATGTTCACATAATTGTCCCCCAACTTTGTGCACTTACCTGATGATAATCTCTCCTTGGTTAAGGAAACTTATTTTGATCTCCATAAAATTCAAGACCTTGGACGAGCTTCAAATGATAATCAGAGCTAAGGTACTATGCCATATCCACGTTTGGGCCCAAAAAATCAAGATGAGTAAGAAATAAGTTTTTCTATAATATTTGGGATTAGAAGACCTTTGTCACTCTCAACTAAATAAAATGTTAGGTCAATCTAGGTTGAACAAGTTAGAGATAACAAATCTAGATCTAAAATCTATCCAAGTGGATGAAAACAAGCTTGTTAGTCCCCCTATCAAATTCTAAGCACTTAGGAGCTTAAATCAATATTAGTAAAGGTAATCAAAATTAGATATCAGATGTGATGGCAAGATTTCATGATGAATTATTCCAAAAAGAAAATAAAGACCAAATAGGGTTGGGCAAGAAGGATAAGGAAAAAAAGGAAGGAACCCATCAAACTTGAAAATCATGTAAGAAGAACCTCACAATTTTAGGGGTGATAAGCTCAACACCCAAAAAAATAGCTAGATGAAAACCCCATCATGTTAATTATCTCTTAGAATTTGCATGGGCTCAATGTCTACACAAGAATAGGTTGTTGAAACAAAGTATCAATGAGAAAAAACCAAACATCTTTATTTTTGAAGAAATAAATATGGAGGAGACTCTATTCCATGCGACTACGAAGGAAGCATGGAGAAATAGTAATTATGTGGTAAAAAGTGCAATCGGGCTTCTAGAGGATTAGTTGTAGTTTGGAACCCTATCTCTATTTTAAGATTTTTGTTAGATGAATGTGTAATATTAAAAGCTTGATTTTAAAAGATTTAGAACCTCTATTCGTGGTAATTAAATCCCCATCATCACGGCTTAATAGGTTTATTACTATCTTATCATGGTTTAATAGGCTATTTATTGTTTTATCATGGTTTAACAAGTTTCTATGAGATTTGACAATTAATGGTCAATTTTAAATTTGATGTCCAAACCATCATGGGGAAATTTCAACCTTAAATGTAATGTCTATTTGAAATAAAAATATATAATTAAAATTGCTTGTGGAAGTCTTCAAATACTCAATACAAATACATGATTGAGTTATAATTGGGTTAATCCCATATTGATAAGTATTGTGAGAAAATGATGACTTATAAGGCATTACACTCACCAAAAACTTTGCCAATAGGGAAAGTGGCTAAAGGATGTGTTGACCAATTTTTGGTCTTACAAATGAAAATTTGGCACCCCCTCCTTTTTCTTTGCAAAGGTCATCCAATCCATGTTTTGGCTAGATCATCCCTCTGCTACCTTGTGCAAAAAATGTTCTCTGCCAGACCTTTCTAATGAAAAAGCCAAGTGTTTTGTCATTTTCTTAGTCTAGTGCAAATCAGGTTTGTGCAGGTGCATTACTTGTCTACTTTTATAAGTAGAAGCAATTGAAGGACCCGAAATAGTCTAAATCAGTTCATAAAAGGTAATGTATTTCTTTTGGAGGGCATTTTGATGGCTTGAAGGATGTTTGCAAAAACTTTCAAGGGTAAGTTCCCTTACGGAGCGCACCTTCATCAGTTGTAGGACCAAATCAAAAGTTTTAAAGGGGCATTTTAAGGCACAAAGTGCCCTTAAGGAGGGCACCTTAAGAAAGGTGAAGACCATTTCAAAAAGACCAACATGCACTTTTGGATGAAAGAAACCCTTGTGGAGGGCAACCAGCTGAAGAAGGAGATAAATTACAAAGTCCCAAAGGGCACGTGCCCTTCAGGATAAGAAGCAATCAAAATAATTCCTTCAAACAAAATGTTCTAAGGAAAATGCAACAAATGGCCTGATAAGTCAAAGACCAAGAAAAGAAAAGGCCAAGGCAAAGGAGAAGTCGAAGGAAAGAGATAAAACATGGGCAAATACAAAGCAAAAAATAAAAAATAAGGAATAGTTCTAGCTATTGACAAAGGACATAATCAATGACCACTCAGACCAAGACAAGTGGCATGGATGACTCAACAAGGAGAATTAATACGTTTGGTGAAATATATCTACCGAAAACCAATAAAATAGATTAGTTTTTGAACTATAGAGGAGAGCAGCCTATGTTTTCATGATTTACCATTAATGCACAGCCAGTTGTACCTAGCATTAAAGAGAGCATGGTTCAGTCAACACAACTTGGAGATGGCTTTGTCAGTTGATAGGAGTATCCCATGCTTTTGTAGGCCTAAAAAAGTAAGGGAAGTGACTTGGACATCTAAAACATGGCTCTCCCATACGTAATTGGAAGAATACGGTAGCAGCATGGGCTTGTGGTCTTTGTAGAAGTGTTTAACTCAACATGGGTTTCCATCCCTTGATTTTTTAGCTATTTATTTCCAAGTTCTCTATATACTTATAACTTCTCATTTGAGAAGAAATATCTAAGCCTGTATGGTGAATCCCTTAAGGAATTTACCTTGAATCAAAATAAGCATTTTGACCTCTATTTAAGCTTGCACTTTTGCATATGTCTATGGTTTTATCTTATGTTAAGTCACTTCCTTTTCATTCTTTCATAAGTTTATGCCAACATATCTAGTGTATTGTGAGTTCTTCTCTTGCAGTTCAACAAGAAGTGTCAAGCTTAGAGTATAAGCGCATGTGAACAAGTTATCCATAGTGTGTCTTAGAATGCCTCTGGTAGTTCTTCCTCCTTGTATCTCTATAGGATCCCCTGTTGAAACACTGTTGCATGAAAAGTTCTCATTTGAATGAAGTGCATGCTTACTTCTCTCTAGTGTAAAGTGTATGTCAAAGCTGAGTAGACCAACCATTTTGGTACATCACCACATTAGTTTAGGTTCTAATTTTAGTATTTATCTCCCTTTTCATCCCCCTCCCATTGCTAGCAGTAGGACAGCTAGGGCCTCAAGGTGCATCAAGGGGAGCTAGCCCATAATCTAGAGATTCATCCCTCATGTTTGCAACCCACCACAAGAGGAATGTCTCCATTGTGCCACATGGAGGAAGAGTGTTGAGCCTCCCTTCAGAGGGTGCAATCCATTGCATCAACAATTTTTATCATGCCTAATGGGACAAATTTTTGTGTCATGCAAGTTTTAGGATTGGTGTTGGTCTTGATATTGTTAAAAAATATAAAAGAAGGAGCTATATTCAACCCCTGATGACTCCATTTAGGAACTCAATCTCTTGTTAATGATCAGCTTGGGATCCCATGCCAAAGGTCACTACAAGATCTTCTTATAGGGGTGTCCCTTTTGAATTTGTTGAGTTACCTTTGAACTCAACAAAAAGGCTGAGGTTTGCAAATACCCGCCCTTACGTAGCAAGCCATTTTCCTAAACTAGCCATAAAATATACCTACTCAAGGAGACCCCAATTGAATCCTTTCACAGCCATGGTTGATCCAAAACTCAAAAGCTTTAGTTAAAATATAATTCAAGAAACAAGAACAACACAATAACAATAATGCTATCTCTGAGAAGAGATGTTTTATTCATTAAATTTATAGACCCAAACATATGCCTATCTCTAAGAAGAGATGTTTGATTTCCATTTCGGGTTACATCTTCATCTATACATATTTTGAAGGTAGGAGGAGGATGTGTAAGGTCACCAATCTCAAGGGATATTAAGTGGTTTAACTTCCATGATTTACAACAATATAGAATTTGAGGAATTATTATTTTTAGAAACTTACTATTTTTAGACTATACTACTAAAATTAAAATTTGGGGTACTTACATTAGGTTTTTAGGGGTCAAAATCCATCAAGTGGATATCTATGCCATCTCACCATGTTCTCCCCATTCTTAGATTTCCAATGGTTCAAATGGTGAGTCAATTGGAGCTACGGTGCAAAAGTTGTGGCTCTTGGAAGTTCTATCATCAATTGGGGGAGAACCGTCACCCGAATTGTCACATGAATTGTTGCCTAGATTAATGGCAACCCTTAGGGTTTTCCCTTTTATAGCCTTCAATGGTCAAATTCCCTTGAACCTTCAACAATATGACCCAATTCCATGGATAACTCTCAAAAGTGTTCCTCTCTTTAGTGGAGAGGTCCCAATCACTACTATCGAGCATATTAGAAACATAACAAACCTCTGCAACATCCATAATATCATTGAAGAAAATGTAGCCATTAGATTGCTAGCCTTGTCCTTCAAAGGGAAAGTTTTAGACTGGTATGAGACCTTGCCTATGAACTCAGTTGGCTCATGGAATGAGTTAGGGACCCTCTTGACCAATAGGTTTGGGGAAAAAAGTGACCATTTGTCTCTAGCTAAGCAGTTAACCACCATGAAGAGAGACCCACATGAGTTTATGCAAGATTTTAACACTAGGTTCCAAAATACTTGGGATAGGATCTCAATTCTTATGAGGTCAACCCCAAGCTATGCTTTCCTTTACTACTTGAAGGCCCTGAATAATGACATTGTTGTCATGATATAGTTCATGGGTGGAAACACTTTGCCCATTGCTTATGAGATAGCCATAGCTACTGAAAAATGCCTTGTTCAAGCAGGAAAGATAGCTCCTAGACCTCATATGCTAATCTTTTTTGATTTACAGCCCTTAGTCCAGCTTGTTGCACCCATTCCATCTCCTTTACCTAATCAAGAAAAGCTGACTACTACCCCTGTAAATGACATCCATGAAGTTAAGAGCTTGTTATACAGTGTTACCAATGAGTTAGTTTCCCTCAAGAGATAACAAACTCAAATTTATAAGCCAAATCAAGGCTACCAGTAGTTTAAGAAGCAAATAGGCCTCCCTTCTAGAATTATAAACAAGGGCAAGGTTAAATTACACATGTCAAGCCTTATCAAACCTATAATCCAAATGCCTCTTCATCATCTAAGGCTCTTGTCCCCACTCAAAATAATTTGGTGTAGGAGCAGCCTAACTATCCACCGTTGAAGCTTGGCCAAGAATAAGATGCTTATGCCAGTGAGCTACCAAATCAAAGCATGACTGCACAAGGTGATCAAGTAGCCCAATTCTTAAATTTTGAGATGTCAACACAACTTGCGATGGACAATAGGTAGGCTCAATCTGATTTCACTCTTATGAATCACTTGGAAGGAGAGTTCTACGTAGTCAACTATGTGGGGAGCACAAGTAATCAGAATGTTGGTATTGCAACCAACACCAAGTCCAAAAGGAGAGCCATTAATGAAGCTCAATCATCCACTCAAGCAACTACTTCATCTCCTTCACCACAATCAAATCAAAAGTTTCCCAATTATAGGCCAATGGTTACAGCTTTAGCTCCTCAGGTTACGAATGTTCCCAAGGAGAACTCTAAAGGGGGCAATACTTCAATCAATATAGTGGACCAAATGAAGAAGTTGCACATGAACATCTCATTGTGGGATTCTTTAGCATTGCCAATACAAAAGGATATACTCTAACAAGAATTGTATGGGCTAGGTGAGCAAGCTGTCCCAACAAGAAATGATAATGTGTTAATAGTAAATGGGGCTCCTCCTATGGTTGGTCAAGAAAAAAAAGATGAGAAGGTCCCTTCCTTATATTTATCCTTTATTATTGGTGATTTCTTGGTCCAAAATTGCATCATTGATAGTGGATTAGACACCTCAGTTATGCCCAAATGCATAGCTGATAAGCTAGGCCTCAAGTATAAGCAAATGACCAAATGACTTCTATAGTTGGATGGAGCACCAGCCAAGACTTTGGGAGTGGAAAGAGGCTTGAATTTGACTCTCCATGCTTGTCTAACCTTCTCAATTCCCCATGATGTGGTAGTGGCAGATGTTCCTCCTTACTTCGCTCTTTGCTTGTCAAGGGATTTCACATCAAAGATAGGTGGATACTTGGCAACCAATTGGTCTTACATGGTTTTCAATACAAAGTATGGAACTAAAGTAAAGATTAAGTCATAGCCCATCCACAAGGATCACCTGGAGCCATGCTCACCCAAAGCGGTGAATGTGAACTATGTAATCATTGATGAAGAAGAGCTCCAGGTAGACCAATCTCCATCATCTTCCCTTGTAGGAGTTGTTGACTTGCTCCTAGATGAATGGGGAAATGACAATTTTTAGCATGATCCTTACAAGTTCATTGAATAAACTAGTCTTGGAGTCTATTGTATACATGAGAAAGATATTTTCATGTTGAAATTGATGAAGATAGACCAAGAGGACTATGGTTTGTGGCAACTATTCTTTGATGGATCTAGAAGCAAGTTGGGAGCTAGTGGTGGGGAAATGCTAGTTTCACCTTCAAAGGATAAATACTTCTCAACTTTCAGGTTTTATTTCTCCTGCACCTACAATGTAGCAGAGTATGAGGCCCTTGTTCATGGCCTAGAATGGACAAGGAAGAGAGGAATTTAAGAATTGCAGGTGTTTGGAGATAATGAGTTGATTGTGAACCAAGTGAGAGGTCAAAGCTTGACCAAGAACTCCTTACTCAAGTCTTATAAGCATAGAGTGTGGGACCTTGTAGAGAACTTCGTTGCTTTCAACATCACTTCCATTCCAAGAGAGGAGAACAAGCATGTAGATAGACTAGCAATAGTTGGTGCTCAGTTTGACATCCGAAAGGGGATGAGACAAAGCAAGAATCAACATCATTTAAAGGTTATTGTGAGGCCCTCCATACCAAATAATGTCACTAATTGGTAGGTGTTTGAAAGTGACCAGCAAATATCACTTTTATTGAAGGAAGAAGCTGAGTTTGATTCCAAAAATTAGTCCAAGCTACAACAATAGTATGATGGGTAGATTGTTCAACTAAAGACCAACAGGCTTCCCAAAGGTTTGGTAACTCTTGAGAGCATTTTCAATGAAGATGACCAACTCAACAGAGACAAATCAAGCATATCAACTAAGAAGGAAAATTATGAAAGGGTAGAGATCTACTAGGATAAGTTGCTTGCACTTGGAAAGGTGTGTACCAATGAGGAAAATCATGCTTTCATTATGTTATGTCAAGAGTTTTTTGATGTCTTCACTTGGGAGTACGGTGATTTGAAGGGATTTGATCCAAGTTTGACCCAATACACCATTGAGTTGGAGGAAGGTGTCAAACCCATCAAGCAAAAGCAAAGGCCAATCAATCCAAAGATCGAGCCTCTCATGAGGAAGGAACTCACCAAACTAATCAAGTCCAAGATCATTTTCCATATCAAACACTCTTCTTGGCTGGACAATTTGGTCCTTGTTAGGAAGAAGAATGGAGAGGTCAGATTATGTGTGAATTTCAGAGACCTGAATAGAGTCTCACTAAGAGATCACTATCCCCTTCCAAGTATGGAGCAAATTATTTATATGGTGACAGGCAGTGAAAAATTCTCTCTCCTAGATGGCTACTCTAGGTATAATAAAATCTTGGTACAAGAATGTGACCAATACAAGACAACCTTCACCACCAAGTGGGGAACATACACATATAGGAAGATGCCATATAGATTATCAAATGCTGGAGCTACCTTCCAACGTGCTATGGATATGGCTTTCTAAGGTTAAATCAATGGCATTTCGTTGGTTTATCTTGATGATGTGACAGTCTTCTCCAAGGAGGCAAGTCAACATTTGAAGCACCTGAGGCAAATCTTTGAAAGGTGTAGAGAGTTTGGTATCTCTCTCAACCCAAAGAAATGTGTGTTTTCCATCCACGAAGGCAAGCTCTTGGGCCATGTCATTTCAAAGAAATGGTTATCCATTGATCCAGAGAGGGTGTATGCCATCCTAGCATTATCCTTGCCTAAGCACAAGAAGGGCCTACAAAGTTTCTTTGGTAAAATAAATTTCATTAGGAGATTCATTCTTAACTTTGTTGAGCTTGTCAAGCCACTAACTTTCATGCTAAGGAAGGATGAGATGTTCACGTGGATAGAAAGAATAAGAGAAAGCTTTGAAGGCATCAAGCTATCACCCAAGCTCCTACCCTGGCTAGTCCAAACTTCTCCAAGGACTTCAATCTATACACCTTTGGGAATGAAGAGGTAATATTTGCTATGCTCACTCAAGAAAATGGTGAGAATTTAGAACAACCTCTTGCTTTTTTCTACCAAGGTTTAGAAGGCTATGAGGTTAGATACATGTATGTTAAGAAGTAGGTGCTTGTAGTCATATGAAGTCTAAAGAAGTTTAGACATATGTTGTCTAATAGAAAAATTCACATCATGGTGCCACATCCTAGTGTAAAAGACTTCTTGTTGAACTGAGACTTGAATGAGAAAAGGGCAGGTTGGATCACCAAAGTGATGGAGTATGACGTAGAGATCAAGACCACCAAGCTGGTAAGAGAAAGAAGGCCATGTGAACACTTCGCTACAGACTTGAAAGAGCCAAAGGAAGATGTTTTGTTACTCCATGATGAACCTACAATAGTTTTACCTATAGTCATGAAAAGTTGGGCACAAGACACGGTTCATTTCCTTCAAACTGGTGAGTGTCCACAAGGTCTTGATAGGACCAAGAGGAGGTATTTTAGACTCCACTCTCTTCCTTATGTCCTAGTTGATGAAGTGTTGTTCAGGAAACAATCTTTAGGGGTGCTCTTGAGATGCATTGATTCAAACCAAGTTGACAAGGTACTGTCCGAGTTCCATGATGGACCAGTTGGTGGCTACTTTGCTCCCAAGGCCATAGATGTAAGGATTATGAGGGCTAGTTACTTTTGGCCAAGTTTTTTTAAAGAAACTCATGCTTGGGTGAGGAAATGTCAAAAATGTGCCTTCTTTGATGGGAAGCAATGGTTGGCTGCAATGCCTCTTCATCCTATTCAGGTGGAACAATGATTCATGCAATGGGGGTTAGACTTCATAGGGTTGATCAATCCTCCTTCTAGTACTAGCCACAAGTGGGTTTTGACTACCATATATTATTTTACAATGTGGGTAGAGGCCATAGATTTGAAAGAGGCCAATGAGAGTGCAGTCTTAGACTTCTATGAAGGCATAGTGACAAGATTTGGGGTCCCAGCCACAATCATTTCAGACAATGCATTGGCTTTTTTGGGAACAAAGATAAGTGAGTGGGCATTGAAGTATGGAATCTATCTTAGAACTTCTTCTAACTACTATCCATAAGGAAATGGGTTGGATGAGTCCACAAATAAGAATTTGATTACGATCATAAAAAGGACAATGGAGGAAAATCAAAGGACTTGGCATGCCAAGTTGAAGACAACTCTTTGGATAGATAGGATCACTCCAAAGAGGGCAATCAGGAATTCACCATACACACTTGTGTATGGAAGGGAAGCTATAATTCCTATTTCACTTGAGTTACCAACCTTAGATATTGTCCATCAGCTGTAATTGGTGGAGAGTGACACCCTGGAAGTCAGGTATTGTGAGCTAATGGAGCTTCAAGAAGTGAGAGACCAAGCCATGGATGCCATGACCAGTCACCAACAACAAACAAAGAAGCATTTTGACAAAATGTCTATGCCAAGCAACTTCTTAGACAGTGACATTGTCTTGAAGTGGGATGAGGATTGAGCCAAGCCTGGAAGGCACACAAAGTTTGACGCTTTGTGGAGTGGCCCATATGTCATCACCCAATGCAAGAAACACAATGCTTTCCAACTCTCCAAGTTGGATGGTGAAGAGCTACATATCCTAGTCAATGGGATATATCTTAAGCATTGTTATTAGGTTTCTTTTGTCATGTACATAGTTTCCTTTTTTTTTTTCATTTTTCCTAGGTGTTGTTATGCATGTGTGTAGTGTTTTTAGCCTTTGTGCATGTTTTTTCCTTGTTATTTGGGGTAAAATCTTTGTTGGTTCATAGGTCCTTACAAATCTATTATTGACTTCTCCAAGATACATCTTGATTCCATTCCCAATGGACTTTGTGGCTACCAATCTTCCCAAGCTCAATAGGCATGCTTCCCCTACGAGTCACTAATTGTGTTGACCAATTTTTGGTCCTGCAAACCAAAATTTGGCACCCCCTCCTTTTTCTTTGCAAAGGTCATCCAATCCATGTTTTGGCTAGATCGTCCCTCTGCTACCTTGTGCAAAAAATGTTCTATGCCAGACCTTTCTAATGAAAAAGCCAAGTGTTTTGTCATTTTGCTTAGTCTAGTGCAAATTGGGTTTGTGCAGGTGCATTACTTGTCTACTTTTATAAGTACAAGAGATTGAAGGACCCGAAATGGTCTAAAATAGTTCATAAAAGGAAACAGATTTCCTTTAGAGGGCATTTTGATGGCTTGAAAGATGTTTGTAAAAAGTTTGAAGGGTAAGTGCCCTTGTGGAGGGCACCTTGGTCAGTTGCAGGACCAAACCAAAAGTTTTGAAGGGGCATTTTGAGGCAAAAAGTGCCCTTATGGAGGGCACCTTGAGAAAGGTGAAGACCATTTCAAAAAGCTCGAAGGGCACTTTTGGATTAAGTGAACCCTTTTGGAGGGCAACCAACTGAAGAAGGAGACAAATTACAAAGTCTCGAAGGGCACATGCCCTTTGGAAAAAGAAGCAATCAAAAGAATTCTTTCAGACATTTTGTCCGAAGAAAAGTATGGCAAAAGGCCCAATAAGTCAAAGAGAAAGCAAGAAAAGGCCAAGGCAAAGGAGAAGTCAAGGGAAAGAGATAAAACGTAGGCAAAGACAAAGTGAAAAAGATAAAACAAGAAACAGTTCTAGTTGCTAACAAAGACAAAGGATAGAATCAATGACCACTTAGACCAAGACAAGTGGCATGGACGACTCAACAAGGAGAATTAATACATTTGGTGAAATATATCTACCAAAAACTAATAAAATAGATGGGTTTTTGAACTATAGGGGAGAACAGCCTATGTTTTCATGATTCACCATTAATGCATAGCCAGTTGCAAGCAACAGTGAAGAGAGCATGATTCAATCAACACAACTTGGGGATGGCTTTGTCAGTTACTAAAAGGAGTGTCCCATGCTTTTGCAAGCCTAGGACAACAAAGGCAATGACTTGGACATCTACAACATGGCTCTCCCATATGCAATTGGAAGAATATAGCGACAACATGGGCTTGTGGTCTCTGTAGAAGTGCTTAACTCAGTATGGGTTTCCATCCCTTGATTTTTCAGCTATTTGTTTCTAAGTTATCTATATATTTGTAACTTCTCATTTGATAAGAAATATCTCAGCTTGTATGGCGAAGCCCTGAAGGAATTTACCTTGAATCAAAACAAGCATTATTACCTCCATTTGAGCTTGCACTTTTGCATGTCTATGGTTTTATCTTATGTTAAGTCACTTCTTTTTCATGCTTTCATAAGTTTATGCCAACATATCTAGTGTATTGTGAGTTTTTCTCTTGCAGGTCAACAAGAAGTGTCTAGCTTAGAGTATAGGCACATGTGAACATGTTGTCCATAGTGTGTCTTAGAACACCCATGGTCGTTCTTCCTCCCTATATCTCTATAAGATCCCCTGTTGAAACATTGATGCAGGAAAGGTTCTCATTTGAATGAAGTGTATGCTTGCTTCTCTCTAGTGTAAAGTGTATGTCAAAGCTGAGTAGACCAACCATTTTGGTACATCACCGCATTAGTTTAGGTTCTGATTTCAGTATTTCACTCCCTTTTCATCCCCCCCATTGTTAGCAGTAGGAAATCTAGGGCCTCAAGGTGCATCAAGGGGAGCTAACCCCAAATCTAGAGATTCATCCCTCACGTTTACAACCCACAACAAGAGGAATGTCTCCATTGTGCTGCGTGGAGGAAGAAAGTTGAGCCTCCCTTCAAAGAGTGCAATCCACTGTGTCAATAGGATGAGAGAGCTAAAATGGCTGATTAAATTCACCATTCCTCCCTCCTAACAATTACTTGTGGTGCTTGTGTTTTGAGTGTGTCCTCTTACGTTATGATTATTACCAAAAGTATGTGGACAAAGAAATGTCAGTATGTTAATGACTATTCATGGAGGTCATCTTAAGATTACTTAAATAGGAACAAGTAGAAGTCCTACAAAAGTTAACAATATAGTCTATTTGATCGTCACATGGAAGTTTCAACTTTAATTTTGATACCCATTTGGTCATCATATAAAAGTTTTTCTTCTTGCTTGAAGAGGTATACAAAATATATCTATACTCTTGTAGTATAAATCTCTCTCTCTCTCTCTCTCACACACACACACACACACACACACACACACACACACACACACACACACACACACACTATATATATATATATATATATATATATATATATATATATATATATATATATATATATATGGCAATTCAAAATCACTTATACACATTACCTGTAATTCTAAGGCGGTGAAGACCCATAAATGCATAGTAGTTGTGGCTAAACCATGTATGAAAGTAGACATGAATATAACCTATTAGGCGATTAGAAGTGGCAATTAAGGAAATGAAATAAAATTTGGGTTAAGGGGTTGATGCATACGTTGACCCAATTAACCATTTTCAAAAGGATAAAAAGTTACTTTTAGCCAAAGGGCAAAGATTAACTAGTAAAATTATCCCTGCACGTGAATGTGAGGTCTAGAAGTCTCATCACTATGTACACCCTTGCTAGCATCAATATATGTAAGTTGTTTGTTATGCTTAACTAGGGTGTCAGTAAACATGTTAAGTGCATGTAGGGTGTCAATCTCTATAATCTTCTTCATGATAAAGGGGACTATCCCATGATGGATGGGCTTCTACCTAAATATTCTCAAAATCCGATTAGGTGCATGACAAACACCCTCTCTATCATGTGCAAAGCCTATTCATTTGTTTGAAAACCATATGTGATCAAAGTAATTGGGTATCTAATTGAGAATGAAATCATAATAGAGTTTCCTCAAAAAATATAACGGGGTTTTGTGGTTGTTACATGTCTGACCATTTTCAAGAGGATTGTCATTTTTCAAAGTAGTTCCAAATTGGTCTTATCATTTTTAATCCATGCAAAATTGTTCATTGTCTCAAATCATCGCCATCTTTCTCGAGTTTCTTTTGCACTGCTTCCAATTCCCCTTTCTAGCTTTCCTAGTCTCTACCAAAACTCCAATAAATCATAAATCAAGTATGCATCTCTCTATCTCTCTATTTCCACTTTCAATTTCCAATTACTCAAGGTACTTTCATTAAAAAATTTAGATATTTATTAATTATTTTGGGTATTTAGATTAGATATAGATTACCCCTTTCATATCATGCAATTGATCTAATATTTCTCCACAAAACTTATAAAAAAATATTATGACATTCAAAATATCATAATACAATTAATATAAATAATTGTATAATCATACTATCCACCAACCACACCCCAAAAAAAAAAACAAAAAAACAAACAAAATAAATTCAAATCTCAAATAAAATTAAAGATTACTTAACCATAATCACTCATTTTAAAAGTGACCACCTACTTGCACTTGTTGACCTAGTAAACCCAAAATAAAGTTAACTTCATTTTCTATGAAAGGATATAAGAAGAAACGAGGAGCCCGCGATGCATATTTTGTACCCTGCCAACCACCTCCAAAAAAGGTAAAGCTTGCACATTTGATAACATATCAGCCATCACCAAAAATTATTAGTCTCCTTAATGTGACATGTCAACCCCTCCAAAATAGGTGAGAAGGCAGATTTAGGGTTCCGTTTGACTAATGGCTTCCCAGGTTTCTGTCACATGAATTGTCTGGTTGACTAAATACTCATTTTGTCCTCGGGAGAAAACAAAACTCCATTAAATTTTTCACACCTAAACATAGAAATGGGGATTTTTACCTCCGCAGTGGAGTAATTTAAAAGAAAACGAACCACCATACTGGTAATTTATCCCATCCAATCCCCACAATGGGGCATATTTGTAACAACATATCCTTCCACCAACACCATTCCTTTGGTTTTACTCATAAACCCACATTACAGTGACAAATACAATACTCTACTCTCAACTAGATTTGTCATTCTTATTTTTAGAGTTACTACGGCCCTTCATATGAGAGGGCAACTAAATTAATGATTTTGATTGATTGGTTATTGATAAATAAATGTTACTCAACAATTTTTTTTTTAAGTAGTTTATTTTTTAAAATAAATTTAAAAAAATGGTTTATTATATTTATATTTAAAAATTTAATTCTATAATTCTAATTACAATTATATATAAAAAATATATTATATTTTTATCTTTTTATATTACTTAAAATTTTAAAAAAATTCTTAAAATAAATTTTATTTAAAAAAAATTTAATTATCATAAAGTTCAAATTGAACCCAATCCACTCATAAGCATAAGTTTTTCAAAAGTAGATTCTCAAAAGTAACTATTCAAAACAATTAATTTCCATTTTTTAATAAGTAAATATTTGGGTAGATGTTTGGAATTTTTAAATTTAAATTTATATTAATAGATATTTTACAACTTGAAAAATTAATATTGGTGTTCAAATTTGATTACAGGGAAATTTTAATTTTAAAATTGGTGTTTCTTTGAGAATTTTCAATTTTAAATTTGAGGTCCATTTGATTTTTTTTATAAATTTTTTTGGGTTTGGAGAAAAATCATAATTTTTTTTTAACTACTGCATTGCACCATGATCTTAGGCTAAGAACCAAACTCTTATATGTATCCATTCTGCGAAATTTATTGGGAGCACGATCTCAGCGTCATTCCTTATATCTTAGTAGGTTTTATTATTAACAAGAATTGATATCTTGTAAGCTCTTTGTGATCCAAACATCTTCACTAATTGAACCAACAACATTTTACAAAATTGTAATATTTTAGATATCAAACTCTATAAAGTAGTGCAACAAGTAGTGCAACAAGATAGAGGCTATTTGTTACTAAGAAATGAAAGTTGATTAAAAAATTGTAATATTTTGAATATCAAACCCTATAAAATGATGCAAAGAGATAGAGACCATTTGTTACTCAGAAATTAATAAAGAAGATAATAAAATCGTTAATCAATATGTTATGTAACAAATCCAAAATAAACAAAAAAATATAACTCAAATAAATATATTTAAGATATTTACACTAATTTATTAGAAACAATAATCTTATTAATAAATTATAACTAGTAATACTTAAAATAAATATATAAACTATATAAAAAATAATTTTATAAAAAAATTAAAAATATTAATAAAATAACTTTTAAACACCAAAAACATAATTTGTCTAATTTTTTATTACAAAAAATTATTTATTATTAATCTTAAAAATAAATAAGTAGAAAAAATGTTTAAAAAAAAATACCCACACAAAAAAACTATAAAATTAAAAGTTACAAAAACCAATAACTGTTTACATAATTATACTATTTTGGATATCAAATTCTATAAATAGTGTAAGAAAATAAAGATCATTTATTATTGAGAAATGAAGTCCATTTAACTTTCATATGGATTTTTTGCTTGAAAAAAATGATTAAAAAATCATAATATTTTGGATATCAAACCTTATAAAATAATACAACAAAATAAAGACCATTTATTACTTAGAAATTAATGTGAAAAATAATAAAATCATTAATCAATATATTATATAATAAATCTAAAATAAACAAGAAAATATATCTCAAATAAATATATTTAAAATATTTATACTAATTTATTAGAAACAATAATCCTATTAATATTTAAATTAAATATACAATTATGTAAAAAATAATTTTATAAAAAAATAAAATTAATAATAATAACTACTTTTAAACATCAAAAACATAATTTATCTAAATTTTTAGTAAAAAAAATATTTAATATTAATCTTAAAAATAAATAAATGGAACTTTTTTTTTTTAATAACATAAGGAGACAAAGATTATGTAAAACTAAAAGTTACAAAACCAAGAACTACAACAAAACTGTTTCTTACTAACACAACCATTTAACTATGTTAAACTAAACTAAAGTCATTAAAATTAATTATTAAATTATAATTACAAATATGTAATATAATTTTTTTTTGAAGTAGCACGGTGTAACCATCTGGCGCCATAGTCAGCTTTTCTAGTCCTCGAATAATAATTAAAATCATTTATTTCCTCCCAGCCGCTTCAAATCGGCCAACAAACACATTTCTACTGCTGTATAAAGAGAGGATCTCATACTTACCTTCATAAAATTCCATTCTCTCTCCAACAACTTAGCATGCACACAGACGGTTTTGAAATCCAACTCATCTAAAAGGGAAGGGAAGGATAATTACAGTACATTGTAGTCTGATTAATTAATGCATGCAATGCAAACGCAGAGGCATGAAATGGAAAGTGTAGAGATGTTGAAGGAAAGCTTGCATAAGAGCCAGGCTGTAACCGACTCCATGCTGACCATTTTGGGTTCCTTTGATACACG
Organism: Torreya grandis; assembly: GCA_037957365.1. NCBI lineage: Eukaryota > Viridiplantae > Streptophyta > Pinopsida > Cupressales > Taxaceae > Torreya > Torreya grandis. The sequence goes on from JARHVA010003297.1 coordinate 1,316,737, forward strand.
AATTTTCAACTTGAATTCTACAATGCATCCCACACAGGTATGCAATCATACATCCAATTAATTAGTAGGGCCCCCACCCTCTTGCTCAATTCTTGCTTGTGCATGCATACTATCACAAAAAAAAATCAGAAAATTTAAATTTGTTTTTTGAATATTCAAACTTAGACCAATGATGAATTTGAGTAATCTCGTTCCAAGGTGGTCTGCAATCCGTTTTGAATTTTGAATTATGATTGCTTTAAGTTGCTCCCCAAATCCTGAAACACACACACACAATTTATTATGCAAACTATGCAACAGAAACAAATAAGATAGAAGATGAAACGGAAAGAAAGTTTAGGCTTAAACCAGTGGAAGGCATGTCTTTATGCAAAAACTATGGAACAGAATCAAAGAAAATCGAAGATGAAGACCTTGTATTCAACATGTTCCCTGTGTACAAAATGGTAATAACAACCATGACCAAGAAAAACCAAGGAATGAAGTTCCAACTGTTGCTTATTTCGTTGGTTTCAATCACACTGCTTCACCCCTGCGAGCATTGCCTAGAAATAATGAGTAACAATGAATATGAGCAATCCTGTTCCAATGTCTTCTGCAAGCCATTATGCCTTTTAAGTTATCACAGTTGAAGTTGTTCTACGCTTGGAGACCCAAAGATGGTTTAATCTTAAAAAGCTAAGACCTTCTGAAAGGATTCTTATGCAAATTATGCAACAGAAGCAAACGAGATTGAAGATGAAGAGCTTGTACTGTTCCGTGTACAAATGTTTACTAACAGACAAGACCAGGAAAACCCAATGATGTCCATGGCATGCCAATTGCACTAGTTTCAATCCCATTGCTTCATCCATGTGAGCATTGCCTAGACACAATGAGTGCCAAATGGACCATTTAAGCTCTCATAAGAGAGAGAGAGGGGGGGAGAGGGGGGGTTCTTGTGAACAATTAATTGCCCTTTTTTGTTTTTGATGAAATAGAGCTGTATTACTTTAAATAAAAATATTACAGACTATTAATAAAAAAAGTGGGCAGTATGAGAGCATGCCCCCAAGTCCAACACACTAGGCCAAAACAAAAGGGACTAAGAAACCAAAAGCAACATAATAAGCAGTCCAAATGACCGACCACTAGATCAATAAAACATTATAAAGAAGGAACTTAAGTCACCATAGAAAAGGAAGGAGAATTATCCTGGTTATAACACCCCAAAAATCCAACCAGAATAGTTTTTACCATAATTGTTACATTGGACACAATATTCTGGCAGCAAAGATCTAATCTATGATAGGTCACTTTCTCCAGCCTTTTTCTTTATCTCAGAAATGCAAAACCAAAACTAAAGGACGGGAACCTTCTCATGTCCCGGACAAACCCCTCCTTGTCGGTTGAAGAAAAAGACACTTTTCTTTCCTCAATAACAAACAAATTTTGAAGTCAACATGTGTCCCAATTGCATGTAGCAATGGCGAGCATACCAGGCAAAAAAATTCAACAGATCCAAATGATGATCAATCAGAGGCCAAAGTCCTCTTATGTTGCAGACAAGTTATGCTTACATCCAATATGTGGGTTTCAGCAGGCCTCGTGAATGGCACTCTTGTGAGATTATCTATAGACCTCGCACAAAACCACAAGATTTGCCAATGGTTGTCCTTGTTGAATTCAAAAACTACATAGGTCTAGCATGGGATTCGAACTGTCCAGTGTGTATACCAATTATGCATGTGATCCGTGAATAGTGCAGGCAACTTCCTCTCAAAATGGCATGGGCTTGAACAACACAGAAATCACAAAGCCTTATCTTACATAAGACAACAATAGATACTGGCAGCATTGATTGACAGCGATTAACATTTACTGCAATATCCACTGTTCATTTGTTGAAGGACCTTCGCATCACCCCTGCCTTCTCCTTCCAGCAGTAGGCTAAAATTCAAAATAACCCATATGCATAGATCAGAAAGCAAGAGGAAAACTGATTTCATTCAATATCAACATTGACAATTGGCATCTCTTCTTTCTAATGGGTTCCCCCCACACCTCCCTCCCTACGTGCACTACATGTTCACTTGCACCTCCTTAATAGTGTAAGTCCCAATGTCAATTGTGGACTAGTTTGACTTGCATTTAATTTAATTATGTTATTCAGAAACTCTTGATTAAGACATCTTTGCTTTTGTGTTTTAAAAGGTTCAAACGGATGACATCAGAAGGGCACATGAGAATATTGAAAAGACACTGAGAGCAGCTGAGGTATTTCTAGCGCATTATGATGTTTCTCATCAGGTTAGACTCTTCCCCTACATTATGCAAACACACACAATCAGAAATTTGGGAAATCCTCTCTTGAAAATTTTAATTGTGGATATTCTGGTTTTGTGTGTAATAAGCAGGTCATTTTTCAGAAATTGCAATAAGAATTTTGTCAGTCATTTGGTGTTTGTAAGCTGAGATATTTTTCAAGGAAATGGTTGTTTTCTATCTGAACTGCATTCCTCCCCAGGTCTAAGGATGACCATAGATAATGAACTGCAAATAGGACTGAAAACTAAGGCATTTCAAGGGGTAGAAATTGTTATTGCTTGCTTGGACAGTAGATATTATGGATAACTATGAAATTCATAATGGTCATTTGTTTCTAGTTTTCTGTGAGGCTTCTATATGTTTACTGTATGATTCCAGTTTGTTCTCGTGGCTTCAGTGCTAAATGTGAACATATGTAGCTAATGACAGACTTAAAAATCTTTCAATGTGCAGGTAGAGGTAAAGATAACGGAGGGACTGCATGATGATTTGAGTGGCTTTCTTATTGCAGTTGATAAGCTCCAAAAAACACTTGATTTTTTCATTAGTACTGGCAAGTCAAAGAACAGAGAAAACACTATACATGATGCTCGTCAGTTGCTTAACAAGGCAATGAAAAAGCTTGAGCAAGAATTTAAACGGTTACTGGAAGAAAATAGGTCTGTACTCTGTCAATTTGTCTTTGTCTTTGTGAAAATGCAGGCTACATTAAGTGGAATTTTGTGTCCTGCTATGGAAAATTTTGTAGTGGATTGGGTAGTTTAAAGAGCAATTTCTTGGCTGTTGTTGTTCAGGGTCTGATCTGTACAAATTTTTGACAAATTATGGTGCTCATAATTACCTGCTGTTGTATTAAATGTGCAGCTTTTTATATCTTTGATATATGAACAAATGATCAGATTTAATAATTTTTATTTTATTGTGTTCTTTTATATTGATGGAAACCAAGTGCATTGTATCTTATCGCCTCAATGATCTCTGTTTAGAAGTCTTCTTATTACATATTTAGTCTAGCTTTTTGAAAAGGAAAAAACAGTTTATTCACTACATCGTGGATGAATCTTAGGAAGAGGGAAGGCTTGGAGCTCTAGTTTGAATGGGTAGACGAAAAGTCGTCCTCGATGAGAGCTTCTTCAAGATTTCCTTAGTTTATTGTTGCCTCTATTGGTCATCTTGGTTTCTCATTTGCTCAGCCCTAAGCTTGACATTTACACTGAGCATTTCTTGCAGGTGGTGGATGGTGTCATTCACCGCTTGACTATCTCCATCGTCATTAGTCTCACACTTTGAGTTTTCCCCTCGGCCAGTTGGGGGTATGCTCACACCAGTTGTGGGTTGAGACTAATCGTCATATTCCCCATGGGGACCGGATCTGTCGTCTTTGCCCCCTCCAAGAGGTGGAGACCGATGAGCACTTCATTTCTAGATGCCCTATTTATTATGAGATCCGGGGGAGATACCACTGTCTGGATAGAGATTGTGGAAAATCTATATCCACTTTCTTTCGGTACCTGAATCGACTATGCTTGGGCCTTTTTCTTTGAGAGGTTGTCACCCTTCGATACAAGGAGCTTCTAGAGCCCCCAGGTTGATCATTTCATTCGTTCAACCCCTCGTGGAGATTGGTGGCATTAAGCGCCCTTTGGATAATGTTGCTTCACACATTGATGAGGGTAGATTAGTGAGATGGTGCTTTTTTTTGTACAACACTACTCCTAATGTACCACGACACACTAACTTTTAGTGATGGGAATCCGCCCTTGCTTAGCGTCATGGATCTACTTCTTCACAACCACCTCCCAAGCTATGGAGGCAAGCACACATTATGAGTTTATTTGCTGCCACGAGATCTTCTTCGGCCTTGGATGTTAGGAGGGGCTTTAGGGCTAGTGCTTTGCTTCCTCCTAGGATCACCAACCTGGTCCCCATAGCCCTAGACATCACTGGGTAGCATTATCAGATCCTGTATTGGCCCCTTCAAAGTGATAGATGATGACACAATTGATTCCTCTATCTCAAGCACAATTAGAGATGTTCGATGACACTATCGCCTAGTCTTTTTGACTTTCAATTGTCATCAACCCATGCTCTTCGAGGGTTCTTACACCCCCCCACATGGCTATTTGTATCGTAACCCTAAGCACATGGGTTGGGGGATTTATTGCATTGGGTTTACCCCACGTTTACTTTTAGTGCTTTTTTCTTCTTTTGTTTTGTTAGTCGTTGTTCCTAAGGTCCTTTTACCCTAGACCTTATGTTGTAGCTAGGTATATACTCGAGTCCCATTGACCTACTTTTGGTTATTGGTGGGCATTAATATAATTTATTTATTTCTTGTGTTTGGTTGTCTTAGTCTACAGTGTTATTGTTTGTCTTGATTCCCGTGTTGGTGTTTTTTTTTCTTTTTTGGCTATTATTTTTGGTTTTTGTACCTTAGGGTTTCTTGTAGACTAGTGAGAGAAGGAAGATTGCATAAATGATAAAAATTGGTTAAGAGTGATAAGATAAAGTTTATGGAAGCGAAGGAGGCTGGTGCTATGCACATGGGAATTGAAAGTGTGAAGACATTTGAATTTAATGGCACTTTAGCTAGTGCAAAGTGGAAAATTGCAACTAATAAAGATTGTCATTTTGAGACTAATCCTGCTTTGCTTGTCCAAAAGGAATATTCTAAATTTTTTTTTTCAGAAGAGCTATGGTAGGAAGAAGGGGCTTCTCATTCTAAGGGAGCTATGTGTGTTGCTGAAGAGCATGGCGCTGAGCAAGAAGGGCAAGGTTGTGCTGAAGAGTGATTGTTTGGTAAGGTTTTTGTTGATGATAAGGATGTCACTCTTTGTCCTAATGAATCTATGCTTAAGGACCTGGACGAGAGAGAAGCTACGTTGAAAAATCTTAGAATTTTCTGTCTCTATGAATGAAAATGCTTTCCCGTCACAAAATTCTTTGATGGATGGTTGAATGTGGAGCGGGACAAAAAGCTAGGGCTTTATGTGAATTTTTACATAATGATTCAAAAGGTTTTTTTTTTAAATTTTGTTTCAAAACCTAAGTATGTAGAGTAGTGCCATCAACAAACCCTTTTGGAACATGGGGCATTATGTTTTTTGTGCCCTACCACGGAACCCAAAAATGGAATGGAATGAGTTGGTTATTAAAACCACTCCTGGATGGATAGAAGTTAAAAATGTTCCTCTGGCAAATTTGGAAATTTCTTTCTCGAGCCTTGAAACCATAGTTACCAAATCTGACCGAATCTGCACAAAATTTGGTTAGATCCAGATCTTTTGGCTCGCCTAGGTAAGTTCTAATTGAGCCTGTTTTGTTTTCTTTTAATTTTTAATTTAACTTTTTTCAAGTTTTCACCAAAAAAGACACCCAACAACCTTATATTTTATATAATATATTAACATTTAATATTATATTATTAAGGACCTGATAAAAAAATGAGCTCTTCTAGGGTTTTGGAGCCAACTTCATCTAGGTAATTTGCTTCTTTCTCTTTTTTGATCGGATCAGCCAAGAATCTTGATCGATTGGTAGTTTTCCCAATGAATCCTCTAGGGGGGCGGGGAATCCCTCCCCCCAAAAAACTTGCTATCAAACAAATGGTGGTTGGAGTAAATAGTTTGGTTCGGAAATGGAGATCAATGCCCTTATGAAGACTACAGGGAAAAAAAAGATTCAAGATCCTGAATGTAAAGGCAAAAGAACATGCATGCAAGCAACAAAAGAAAATTCGATCGCCATGCTAGATCTAACAGAAAGTAGGAGGAATACAGTTGGATTGCATGGACGAATCTTGATATGTAAATCCCGAGGAGCCCAACTAACTTTGGAGGAATTGCATGCATGGACAAAAAGGAGCTGGAAAACGAATAGAGAATATGAGCTAAAAACCTGCACAAAAGGTTACTTCATCGGGATCTTCGCTAACTAATCGTACAGAGATAAAGTGTTCGAAGGAGGGCCATATTTCTTCAGAAATGAGGGTCTTTTCACGAAACATTGGTACACTACATTCAAGCTCATTGAGGAACTCCCAACCACGACACTGGTTTGGATCCGTTTGTATGGACTACAACACAAATTTTGGTCCAGATATGTCTTTGAGAAATGATAGCTAATACCATTGGAAAACTTGTTGATATTTCAAAATCATACCATCGTAAGGGTCTTTCTAGCTATGCTAAAATTTGTGTTGAGCTAGATCTCACTTAACCTCTCCCCAAGAAAATTACATCAAAAGTAGGAGAAATGGAATGGGTGCAAGATCTGGACTACGAGAGCATCCCCTTCCGCTATAGAAGTTGTCATGAATGTGGACATCTCATCAGAGAATATCCAACACTATAGAAAAGCAATATTCAACAAAGAGTCTCTGAAATAATTGACAAAGATTTAGAGGGTTTTGTGAAACCGAAAAGAAAGCACATAATCAAGAGTAAGTCTATAATGGTAAAGAAATATGTCCCAATTGAAATCAAAACTACTACTAATGAAAAATATATCTTAATGGAAGCAACATAATCTATACCAGAAACACAATGTCTTGAGAAACAAAACAATATGAAAGTGGAAGATATTACAACAGATTATGGTTTCAAGGAGGACCTGAAAAATCTCCTCAAAGAACCAAGCATAGGAAACATAGATCAACAAAAGGCCAATCGTCATCAAGATAAGCAGACAAATGAAAACACCATTATAGAGGGCACTAAGCACAAGGAAAATTGGACAAGTCAAGATGAAGAAGATGATTTGGATTCATAAATGGAAGAGGCTAACATGGTGCTGAAGGTGCATGTAAATAAGCAGTTCAATTATGTTTATTTTGGTCTTTAATAGGTCTAAGAGGTCATGCTTTATTAATAAGAAGCCCTGTCCATGTTTCATTTGTCATTTCTAGGTCATTTGGTGGTGTTTCTAGGTTTCCTGCCAAAACTAGAAATTCAAAAATTTGAATTTATTGTTAATAGTTTGAAGGTTTTAGGCAAGTTTGAAAGGTCTTGATCCTTATGTAAGGGGTCTTTAAGGTTTAATCATATGTAATAAATGTCTTTAAACCCTCAACTCAATATAAACTTGACTGAAACCCAACCAAGGTGAAAGCAACGTAGGATAATGGCTAAATTAAGTTTGTCTAGATGAGTCATAAGGTGGTTGAGAAGTCCTTGTTGCATAAAACAAAAAGGAATTAAGTTTAGGCATTGTATAACAACATGATAGGCCTCAAATCATGAAAGGAGAAGCCAAGAAAAGTAGCAAAAAATGGATAAAGTCTGAAGTTGCAGGTTTGGAGAGGTGGTTGTTGGTGTGTGTAGTAGTCTGCAGAAGCTTGTGTAATAGTTTTAACGATATATGAAAAGAAAGGAGTATTTCATTGAATGTTATGATTTGATTTCATCTCTATCACACGTGTTGTAAGTGTATTTGCCTCTTTTAAATCATACTTAGTTTTATGATGATGTTTATGAAGTTGCAGGACTGTAAAACATAGAACAGGGTTTATACAGTTAAGAAAAGTGTCTTAATCCACTTTTAAGGATTGTTCAAGGGATATAAATGAGATATACAAAGGTGGAGAATGGTTGGGCAGACCACCTCCAGGAGACATTTGAAAAACAATCTCTAAATTTCGAATTTTCCATTTTTGTGTGCTCTCAGCCTCCTATTGAAACTGAGGGTTTCAAGAGGACTAAAAATCCTATAACTCAAAATGTAACTGTGCAAATTGGTTGAAATTTTGTACAGAGGTGGAGGCTAATGTTTGTAGAGTATTAAAGGCGATTTCAGGATTTTAAGAGGTTTGTAACTCAAGTTATAGTTAAAACTTAGCCCTGCAATCCTAAAGACAAACCCAAAACCCTATTTGGGAAGATTAAAATTTGGCACAACTTTAAAACGAATGCTTCAAATGACTTGAAACTTTAGAGGGAGATGTAAGGGCTTGGTAATTAATTGTTCCAAATGGTTTTAGGTGTTTAAGAGACATACAAAGGAAGATATTAAGTTTTTAGCACTACAAATTTGCAGGTTACTATTAAAGCCCTTGTGTAAAAGTCTTAAAAAGGGTATATCTCCAAAACAAATAAGCCAAAGTGTTTGAAACTTGGTATAGAGGAGAGATATGGTGTTTGTGACATGTTGAAGGTGATTGCAAGTTTTGAAGGTACCTGTAGCTGAAGTTATATCAATTTTACAGTCTGCAAGCTTAGTTTCTATGCCTAGAAAACCCTATTTGCATGTCTTGCATTTATAAGCTAGCATAAAAGTCTAAATGGATATGCTGAGTTGGCATAACATATAAATGAATGTGTGAGGACCTTTTAATGACTCTAAAAGTTTGATTTGTGGATTAAAGTGCAAAAACAACAAACCTAGTAGAAAGGTTTCAACCCTGTAAATCAAGTCAGTCTATTAAAGGGTCAAAGATCTTAAGGACTACCTTACACTATTTTGGCATCAGAGCTCAGTAGAAGCTTTTGGGGATAGTTTTCATAAGTGCAAGTTACAAAGAATTTGAAAGAGGTTCTTGAAATTCTGAGAAAGAGAAGGTAGCAGTCGTATAGCCCATTGAGGTTTAAGAAGGTGAAGAGAGGAGCATATTAAGACTCAAAAGGAATGAATCCAAGGTGAAACAGACTTGGAGGTGTCAAAGAGGAAGGAATCCAAGGTGGAATAGTCTTGGAGGTGTCGAAAGACCAAGTAGAAACTTTTGGTGAGGCATAAGAAGAAGCAAAAAAAGAAAACAAATGGAAGGATTGATAAGAGAAAAGAATCAGATGCAGAAAAAGAGTGAGTTGAAAAAAGAAGTAAACATTCAAGAAGAGATAGATGGAATGAAATAGGGCCTAGCAGGTTTAATGCAACGTTTGGAAGAATGGAATCAATTAAAACAAGAATTTTTCATAAAAATCAAGAAGGTGATAAAGTGGCCAATCAAACAGATTGTAGAAAAGAGGAGACAACAAGAATTCAGAAGTTGGAAAAAGATGATGATTAAAAGAGAAACCCAAGGAGGAAATTAAAGAGGCAATCAAATCTCAATGTTTTGATTCTAATAGTATGTTTAAGTGTGTGATTGCAGGTATGCAACTTGTTGAAGAGAGTGCCCAATTTTAGACCTCAAAACTTGGAAATGACAAGGAAGATAGGTTGTTAATGAACCACAAGGAGCTAGTTGCATATGTGAAACATGAAGAGCAAAAAAATAGAGTGATCCTCAATCAAGAGGATGAGAGTAGAATAAACAAAGATGAAGATGACAAAGAACAAGATAAAGAGTAGGTACTTAATATGAAGGAGGCAGATTTTAGATTACATGATGGTTATGAGGCAATCAAGAAGGATGAAGAATATGAAGAAGGTTCACAAGAAAATTGTAAGCAGGTTGTAAAGTAGGTAATAGGGAAGGAAGAAGATAGACAAGTCCACGTGCAAAGAGAAACAAGTGAAGTTATGGGCAGATAAAAATATAATACCAGGAACAAACCGTGCCTAAAACCATGAAAGAAGATGAAAAGACAAGTATGGGTAGCCAAGAATTCAAAGAAAGAAAAAAATGATGGTGAAATTCATTGTATTGAGGAACAACCTCAAAAAAATCTAAAAGGAAAGGTAGAAAATTTTAAGCCAACATCAAGTCCAAAGGATCAAAAAGGCATAATTAAGCAAACCATGAATGAAAAGAGGTTAGACAATGTTGAAGAGCTTAGAAGGATGAAAGGAGTATCAGGAGAGTCTTATAAGAAACTTAAGAATATCATAGAAAAGAAAGAAGACGTGGAGGATTATAAGATCCTTAAAGAGACCATTGAGTTTCCTAAATATGAGTTTATTTGTGATAAGCGTGTTGTTTTTGCAGGTATGGAGATCTAGTGGCAAGTAATACTCCATGGCCACATGAAAAAAAAGGGAAAAGACACAAGAGTTTATGATTAAGCAAGAAGTTGAGAGCAATCACATTCAATATGAAGAAGACAATTTGGTGAAGAAAACAAGCTTGATGGAGAGCAATCCCAGTCCAAGAATAGGCAATTTCAAACCAGCATTAGAAGAGCAAAAAAAGTCAAGCTACATAGAGAACAAACTACAAAGCATTAAGTCACAAGAAGATGAATTAAATAAGCAAAGGCAAGGTAAGGATTATATTTATTTGAATAGTGATATTGCAGCTAATATTGATAAAATTTTACAAGAAGCATCATGTAAATATGAATTTGAGTCAAATAATAAGATGGCAGTTCAAGAAGAGGAAAGAGTCTATGAGAAGACTCAACTTAAAGAGGTGGAATATCACAAAGGGACAGCCAAAAAAGATAAAGAGGAAAGCATAACAGAGATGAAGAATAATTAGGTTTCTAAGAAACCATTAGAGATTAAGGAGAAAGAAGAATGCAAGATCAAGGAAAGGATGAGTGATGACACCAAGCAGGCTCATCACATCATGAAAATAAAAGAAGCAAAGGCATTTGATAGAAAACAAGATGGAGGACTACATGAAGATTGCATGGAGAGCATTGCCAAGAGAACAAATCAACATGAAGTACATGATCAAACCATGACAACATTAAAAGGAAAAGATTGTGAAGTAAGAGCAGAAAAAATGAATGAGAACATGACTTTAGGGGCAGGTTGTGACAAAAAAGAAGAAGAGACAGTAGAATTGAAGACTAAGGAAGACAAAGAGTTACTAAGGAGTATGAATCTCATCGAGATGTAAGGTGAGACACAAAAAAAACAAAGCAAGATGAGAAAAGAGGAGCACCAGGAACATTACATAGTAAATGAAGTTTATAAACATGAACAATGCTTACAAGGTGAGAAAATTGAAACCAATGTAAGGTACCACCTGCAAGAGACAATTGAAATAAGAGTCATAAATGAAGAAAAGACAGTATTGAAAATAATTGACATGGAACATTGGAGAGCCTATGATGTGAAACAAAAGCATGAGCAACATGCAAACATGAAAGAAAGATTGAAGATGCCTCAAAGGCATAATGAAGAAATTGTTTATTACCTTAATAAGTTTGTTTTGTACAGGTGTAGCAAAAGAGAAGGCAACAAAGAAGATGCATAAATGTAGATCAATTAAACATGTTTACATATACGGGCAACTAGTTGAAGAGGATCAATAATTAAGGACGAGAGAAAATGAACAAAAGGAGAAGATGAATAAGCAAAGAATTAGAAGAGGCAAACAAGAAGGTAGGAAAGGCAAGAATTGAAAGACAAGGAAGAAATGAAACTGTTAAACTTTTCCATGTGAGTTGGAGCTCAAATTTTTCCACTTGGGAAGTTTGATGTAGGTGCATGTAAATAATCAATTCAATTATGTCTATTTTGGTCTTTAAGAGGTCTAAGAGGTCATGTTTGATCAATAAGAAGCCTTGTCCAGGTTTCATTTGTTATTTCTAAGTCATTTGGTGGTGTTTCTAGGTTTCCCATCAAAACTAGAAATTCAAAAATTTGAATTTGTTGTTAAGAATTTGAAGGTTTTAGGCAGGTTTTAAAGGTCCTGATCCTTATGTAAGGGGTATTTAAGGTTTAATCATATGTAATAAATGTCTTTAAACCCTCAACTCAGCGTAAAACTGACTGAAACCCAACCAAAGTGAAAGCAGCCTAGGATAATGGCTAAATTAAGTTTATTTAGATGAGTCTTAAGGTGTTGAGAAGTCCTTGTTGCATAAAAAAAAAGAAACTAAGTTTAGGCATTGTATAACAACATGATAGGCCTCGAATCATGAAAGGAGAAGCCAAAAAAAGTAGAAAAAAAAGGATAAAGTCTGAAGTTGCAGGTTTGGAGAGGAGATTGTTGGTGTGTGTAGTAGTTTGTAGAAGCCTATGTAATAGTTTTGAAAATATATGAAAAGAAAGGAGTATTTCATTGAATGTTATGATTTGATTTCATCTCTATCACATGTATGTAAGTGTATTTTCCTCTTTTAAATCATACTCAGTTTTATAATGATGTTTATGAAGTTGCAGAACTGTAAAAACATAGAATAGGGTTTATACAGTTAAAAAAAGTGTCTTAATCCACTTTTAAGGATCGTTCAAGGGATATAAATGATATACAAAGGTGTAGAATGGTGGGGTAGACCACCTCTAGGTGATATATTTAAAAAACAATCTCTAAATTTCAAATTATCCATTTTTGTGTGCTCTAGGCCGCCTATTGAAACCTAGGGTTTCAAGAGGACTAAAAACCCTATAACTCAAAATCTAACCATGCAAATTGGTTGAAATTTTGTACAGAGGTGGAGGATAATGTTTGTGAAGTATTAAAGGTGATTTCAGGGTTTGAGGAGGTCTATAACTCAAGTTATAGGAAAAAATCAGACCTGCAGTCATAAAGACAAGCCCAAAACCCTATTTGGGAAGACTAAAATTGGCACAACTTTAAAACGAATGTTTAAATTTTAAAATCACTTGAAACTTCAGAGTGGGGTTTAAGGGCTTGGTTATTAATTTTTCCAATCGGTTTTAGATGTTGAAGATCCATACAGAGGAAGATATTAAATTTTTAGTACTGTAGACCTATAGGTTACTATTAAAACCTTTGTGTAACAATCCTAAAAAGGGTATATCTCCAAAACAAATAAGCCAAAGTGTTTGAAACTTTGTAGAGAGGAGAGAGATGATGTTTGTGACATGTTGAAGGCAATTTCAAGTTTTGAAGGTACCTGTAGTTGAAGTTATATCATATTTACAGTCTGCAAACCTAGTTTCTATGCCCAGAAAATCCTGTTTTGCATTTCTAAGCTAGGATAAAGGTCTAAATGGATATGCTGAGTTGGTATAACATATAAATGAATGTGTGAAGATTTTTTGATTATTCTAAAAGTTTGATTTGTGGATTAAAGTGCAAAAAGAACAAAAAAACCTAGTAAAAAGGCTTCAAGCCCATAAATCAAGTCAGTCTATTGAAGGATCAAAGATCTTAAGGACTCCCTTACATCACATGGGAATCCTTTAAATACCAATCTTAAAATCTAAAGGAAAATTCAGCAAGACAAATAGAGAAAGACTTAGTAAAAAGAAAAAAAGACATGACGAATCAATGGAAGCCATTGGAGCTGGGACCCAAATCCAAGTAGATACCCTCTTGGCAAGCACCAAGCAAAACAAAATTTCTTAATGAAGATTATATCATGGAATATAAGGGGCCTCAATGCCCCCTCCAAAATGAGAATATTGAAACAGTTGATTAATCAGAATAACCCAGATGTTTTGATGCCACAGAAAACTAAATTGGAGCATTTATCAAAACACTTCAAAGGTTTATTTAGAAGTCTTAGAAGAGAAATGGTGGGGAGTAATGCCATAGGTACTACTAGTGATGGCCTTTCTATGGGATCCCAAGATAGTTTGCCTTGAAATTTTTTGGGTTCACAATTAGTATCTCATGTGCAAAGTGGTGTTTCTTGTTTCAGAGCTTAGTTTTTATTTGATTAACGTATATGGGTCTCATAATATGGGAGAAAGAGAACAAGATTAGCAACAGATTGAAATATCCCAAAAGGTAGATATTTTCTAAATTCTAGAATTTACTGAAAACCCTAGCAAAATTATTAATTTTTCAGATTTATGACAACAAACTTTAACTGCAATAAACCCTCCACAAGTAGCATAAAAATATGGCGAGTTGAATGTCACAAGTAGGCATAACAACTAGAAAAAATTTCTCCCCCAAAACATAGATTTTTCCACAAACCCCAGGGATCACCAATAGAGATAAATACTGAATTGATTCTTGCCCTGGCAATGCTGAAAAATAGTATTTTCTATTCCAAAATACAGCCCACTAATTATGAAAAGTATTTATGAATTTATTATCCACTAACTATGCCAAATTAGTACTCAACTTCAGATCTGAATATTGGATGAAATATTGACTTCTTTCAATCTATAAATGCTGGAAATATTCCCAAAAATTAGGGAATAAATATATGAAATTACAGCTAATATTCTAGGTCCAATGACCATCTAAATACCTCACAAAAATTAGAAAAAATAATAGTAATATAATTATAAAAATCAGAATATTGTTTTGGCTCAAAGATACCCCAAAACCCCATGGATCAGCTCCATAACCAAGTTGCCAATGCTGGAAATGGTCAATTCCAGCCTTGGACACTTGCAACCCTACAAGTAGGGGTCTTCAACTTGCCCAAACCACTCTTAAGAGAGGGTTACCAACCCTAGTCGCCCTTCTCCAAAAGCACTCAACACCATCCAAAAACAAGTCGCCAACCTCCAAATGCTATGTTTTTGTCTTTTTCTGAATATTAAGCTCAAATGCAACCTTAAGATGAAGTTGCCCTAGATGAGAAATGAGGGTTTGCATCCCCACTCCTTTTGGGCTTGAAAGTTTTCGTCTCCAAATCAATAGCTCAAGCTTTTTCGTGCTTAAAACTTTAATTTCAAAATATATTCCAAGATGCCCTTTCAAATGATCCCTTCATTGCTTTTATACTCCTCCCCTAAGTGAAGTGCCCAAAACGGAGGGAAATACCTTTTTGACCTTTTTCAAATTGTAAAAAGAACACCTCTTATAATCCACTTAAGTGGACTGGGTACCCATGACCCTCAAAAAGGCCCCAACTTAAGTGAATTTATAACAATAAAGTGCTTTTACAAGTGTTCTTAAGAAATCAAACGTTTCTCTCTTTTTTTTTTACCTTAGCCCTTGGAAAACTAAGCAAAGCTAAAGGTCTTCAATAGTGTCATACTCAAAAGGGAGACATGACAATCCTCCCCACCCAAAATTTTTTGTCCTTAAGCAATTTTAACAACAAATAGGTTGTTCCAACCATGGGCCTTGTACAATTCTCGATCCTTGATTCTCCCCACGGAAGGAAGACCTCTTGATGAAGCTCCTCACTGCTGTATATGAAGATTTTCAGCTGCTTATACAATCTAGAAATGAAATAATAACAGCTTCCAACCTTTCTTTCCCATCTCATGGAGGCCCTATATCTCGGATGTACCAAAAAGAAGATAAAAAGAAAAGACTTCTTTGAAATGACAACATTGTGGTGGCTGGAAAAGTGGATTCTGTCAAGAAAATCTTCAGACTTTTGGGCTCTGATTGCCCCTATACCAACACCTACATAAGACAAACACATTAGTCAAGACAAAAGTTCTTTTCCCTTCCATGTTTGCACTCTTGACAACGTCCTCCATGTGTGAAGTGGCTGGAAGCATGGGTGTAGATGCCCATGTAAGCATAGGCGAGATGACTATGTAATGCCCCCAAATAGGACAATTAGACAAAGTTGGAGTTTTCCAACGAACCCTCACGTAAATCTGAAACAATTTGAAATCTGCCCTAAAAACAACAATGAAATCTTCCCTAAAAATAGCAAACCCTAGTAGAAATAGATGGCCAATCTCCAAGCAACTACACTCCAATATAACCTCAAAATTTACTGAATGTAAAACTGGAATAAAATACCTCTTTGTGACCAGATGGAATGGCGATATGGCTGGAATTTTTTTTGCAATAATTCTGATTTTTTGATGAAAGTACAATTGCGTTTTCTCCCTTCAAACTACCTTGAATATCTTGTTCAACTCTCCAATAATTATGCCAAAAATCCCTGCAATTTATTAGGGCTTCCCATGAACACAATATGACTGCAAATAGTCCAATTAACCCATCCAAACAAATCGTCACACTAAGAAAAATAGGTAGAATAAAATCTGAAAATCAAACCCTTGATCTAACCCTTCAACAAGCCTCCAAGTATCCCCAAATCAAGTCACCACTCTTGGGAAATTATTATAATAATTTCTAGAATATTTAAACAAATAATATATTATTATCATTTCCTCTAAATTAGAGCCCAAAAACACTTTAAAAATCCTTCTAAGTGAATCGCTCCACTAGTAAAATTAATAAAAATAGTTTTTGAATTATTTATCTTTTTTCCATCCCTCAATTCACTCAAATTCAGCTTGCAAATGATCAGAAAATAATAATAATAATATTGAAAATATTATAATTGCCTTTGACCTAATCTTCACCACTGAAAGCAAGTCCAAGCATGCCCTAAGGCACTTGCCCCACCCTCCAAGGACGTCACCAAGCTTGGAAAGTCTCCTTGCTGCCCTAGGGTGATTCACTCCTCTTCTTTGACTTGCAAGTTGTCAATTTCCAGCTCTCTATTGAGTTTGATTCAATCCTCAATGAAGGTGGTGTTCCAAAACACCTTTGTAAGTCCAATTGCATGCAACCATGCAAATCTGAAGTACAATTACAGTCCTTGAATAGAGTTGTTCTGAATGAATGAATGGAGGTTTTCGTCCCCAAACCCTTGGCACACTTGAAAGTTTTCGTCCCCAAGTTGTGGTGAACAAGCTTGACATACTTGATCATCAATTTAATAATCCAAACATGCATAATCCTTCAAATGAACATCTATCTTCCTTTTTATAGCCAAATAAGAAGATAACTCTCCCTTCCAATTATTTAAAAGAGCATTTCTTATAATTTCCCTCTTAAACCTTAAGTGCCATAACCCTCAAAAGGGCCCCAACTTAAGTGGACATTAGAACATTAAAGTGCCTTTTCATTCAATGCTCTCAAGGCTTTTAAAATGTTCCCCTTTTCCATTCCTTTTTTTCCTTAGCCCTTGGGTTCAACTTAAGGCTAAGGGCCCACGCACGCCTACGCCAAAAAGGGGGACATTACAGACCATGCTGCCTCCACACTCAAAATTGGCCCCCAAATTGACAATTTTTCCAATTAGAAGAGTTGGGAACTTCATCACAATGCGTGCATACCACCCTTTGTTATTTGACCACCAACAAGCGTTTACATACCCAAAAGGTCGGGTAGGATCAGTCACTTCCCTTTCGATTAGTTGGCTGTGCATGCATATTTTAGACCTCTTATGACCCTTCCATAAGGGCTTAGTCATTTCCCAATTCACCCTTGTGGGGTGTAATCATTAAATCAACATCCTCCAGGTATTCTGGGGTCTTCAAACTCACCAAAAGAGAGATGGAACTATCATGGGCAGCAGGGTGGAAAGAATTACCATGGCTGTCCCTTATGTCCATTCTATTCTCCATGTGGTTCCTCTTGACCCTCTATGTACTCAAAAGTCCCTTCATAGTGTGGTGACCAGCCTTGCCTCGGTTCACTCACCCAAACCCTTTGCCTTCTCTCTCCTTCCTCTACTGAAGTGACTAGAGGATGAAATAAATCAGCTTTTTTAGAAATTTTTGAGCATGAACAATTCTGTTTTTTCATGAAAAACTCGGAATTTTGTGAGTATGAACAATTCTGATTTTCCACGAAAAACTCGGAATTTTCTGAGTATGAGTAATTCTGATTTTTCATTAAAAAATCAGAATTTTCAAGTGTGAACAATTCTGATTTTTCACAATAATCTCAGAATTTTTTGAGCACACCCTAGGTTTCTTCTCTATGCAAAATTCAGAACTTCTTCCTTTCTCCCCAAATTGAAAATCAGCCTTTTTGCCAACTTGTTTGGAAACTTCATTTTCAGAATTCATTAAGCTCAAAATACAAGGAATTAAATGTTCTTTTGCATACCTTAGTGGCTGTCCTTGGGCCACTTTGCAGACCTCTTTTGAAGGGCAGTGTTTCCACATCTTTGACTCTTTCACCAAATCTTGTAAATGATCAAATTTCATAAGTAGAGGTGGCTGCTCCAACTCAGAAAAAACATTCTTTCTTGCTGCCTTTACCAAATTTCTTTTACGGAAGACTCCTTCCATTGCTTTTGAAGTCACCTCCAAGGGTGCCTTATCACTCAAGCCATGCAAAATTACCTTTTTTCCATCCACATCAAATTTGAGTTGTATAGTTTCGTAATTTTGTGTGTACTCTCCAAGAGAGTGCAACCATTGGATGCCTATGACAATGTTGGTCTCTCCAATGCCAACCCCATAGAAGTCATTCTCAATGGGATGTGTTCCCAATATGATGCTAAGCTTGGGGACCTTGGTGGTGAAAGGGATGGTGAAGCCATCTGCCATGGTCACACGGAATCCCTTGAATTTGATAGGTTGAAACCCACATCTAGCAATAAAACTCTTATCAATGAAATTGTAGGTGGCCCCACTATCATTGAGAATAGTAACACTCTTACCTTTTAATAGTCCCTGATGATGAAGCAAAAGTGCCACTCATGTCCTCTATTCTAAGGATCTCCAAATGCTCCTCCTCATAGGTGGCTGCTCCTTCCTCTTCTTCCTCTTCTTCTCCATCCGAATGCACCTCAAGCTAGTGCACTTGCCCCTTCCCACGACAATGATGATCCGGTGTCCAAGGATCTTTGCAATCAAAGCAAAGTTTTTTTCTTCTTAGCTCGTTCCTTGACTCATTGCTCTATCTTGGCAGCTCCCTTTGCTGCCCCAAACCCTGCTCCAAAGGAGTTGGTTTTTGTGGTATGGAAGAATTGCCCCTTGGCTGCCCCCATCTATTGTCTCATTGATGACCAAAAGGTCCAAAACAATTAGTTTTCTGCTGAACAAAGGGCAGAATTTTATCTTGGGGTGTTGAAGACTCAAGATCAAGGGCCTTTTGAATGGCTCCTTGAAGAGAAGGTGGGTCAAAATCTTTGACTAAACCCTGAATGGAATCAACCAGCCCTTCCATGAACAAAATCACCAATAACCTCTCCAAAACATCCGTTGAAAAGCCTCTGAAATTCTATCACATATTCCTCCATTGTACGCTTTTGCCTCAATTGAGCCAACTGTCTGAAGTGTAGTTTCGAATCAACCCTATCAAGCCTCTCAATGATTCATTTGTTGAATTCTTTAAGACTGAATGAGTTGGTGCCCTTGGGTGATTAACCCATGTCACATGATACCACCACTCATGGGCAGCCCCTTCTAAGTGCAAGGTGGCAAACTGAATAGCTTCCGTCTCCACCATGGGTCTAAGCATAGTCACCACATTTGAATTCACCGAGGGAAAAAATTGGAAAAAATTTGGAACTAAAAAATTTGTGATAAAACTTGGCTAATACAAATATACTTATTTTTCAAAATATAAAATTATAAATTATAAAATATAACTATAAATATATTATATTTAATATTTTATATTCTATATTTTAATATTATATTGTAAACTATAAACATATTATATATAATATTTTTATATTCTATATTATAATATTATATTATAAACTATAAAAATAACTATAAATAATATTTTATATTCTATATTATAATATTATATTATTAACTATAAAAATAACTATATTCTATATTCTAATAACTATAAATATGTTATTGTATTTGTATTAAAAAAAGCAATGTATAGTCATAACATGTAGACAAAAAAATGTGTACGAAATTATTTGTAGAGTTGTAGACTCTAAACCCTATGTAGAATCATTCCAAAACCATGCACAAATACATTAACATAAAACTTACCTTGCAGAATCATCGTGAATCGTTGGACGCGTTGTCGTGGAGTTGGAGTTTCATTGTAGAATCACTGTGAATCGTTGAAGACTAACAAATGCTGGAAGCTGCAGTGAATTTTTTTCGAGCGAATGGTAAAAATGTGACAAATCGCAATGACTTGAGAGAAAACAAGGAGATTTTAGAAGTGAACCCTAAAAACATGAATTTGGGCGAATTTTGGATGAATTTAAATGATTTTTACGTTTTTTTGGATTAAATTTGTCTTAGAAATCCGTGGCAAATTTCTAGTCGAATTTCGAGGAATTTAATGGTTTTCTTTCAAATTCAACTAATTCTGAACTTTTCTCTTGAGATTCGGCGAATGCGGTGACTGTAGGTCTAAGTGAAAAGTAGGTATCTACCTTCTAAATCCAAGCCCTAGCTGAGCTCTTGGAAGAACCTTCAAAATTGGAAAGTGAAAGCTTTCCCAAAGCATGATGGAGCTCTCCTTGGCTGCCCCTAGGTCTTTGGCCAGCCCTATTGCCTCCATGTTGCCCATGCTTCCATGATGTGAATGCGGAAAAATTCATTTGATCCTTGAAATGAGTAGGATAAGTTATGTACTCATCATAATCCTTCAATAAGCTATCCCATAAGGTGGGTTGCTCTTCCCTTTCCGGAATGGCTACTTTTTCTTGCAAAAAAAATTGCTAGTTAAGCCTAAGTATGGCTCCTCCATTCCCCTTAGGGGGCTGCTCTGTGAGGTTGTGACTTTTGGAAGCACTACCATCCCCATTGGAAGGCTTGTCACCCGTCATCTCTCTCATAGTGCAGACAAATTCTGCCATAACTGCTGTCATCTGCTCTTGGGCTTTTGTGTACCTATCAAGCCTCTCTTCTCTATTTTCACCATCATTCCTTGGCTGATCCAAGTGATTCATTGATGCTTCTTGCTGATTTTCCTCAACCTTCTTCTTGCTTATAAGGTAGTACCTTAGCTCTTTGTCACCCTTGTGCATGAATTACTTTGGAAACCCACGGCTAGCCAAGATATGGCTCTGATACCATTGAAATATCCCAAAAGGTGGATATTTTCTGAATTCTGTAATTTACTGAAAACTGTAGAAAAATTATTAATTTTCAGATTTATGACAGCAAATCCTAGATGCAATAAACCCTCCACAATTAGCATAAAAATATGGCAAATTGAATGGCACAAATAGGTAGAACAACTAGCAAAATTTCCTCCCCAAAAACAAAGATTTTTCCACAAACACCAGGCACCACCAATAGAGATAAATACTAAATTAATTCTTGCCCTGGCAATGCTGAAAAATAGTATTTTCCATTCCATAGTACAGCCCACTAATTATGAAAAGCATTTTTGAATTTATTATCCACTAAATATGCCAAATTAGGACTCAACTTCAGATCTGAATATTGGATGAAATATCGAATTCCTTAAATCTATAAATGCTGGAAATATTCCTAAAAATCATGGAATAAATATATGAAATTACAACTAATATTCTAGGTCCAATGACCATCTAAATACCTCACAAAAATCAGGAAAAATAGTAGCAATATAATTATAAAAATCAGAATATTGTTTTGGCTCAAAGATACCCCAAAACCCCACGGATCAGCTCCACAACCAAGTTGTCAATGCTGGAAATGGCCAATTCCAGCCCTAGACACCTGCAACCCTACAAGTAGGGTCTTCAACCTATTATAGCACGGAATTGCACCCCTGTGGGAGAGTTTTTCAGGTTCTCCCACTTTCGACTATAAGCATGAGAACAACCTCAGGATGTGGGTGCCCTATGGTGAAGTTGAGCCTCTAGGATTTTTAAAGAGGCTAGTTCCTCTCGGTGGATCACCTAAACTACTGTTGAAATAAAACTTTCATGGGGAAAAGGGTTAGAAGGGGAAAAATGGCTCTTAAGAAGGCTAACCAGGCAATGCACCAATTTAAAATGGGAAACTCCCATAAGCTTGAACCCACACTAATTCTGCAGAGGACAATACTAGATCACACAACCTCAAGATCAAGCTGGTTGCATAAATATTTCATGGAGGAGGTTCAAGGAAGTGATGAATGCAAACGGAGAGGAGTTCTAAGACTCATTGGAAGTTCACATTAATGGCGGAAAGAACACTCAACCAGACCTGCAAACAGCATCGAAAAATCCTTAAACAAGGTCAAAAAGGAGGACCATGGATGAGGAAGACTCTCCTTCACGCAATGCCATAGTACGCAGCTCAACAGACACAAGTCCAAGGCAAGAGACAGGCAAAGAAAAATCCTTTATTGCATAAGAAGTGGTTCTTACAAATGCTTGGCAGGGTCGAGCCTAACTAGCTGAGCATATCTTGTGATATCTCTAAGAGCGTCCCATCTCCCAAGAAGATAAAAAATGTTTAAAAACTAGGAAGCCTTTTAAATGGCTTAAAAGCATGTATATATAGAGAAGGGAAGAGAGAGAGAGGTCTGCGTGGAAAGAGAAGTTGTTGATTGCTGCTTTCGTCCTCCTTTGAACATGAGATGTGTTGCCCAAGATCACCGCCAAATCTCCTCGAGCCATTCCCACATTCAAGTCGTCCCTTTAAAAACTGACGAAGCCATACCGGAGGTAGTTGCATGTTCTTGCCAAGCATGAGCGATTTGTCCTTGCATTTAAAACTCAGCGTGTTCTTTACTGCAATTTGGACTATCTCGGTTGGTCTTTGCATGTTCGTTGCTCCACCTGGATGCGTCCAATCTTTGTTTGACCACTTTGCTTGTCGTAGACGAAAGGAGAAGTCCTTGCTATTCGTTGATCTACTGAGTTTGTTGGATGCGCTTGTGCCACTTGTCCTTGACTGATTGGTCCTTTGGATTCGCTGACCATTGACCTTTGTTCCTCAGCTTTTTTGCTTTCCATGGACTATTTTCCATTATTTTTCTTTCAGAACTATTGATTTTACTTATTCCTTCAGGCTTTTGACTCCTTGCAACTTTACCTTTTAAGCAAGGCAACCCCACAAACCCGAAGTCTTGCTGAGAGAACCTGAAAAGCACTAGGCAAGACCAATTCGGGCTTCTCAAATGGCACTACTTACTTCGAATATTACTTGGAACTTATAAAGTGAAATAAGTAATGCGCCTTCACAAAACCGAAGTCTTCTTGCTTGACAAACCTGAAGCCTTCTGAGAGAAAGCTCGAAGTCTTTTACTTGTTAAAGCCCGAAGCCTTCTCCTTCCAAGAACCCAAAGCTGTCTGCTGTCTGCTCCTGGAAGCCCAAAGTTGTTCTGAACTTGCCGCCTTTGCTTGAATGCCCATCTTCTCACACTTAGGCAAAATTTTGGTATGTGGGCCAAAAATGTCCAACACAACCTTCTCAAATCACTCTTTAAGGGAGGGTTCCCAACCCTAGTTGCCCTTCTCCAAAAGCACTCAACACCATCCAAAAGCAATTCACCACCCTCCAAATGTTATGGTTTTGTATTTTTCTGAATATTAGGCTTAAATGCAACCTCAAGATGACGCTGCCTTAGATGAGAAATGAGGGTTTGCATCCCCACTCCTTTTTGGCTTGAAGGTTTTTGTTTCCAAGTCATAGCTCAAGTTTTTTCGTGCTTAAAACTTTAATTTCAAAATATATTCCAAGATGCCCTTTCAAATGAGCCCTTCATTGCTTTTATACTCCTCCCCCAAGTGAAGCGCCCAAAATGGAGGGAAATACCTTTTTGATCTTTTTTCAAATTGTAAAAAAAACCTCTTATAATCCACTTAAGTGGACTGGGTACCCATGACCTTAAAAAAGCCCTCAACTTAAGTGAATTTATAACAATAAAGTGCTTTTACAAGTGTTCTTAAGAGAACCAAATGTTTCCCTTCTTTTTTATTTTTTCCCTTAGCCCTTGGGAAACTAAGCAAGGCTAAAGGTCTTCAATAGTGTCATGATCAAAAGGGGGACATGACATAGATTGCTACCTAAATTAAGGAAGATACGAATTCATTTTGGATCATTGGTGGTGACTTCAACACTAGATTGAATGCTTCTAAAAAGAAAGGAGGAAATATTACAGATAAGATAATTTGAACCTCCACAACTTTGTGGAAAGAGTGGAGCTATGGGACCTAAAAACCATAAAGAGTGGTTCACGTGGAATAACAAAAGAAAAGGAAATGATCTTATTTTGGAGAGACTTGATAGGTTTCTAGCCTCAAAGAATTGGATCGAAAGCAACAGTATCCTAGAAATTGAGGTTCTCAACTCGATAGGCTCTGATCATTGGCTGATATCCCTTCATATTGAGCATGATGCCTAGACAAGTAGAGCTCCTTTCAGGGTTGAAAAAATGTGGCTTGAACTTTTTGAGTTTGATGACTTTTTTATGCAACAATGGAAAGCTCCTAACAATAGATATGGGACCAAAATGTACCTATTTTCTTAGATGTTTAAAGATTTAAAATATGCCTTAAAGAAATGAACTAATCTATCTTTAGAAATATCTTTCAAGACAAAAAATATTTGGAGAATATAAGTGGGGAGGTCTAGGGGCTAAGAATGGAAGGTCATAATTCAATAGCCCTGTTGGAAGAAGAAGAAATCACACAAAAACTGGACAACATTTACATAAAAGAGGAAATTTACTGGAAGCAAAAATCCAAGGTGAGATGGTTGATGGAGGGAAAATAGAATACTAAGTTTTCCCATCTCTCATGTAAAATCAGAAGAAAACGGAACTACATTAGGAAATTGAAAACTGTGGAAGGCACTGGCCTGAAAAAACTAAATGAAATTAAAGATTATATGGTGAGATACTGGGAAGATATTCTCAAGCAGGATGACTTGAATAATCAGGATGAACAATAAATGTTCTTGAGGCAAATCCCCCAACTTGTAACTCCAACATATAACAAAAACTTGATGGATCATATTTTAGAAGTCAAGAATGTTGTCTTCGACATGGCAGGGGCCTGATTGCCTAGTCTTGACGGGTTTCCTAGCCTTTTCTTCTAGCACTTTTGGGACCTCATTGGCAATGATATCCAATAAATGGCACAAGAATCTAAATAATCTCAAGGTATGCTTAAAGCATTTAACTCTACTTTTCTTGTTCTCATTCCTAAAAAAACTAAAGCCAAGTTTTCGGAGAATTTTTACCCGATTTCCTTTTGCAATACCATCTACAAAATCATCTCCAAAATCTTTGCTAATAGGCTTCAAAAAATCTTTCCTAAACTTATGTCAAAGGAACAAGAAGGCTTTGTGAAGGGAAGACAAATTACAGATGACATTATCATTGCTCATGAAATCATCCATTCTCTGAATGCTAGCAAATTAAAGGTTTGATGATCAAGATGGACATTTCCAAGGCCTATGATAAAGTCAACTGGCCCTTTCTAGATGGGGTGTTGCAAAGGTTTAGGTTTAGTAAAGAATGGAAAAGATGGATTCAAAGTTGTTACTCCTCCAAGTTGTCAATGATGATTAATGGCTCCCCGGAAGGATTTTTCCCTTCCCATTGAGGTCTTAGACAAGGTGACCCCTCTCTCCTCATCTTTTCATCCTCATGGTAGAGGCTTTAGGAGACGTATTAAGTCTCTAAAAGACGAAAATAGAATTAAAGGCATTCAAGCTACTACTAATGGAACATCTCACTCTCACTTGCAAATTGTGGATGATACTATGCTCTTTTCTCTTCCAACTTGTTAGGTAGTTAGGGAAGGGACATGTGTAGTTATGCAAAAGCCTCAGGGCAATCAATCAACATAAGTAAATCTATGATCTTCTTTATTAATGTCAATCCCAAGCTTCAATCTTTCCTTAGTAGAATTTTGGGTTTTAAAAAGGTTACTCTCCAAAACAATTATTTGGGCTTCCCCCCTTTTAAAGGCATTGGCGGAAACAAACTTTGGAATAATATCATTGATAAGATGCGGAGAAAGTTGAATAGTTGGAAACGTAGACATCTTACATATTCAGGGCGGATCATCCTTATAAAGACGATTTTGCAAGCTACCGCTATATATTTGTTTTCCCTCATGATGGCTCCTTCAGGAACCATTACTGAGATGGATAAAAACCTTTGAAATTTCCTTTGCCAAGGAACAGAGGACAAAGCTAAATTACCTCTCCTTGTGTCGGACAAAATTTGCAAACCAACTAAACAGGGTAGAGCAGGTATAAGAAACTGCAAAAAAGGTCAACTTGGCTCTTGTTGCTAAATTGGTGTGGAGAGTTAGTTTTAACTCCTTGAAAAAATGGAGAAAAATCCTCAAAGATAAATACCTTGATGAGGGGAACCCAGAGATAATCTTCATTGCTAAGGACCTTCCTCTTGGATCTGCAATTTGGAATAGTATAAGGGAAGCTAGAGAGATCCTTATGGAAGGCATATTTTGACAAGTGCGTAATGGTGAATCTATTGATTTTTGGGAAGATAAATGGCTCACATATCAACCCTTTGGATTTGATTCTAGTCTTGACAACATTAGAACGGAAAACATAAGACAATGGGGGCATAAAGTTAAAGACTAGCAGATTGAAAATGATGAGAAAGGCCATAGTATTTCATTTGGGGAAAACTTTTTAAAACGAAGAATGAACACAAGAGGAACCCCAAAATAAATTAAATGATCTCCAAGTTTTTGTTATAGACTTGAATTTGCACCCTTGTGAGAGAGTTCTTCAGGGTCTGTCACTTCCATCTATAAGCATGGGAACAACCTCAGGATGTGGGTGTCCTATGGTGAGGTTGAACCTCTAGAATTTTTTATGAGGCTAGCTCCTCAGGGGCTTCACTTCATCTCTTTGGGTTTCTATGCTAAACTCTACTAATGGCCAAGGAAAAGGGGAGAGAGATTACTTGAAAAAAAAACTAAGCTAAGGGAGGTGATGCACCGAAAGTAAGTGATCCACGTGGCCTGGGAAAGACACTAATTCAGCATAAGACAACTTGGCTTACACAACCTCCTAACCAGCTAACTTGCATAAGTATTTTTTAAGCTAGGCTTACTGAACCACACATGAGGCAAAGAGGAATTTCAAAATTCACACCAAGCATCCATTAATGGCCAAAAAACACAAGTTCAGACCTGCAATTAATTGGAAAGTACCTGAAAACAAGCAAGAAAGAATGGCAACAAGGTTGGAAGGATGCTTCTTCACAATGCTATTAGTGCACAAGCTAACTCAATGCAATTTTCAAACAAAGAGATAGGTAAAAACAATCTTTATTGCTTCAAAGGTCCATTACACAATGATTTTTGCAGAGTGATTTTATCACCAGTCTGGGGATACATTTCTAGGCTCCAAGGCCTCTATTTATAAAGAAAAGGGGGAAGAGAGAAAGGGAGGAAAGAAGAAGTCGCAGATGGTTGGAACCTTCTGTTGTCCTTCCTTGATGTTCATAAATGTGCTGTCCCAGATCGCCGCCCAATACTCTAGAGCCCCTCCTGTCTTTAAGACTTTCTTTGGTGCATCTGAAAAGTCATGTTGTGAGCAGCTGGGATGTTTCTTCTTGGTGTGACACATTTAAGCGTCGAATGACGATTGCGGGCAATGAACCATAGCAAATGGGAGCCTTCATAACTTCCAGCTACCAGTCGCTCGGACTCTCCCGTGTTTATTGAACATCCTTGTGCCACTTGTCTTTTATTGATTGGCCCTTTTTGCTCCAGTTGTGTCACGTGATAGCTTTCCATTCGTTGCATCATGATTCTAGCGTTGCCAAACTAAGCTTAAGTTGAGCCCTTGGAGAATCCCGATTTACTCTATGCAGAGTAATTCGGGTTCTTTGGCCTCTTCAACTTTGGACTTTTTCAGATCCTTCGCTTATAAAGCCTTTTAAGTAGAGTACTTTGAGAAATCTGATTTACTCTATGCAGAGTAATTCAGGTTCTCTAAGCCTACTTACTTCGGGCTTGTCCATCTTGAAGTCTTCTCGCTTTGCTGCTTCCCAAGCCTTAAAACTTCGGGATTTTTAAACTCGGTTACTTCCAACGGCTAGTCGCTTATCCTGATTTTGACGTCCATTGGCCCATCATTTCCTTCGGACACTTGGTCTTGGGCTTCCCTCTCGACTTATTTCTTTCGGGTAAATCTCCCGAAGGAATTTCTTTGGACAATTTGTTCAAAGGAATTCCTTCGGATTTTTTGTCCGCGTCTGTCTTTGGAAACTACCCTTCGGGCTTTTCATAATGGACTTTCCCGAAGGGTAAGAGACCTTTCGAGCTTTTTGCATGTCCCCTCGGATTTCTGCAAATGATCCTCCCGAAGGGAATATACCCTTCGGGAAAATTGCATCTGTCCACTTGGAGAAGAAAAAACCCTTCGAAAAAGTTGAAGTGTACCTTCGGGAAGGTTGACTGGTCCCTTTTTCCCTAAAAAGACCCTTCAACATTTTGAAAATGCCCTTCGGATTTTGAGAAAGACTCGTCTCTTGAAGAACCTGAGAAGTATTACTTTTCAAGACCACATCGGGTTTGTTGAGCACCTTTACTCATTTCGGGCTCTAACTGCTCACAACTTTTGAAGTAATCAAATAGTGCTCCCTGGAGAACCCGAAATACACTGTCTATGAGTAATTTGGGTTTGTAAACCCGGATTACTTCTACTTATGAAACATTTAGAAGCTAAGCATTGCTAGAAACCCGATTTGCACTGTGCCTTCAATAAACCCGAAGTTGTCACTGCTGGAAAACCCGAAGTCCTCCCAAAGGCTTACCATTTTCTTCCCTGAAAGCTCCCTTTTCCATACTTAGGTAAACTTTGATATGTGGGCCAAAAAATGGCCAACAGGTTTATAGGTCCCTTGGAGCTTTGAAAAATATTCCCTGAGTTAGAACCGTAGTGGCACAGGGGTTTATTTGATAAAAGAAGGATATAATTCTCAGATTGAACCCCATCCTTGAAGAGAAAAAAAGGTTCCCATCATTTTTCTCCAAAGTCTTAAAGGGCGAAGTATATTTGCTAGTGTTACACATTTTCCAATTCATTGTTGGATCTATATTTTATTTGGATGATCCATTTAATTTGAAAGTTCTTTCTGGGGTAAAATATGAGTTCAAAAGCGTGGCCAAAATCCAAAGCTTTTGTTTGGTTAGCTATGCACAGAAAGATTTTAATAGGAAAAAATCTAAAGAAGAAAGGTTATCAGGGACCTTCGAGATGTGTCATGTTAAAAAAGTGACAAATATGTGGATCACCTCCTCCAATGCAATGTTGCCTCTTGGTTGTGGAATAAATTCATTAACATGCACAATTTTAGATGGACCTTGAACTACACTCTTTGTGATCATTTTAGTGCATGGCAGTGTAACGAAAGGTTAAACATCTTAAAGAATATATGGGAAATATGCCCAAGCTTAATAACTTGGAAAATTTGGATCGAAAGGAATGCTAGAATATTCAAAGGCAAAATAAGGAACAAACACCAAGAACAAGTTTGGAAAGAGATTGAAGTCAATATTAACAATATTGTTTTCTCTTTTGAGCAGACTAAAAACAAAGAGTCTAAACCGGAGGAACTTAAAACACTCCAAAACTGGGCTTCGGTTACAAAGCATTATGACACTATGAAGCCAAACAATAAGAAAAAGAAAGAGATGGAGAGAAATAGTATCAAATGAACTCTTTCGGAACAAGGTTGGTACAAACTTAACTTTGATAGGGCGTCGACGTGTAATGTCCCCAGATAGGACAATTAGACCGAGTTGGGTTTTTCTAACAAACCCTTAGATAATATTGCTAATCAACTGAATCTGATCCACAAAACCAACAAACCCTAGCTAGAAAATTTGAAGAATATCCTAGCAAAACACACTCCAAAATAGTTCAAAAAATAGTTGAATAATAAACTAAAAACGAAGTACCTTTTTGGCCAAGTGATAATGGCTAGGAGGCTGAAAATTAACCCTACAAATATTCTGATTTTTGAGTGAAGGTACAGCTGCATTTCCACTTCCAAATCAGCGCTAAAACTTCCCCAAGTGAGTTGCCACTCTTAGGAAAAATTAGAGAAATAAATCTAGTATTCAAACCCTTAAATTTACCCTTCAACCAACCTTCCAAACCTTTCCAAGCAATTCACCCAAGTTGAAAAATATGATAATAATATTTCTTGAATTAGTTACCTTATTTTTAGCCCTCAATTTATTATGTCTCAATCTGTTGAAATTTAAAAAATTCATATCTTTCAAAATATTTGGAATCTCAATGCAAAAATTAGCTCAAAATGATTACAAAAGTAGTAGCTATCAAAGAAAATTAGAATCATAATTTTTCCTCTCCAAGAAGTCCCCCAAAAGGTGTCCCGAAGTTCCAAAAAACCTAGTTACAGCCCTAGGTTCCTTCAACCCTGAAAATGGAGCTCAATTGCATAACCACACAATGAAAAATCAATGCAAACAACTCTTCAAGGTATTCCCTTTGCTTTTGAACAAGACAATGTTATAAAACACTTTTGTAGGTCTAATTGCATGCAATCATGCAAATTTGAAGCACAATTACAGTCTTTGAATAGAGCTGTCTTGGATGTAAGAATTGAGGTCTTCGTCCCCAAACCCTTGTTGCACTTGAAGGTTTTCATCCTCAAGTTGTGATGACCAAGCTTGACATACTTGATCAATAATTCAACATTCCAAAAATGTATAACATTTCCAAATGAGCCTTTCCTTACCTTTTATATCCCTCCCCCAAGTGTGGCATCCAAAATAAGGAAGGAGAGTTTATCTTTTTCTTTTCAAAAAAGATATTATATAAAGTTTCCTTATAAAAAACACTTTAGGCCTTAAGTGACCATGACCCTCAAAAAGGCCCCATTTTAAGTGGAAATTAGATCATAAAGTGCTTTTCTATTAAATGCTTTTGAAGTCCTCAAATGTCCCCTTTTTCTTTTCTTCCCTTAGCCTTTTTAGGAACAATTCAAGGCTAAGGACTTATGCAAGTTTATACCAAAAAAGGGGACATTACACGACGTAACCCCAGGGAATCAAGAGTTGGAGCCATAATTAAAAAAAATAAGGGTCAAGTTGTAGCTTTCAACTTTGCCTACATCGGAATTAACACTAACAACATTGCGGAAGCAAAAGGTTTCATTTTGGGGTTTAATCTTGCTGTGGAAAGTTAAATTAAGAATATTATCATTGAAGAGGACTTGCTTATTGTTATTAAAGCCATGGATAATTATAAAAATTAGAATTGGAGAATCCAACGGATAATTGAAAAAGGTATAAAGTTACGGAAGTTGTTTGAGGGAGTGAAAATCAATCACATCTTCAGAGAAGACAACCAATCCACTGATTGGCTTGCCAATTATGGTCTCAATTCTCACTCCAAGAGCAACAAAGGCAAGATGGCAGACATCATCTCTAACAAAGAGATAGAAGGTTTGAAAGAAATCATTATAAAGAATGTATAGTTTCTTAATTAGCTTTCTCAGGTTAGGCACGAACAAGGAAGGTTGGACTACCCATGAAGGACGAGCTCCTTTGCAAAAACTTTCCATATATCTCTTTATTCAGCTTGCCATTCTTTGTGTTTATATGGGTACCTTCACAAACTTTCTATTCTCAAGTTAAACGTTGCAACAAACTTGTTTCTTGCTAAGATGGACGTCCCATCAGGAGGGAATTTCTTATGTTAGAGGCATTTTGGGGCAGGGTATCCCTGATTTCATGCTATGCCTTTATAGATGGTTTTGTCTTCTTAATTTTCCACATCAAGTTTCCTCATCTAAACTGGCCTGCTGAGTGTTATCCCCACTCTATTTTTGAATTATTATTTTTAATTTACTATTGCCTAGAGATGGTTATCGTTCAAATATTCCATCTCTTGCTCTCTATGACTATTAACGGCTTGGAAAAGCTAAAGGCTGTCACAGGGGAACCTGCTACTGAGACGTCTCAGGGCCAACTAGATATGAATGGTGCTTAGCTGAAATAGGCGCATATGGGAGACCACAATCCTTCCAGTCAATGAGCAAGAGGTGAGGATGACATCTCCCAATGTACAACAAACCTAGATGTTATTGGGGGAGAGAGGACCAAAGAGGAAAAGAGTCTAGTTGTTAATCAGACTAACGAGCCAATGAATGAGGAAGAAACCAACATGAAAAAGCAAAACACTACTTCCCATTTAGAAAAGGAAAGTGGGCAAATTCAAGCTGTTAGGCGGTTCTATGCAACCATCCATGAAAGAAGACGGTTGATCAGATGTGGGGATTATAAAGAACAAAGACAAAGGCAAGCAAAAGATGGACATCCACAACAAAGACAGGATGAAAGATGTAAGCAAAATAAAATCAAGCATGGAGAATGGAGGCCCTGCCAAAAAACAACATTCCATTAAAATTAAAGAACCAACTAATGATGGTGAGTGGGAGAACGAAGAGACATGTAATGTCCTCATTTCTGGTTCACAAGCAAACATGTATTGAAGACTTTTAGTCTACTTTTTCCCATAGACTAAGGAATAAATTTTGGGGATTTTATTTTATTAATTGATTAAGATTGTCCGAATAGTGATTTTTGATCATTTGACCATATAAGGCAATTTTAGTTAGTTAATAGAATATTATTAAAAAGTGGTTTTTACCACTAAAGTATTTTATAAAAGTGGTTTTAACCATTATTGCACTTGAGAGTTTGAATAATAATTAGAGAAGGTATTTTAATTAATTGTTTGCCAAAAGTGATTTAATCACTTTTGTAAATTGGGTAAATTAATTAATTATTTATTAAATTATTGCTTTAGATTAATTTTAATTACTAATTCTATTTTGATAATTAATTTAATATTATAAGTGGGAAAAAGAGTAAATGTCGGCTTGGAGGGAAAATAAAAGAAGAAAAGATATTTTGAAAAGTGGTTAAGTGATTTAAAAACAAATATTTTGCCTCCAAAAGTGGTTCGCCCCACTTTGAAGACTATATATGGACATAAGGGTTTTTATTTTTGGGATGCTAATTTGATATATTGAATCTTCATTTTTGAAGAAGGATTGGGATGTGAATGCCCAGGTTGTTGCTGATTGAAGAGTGATTTCACCCGGAAATCACATTGAAGACATTCTGTTTTTTTGTAGGTTGCTAATTTGAAAAAGTATTTTTAGTTTTTTTGCATTTTAGGTTTATTTTTGAAGGCAAGTGTGTTGGCAATTTTGAGTGTCATGGTGTACAAAGGAGATTGTTGTCTGTAATATTGTCATTGATGTCACATGATGAATGTTCTATCAAGCATTAATGACAAAGGTGTTGCGTTGCACAGACTTGTGAAGTAAATCGAGTTTGTAAGACTACTTCTCTTCTCTCTATTTTTTCAATCAAGCATGTCGAGAAATCCGAATGAGTCTTGCCTCATGAGTTGATCGGGTTTTTTCAAAAGACTTAACTTCGTTCAATTTTATAAGTTGAGTAGTGTTGAGAACCCAAATTGGTCTAGTGGAGTTGATCGGGTTTACCAAGCGACTTAACTTCCTTCCAATTTTATAAGTTAAGCAGTGTCAAGAACCCGAATTGGTCTAGTGGAGTTGATCGGGTTTACCAAGTGACTTAACTTCCTTTCAATTTTATAAGTTAAGTAGTGTCAAGAACATGAGTTGGTCTAGCAAAGTTGATTAGGTATATCAAATGACTTGACTTCTTTCAATCTTAAAAGTTAAGTAGTGAGGAGAACCCGAATTGGTCAATTCTTTCAGAGATATTGGCGAAGACAATTCTTTCAGAGATATTGGCGAAGACAATTCTTTCGGAAATATTGGCGAAGACAATTTTTTTAGAAAAATTGGCAAAGACAATTCTTTCGGAAATATTGGCAAGGACAAATCTTTCCGACAAATAGCCCGCGGAAATTGTTCCAAAGGGTATGTAGACACCTGCAAGAAAGCCGAAGGGTAGTTTGCAGAAAAGATGAAGGGTAGTGGACCGTCCAAAAAAGCCGAAGGGATCTTTTCAGAAAACCTGAAGGGTATGTGGACCGCTCACAGCCTCTGAAGGGATCGTTGCAAAAAAATTGAAGGGTATGTGGACCGTTGCAAAAGTCCCGGAGGGCAAGTGGACCTGTTGTAGCTTGGAATTGCACCCTTTGTGAGAGAGTTTTTCGGGGTCTCTCACTTCCAGCGACAAGCATGGGAATAACCTCAGGATGTGGGTGTCCTATGTTGAGGTTGAACCTCTAGGCTTTTTAATGAGGCTAGTTCCTCAGATGCTTCACTTCAATGCTTGATTCCCACACTAAAATCTATTGTTGGCTAAGGAAAAGGGATAGGAAGATAACATGAAAGAAAATCTAAGCTAAGGGAGGTGATGCACCAAAAGAAATGATCCACTTAGTCTGGGAATCAACACTAATTCAACATAAGATAAATTTTGCTTACACAACCTCACAACCAGTTAATTTGCATAAGTATTTCGTAAACTAGGCTCACTGGACCATACATGAAGCAAAGAGGAATTTCGAAATCCACACCAAGCTCAAGTCCAAACTTGCAATTAACTTGGAAAACACCTAAAAATAGGCAAGAAAGAAGGACAATGGGCATGGAAGAACACTTCTTCACAAAGCCATTGTGCACAATCTTGCTCAACGCAATTTTTAGACAAGAGATAGGTAAAAATTAATCTTTATTGCTTCAAAAGGTCTTTTACAAAGCGATTTTTGCAGAGTAACTTTATCGCCAGTCTAGAGATAATTTCTTGGCTTCAAGGCCTCTATTTATAACAGAAAAGGGGGAAGAGAAGATGGGAATGCGTGAGAAACTGGGAATGGAAACCATAAATTCTTGCAACCACCACCATCGTCCTTTTGCCACGAAATGCGCCGTTCCAGGTTCGCCGTACAATCTCCTCGAGCCATTCCTGCATTCAAGTCGCTCCCTTGGTGGATTTTGAGAAGCCATGTCACGAGCTGATGGAATGTCGCTTCTTGGTGCGACTGCATTGGTCTTTGTATTAAAGATGGCATGGCGACCTTCCCCTTTACGTGTCCTGTGAAAAGGGACGCAGGTCTCCATGTGTTGAAAAAAATGGCCGAACCATGCCGCTTTTACACTGGACGGTCATTTGTCGAGAGCGAGCCATATTGAAGGACGATAACCTTCATAAATTCCCAGCTACCAGCCGCTTGGACTCCCCTTTGTGCTGATTGGTCGTTGGAAGCTGCTTCGGATCCTTGACCTCCACCATGGATTTTTCTGTCGTGGATGTCTATGGATCATCGATCTCCCTGCCAGCTGGATGCCTTTGTGCCACTTGGCAGCCTCTCATTTGTTCGATCATGACTCCCATGCACTATTAATCCTTGAAATATGGCATTGGACCAAGCTTATTAAGTCAAGCAGCGTTGGAAACCCGATCTACTCTTTGCTGTGTAATTCGGGTTTTCAAAGCTACTTGACTTATAAAGCTTTTCAAGCTAAGTCATCAAAGAAACCCGATTTACTCTATGCAGAGTAACTCGGGCTTTCTGATCTCTCCAACTTCGAACTCTGTCTGCGGGCTCCTTTGTTCTTCGAGATCTATTTATCTTGGGCAAATCTCGCGAAGGAATTCGGTGGGACAATTTGTCTGAAGCTTCCTTCTTGCTCTCTTCCTTCGGAATTTGCCTTGTATCATTTCCCGAAGGAATTCCTTTTTTTTTTGTTCCTTCCCTTGAAGGATCTTTCTTTTCGGTTGCTTTCGGATTTTTCAAAATGGACTTTTTCGAAGGGTGAGAGACCCTTCGGGCTTCTTGTATGTCCCTTCGGACTTCCGCAAATGGTCCTCCCGCCGAGAAAAGTGCCCTTCGGCCTTTGAAAATGGCCCTCTCGAAGGGAAAGATACCCTTCGGGAATTTTGAAATGGTCCTCTTTCTTTGGAAATTGTCCTTCGAAAAAACTGAAAATGGCCCCTCTGAACTTTGAAATTCGAAAGGTAACATACCCTTTGGACTTTTGTTTTTTTGTTCCTTTCCTTCAGAATTATTTTCCGCGGGCTTTTGTAAGGACTATCCTAAAGGGTAAGGGACCCTTCGGGCTTCTACAAATGGTCTTTTCCGAAGGGAAATATACCCTTCGGAAAATTTGAAATGGTCCTCCCAAAGCTCAAAAGAGCCTTCGACAAACTTGCAATTGTCCACTTGGAGAAGGAAATGCCCTTCGGATTTGTCAATGACCCTTGGAGTATTCTTTGGAGAAGACTTGTCCTTTCGAGAACCCGAGAAGCACCTTTAAAGACCAAATCGGGCTTTTGATGTCTCATTACTTGCAACTTAGGAAGTCACTCGCTTCCAGAAACCCAAATTGTACTGCCCATGACCAATTCGGGGCTTTTGGAGCTTCTTACTTCGGGTTTCTCATTACTAATTACTCATGAAGTGAAAAAATGATGTTGCCTCGGAAACCCGAAGTTGTCCCCTTTGGAAAACCCAAAGACTTCCCAATGAGATAACCTGAAACCTTCTGTTCAAGACAATTTTGGGTCCTTAACACCTTGTTCCTTACTACTTCAGAGTTTTGTAACTTTGCAACTTATAAAGCCATTTAAGTCATGGACTGCCAAAAATCCGAAGTCTTCTAAAGACTCGCCATTTCCTACTTGAAAGTATATCTTCTCATACTTAGGCAAACAATGGTATGTGGGCTAAGAAATGGCCAACAGGACCATTGCAGAAAGTCCGAAGAGATCTTTTCAAAAAGTTCGAAGGGTAAGTGGACTGTTGCAAAAGTTCCGAAGGGCAAGTGGACCATTGCAGAAAGTCTGAAGGGATCTTTTCAAAAGGCCGAAGGGTATGTGGACCCTTACAAAAAAAGCCAAAGGGCACTTAAACATTCCTTTGGGGAAATTGTCTGCAACAATTCATTTAGGGAAATTGTCCCGAAAAGCCCTTGACAAAAAGTCCGCAACAAATTGTCCGAAGAGAAAGGTCACTTGCAACTTTGCCGAAGATAAAGTGTGGAAGTCTTATAGGGCATTCTCAAAAGGACAAGGCATGTTAAAGATCGAGCAAGTTTACAAGGATCAATGGTGCAAAAGCATTACAAGAATGTTGAAGAAATTGAGATCACGTCAACATGCTGGAGTTTAACGATACAATAGAAAGGGTAAAGGTTGAGCATATCGAATATAATCGAAAGGAGCGAAAGCGAACCAATCATGTAGAAGATATCGAGATGTGAGAAAGAACTCGATGGTTAATACAAGAGAGATCGATGGTTTTGTTGAAATAGGGCATACATCTGACAGTTCAAGATAGACAGTGATTGTTGCCAAAGACAAGATGAAGAATCCTCGATTAAAGACATGACCAGACAAACGGTGAGCTCGAAAAAGTCTACACGGAGCCCGAGATTGATTGATCCAACTAATCAATCATCGATTAAGGAGGCTATGCATTTATGAGATAAATCCAGCAGTTGCCAAACATAGTAAAGAGACTTGACCATTGCGATGTGATGCATGAACCGAGACACGGGAAAGAGCATAAGTCAAAATCGCTTTTAATGAGAACCGGCTAATTGCAGTTGAAGTGTGAATGCAATTGGAGATAGAAAACCTAAGCTACATTGTCTATACATATACGACAGCTTAAACATTGTAATGAGCTTTTTGTCGCTGCTACTGCTGCCGCTGCAATTTCAAGAGAGAGTAAAAGGCTGTCATTTGTGATTGCTCAGACTATCGTTGAACCAAAACAAGTGAGCAATACGAAGTGTGTCTAATAGGATATACAGACACAGACCATGATAGCACAGAGAGAGGCATAGAGACCAAGCAGACTACGTGGATGTGTCAAACAAAGAATATATAAAAGACACAAAGGAAGAGAGGCCGCAGCAACATGTGTAACTGGACTGTGTCAAACAGAAGATATACCGACATAGAACCATTAAGGCAGAAGAGAGAAAGGGGATTGAAGCGTGTTTGAGCTGAATATGACCAAACATATGCAGACAAAGTAAAAGGCAGAAAGGTAAGGAAATGAAGTGTGTCCAATTGAAATATATTCAGACACACAGAGATTGAGTAGACAGAAAGAAAGGGCACACAGTGAATGTGCAAAGATCGAGCAGAGAAGAAGAATAGGCATACACAGAATAAACCAAGAGTGAGCAGTTACAGACTAGATGTGTAACAAAAAAACTGAACTGGATTCATTTGTGAATCTATCTTGTATAGTGGAGTTGTAGCTCCATAGTTTTGATTGGTTGGTGCCATCAGACAAACTGAGTTAGTGCTCAGTTAGGAGATTGGAGTCTCCTTAGGGTTGGTGCCCCTAAATCTTGTAACCAGTAAAGATAAACTGAGTTGGTGCTCAGTTAGGGGATTGGTGTTTCCTAAAGATAGGTGTCCTTTAATGTAACTAGTGTGGTTTTGCTAGTGAGGTGATTTAACTGTGAGGTTGGATTAGAACAATAGATTCTAGCAGTTATTCTCACCGTGGTTTTTCCCTTTGGGTTTTTCATGTATAAATCTGGTGTACTGGGCTTTTGTGTGTGTGTGTGTGTGCTCTCTACATTTGTTATTTGATATGCATATGTTTTGCATCTTCATTAAAAAGGTTAAAGAACTAGTTTTTAGCTGATCTATTGATTCACCCCCCTCTCAGTAGATAGTTGTGTTCAAAAAAGTGAGCAAAAATATCAGATCTGAAGCGAGTGATCAGATTGAAGACATTTGTGAGGGCTCTAGGGTGGAGCGAACCCCTCTAAGAGTGTGACATCACACTCCCTAAGGGTGATGTCACCTTTGGGACTGTAATTTTCACTTTTTGTGCTCAGAAAATTCTGCAATAAAGATCATTGGATTCCTCCTATTTTTGTGGTCGTTTTGGTCTCTCATTTGTGTTAATTGGTTGGGTATTTTTGGAGCAATTAATTTTATAAGTCTCCGTTGTATTTTGCCTATAAAAATTCCAAAATTGATGATGTGGTAAAACTAATTGGAGAATTTAATCTGAATATTCATTAGCACTTGCAAACCAAATTTCATAATTTTTGGAGTTGTTTAAGGGAAGAAAAAACATTTTTTACCAAATCGTTGACCTAGGGCAGCGATCTAATTCTTCTGGCAATTTGTTCAGATTTTGGCATTTTAATATTGTGACTTTCTCTGTTTGAAGATAAGTGGGATTTGTGGATTTTCTGTACTTTTTTCTTTGGCCCTGTAAGGGGACATTACAATGGTATCAAAGCACCGATCTGGTGCACCTATGAGATCTTATATGTGCAGATTTAGATGCAAGTAGATAAAAAAGATTTGGTGTTATCATAGAAGAGGAAAAGCCATGGGTGATCATGGGTTTACTTCAGAACAAGTAAAGTTTTTGTAGGATTTGTGTTGACCATTTTGGTCCTGCAGGTCAAAAGATCGGTCTCCTTTCTTTCCCTGCTGTCCTGAGCTGTCAGTCTTTGATGATTCACCTTACTGCAATTGTGCCATTTCCCCTTGCAATAACCCTGTTCTTAAAAAGAGTTGAGTGAGCTAAGTCCTGCAGGTTTTCAGTTTGATATGGGGCTTATTTTGCTTTGAACAATTGCCTTGGACAAGCCTTTTTGGCAAAGGAATGGGCTAGTTTCAAAGAGATGCAAGTCTTTCACAAGACTCCGAAGGTCGAATGCCCTTGAAGAGGGCAGGGAGGTTACAAATGGGGCTGTTCAAGCAAGCTTCGAGAGACATTTTGGACCCAAGGTGCCTGTTGACCATTTTGGTCCTGCAGACCAAAATCGGTCCCCTTTTTCCCTTGCTGTTCTGAGCTAGTTCAAAATTTGATTTTGCACAAGTCACGTTTCTACAGATTCTGCAGGGTGATTTCTACGGACTTGCAGGTTGATTTCTACAGACTCTGTAGGAAAGAAACAAGTTCCCAACACTTAAGCGACAAAATGACCTTTGCAACTTTTCCGAAAGACAATTTTAGAGGCCAAACAACGCTTGCGGAGCACAGTTCCGGATCCAAGTGCCCTTGCGGAGGGCAAGGAGCACTTGCAAAGGGATCAAAGAGAAGGCCAAAAAGGTAAGTTTTTCTTCGAAAAAGTGAACAAGGTAGAAAAGTTGGAATTCCTTCGGATTTGTTCAAGGCAAGCAAAGGCAGAATTTCTTCGAACAAAATGTCCGAAGGATTTCCTTCGAACATTTTGTCCGAAGAAATCCTTCGGAAGAAAATCTCGCGGCAACAAAGAGACAAGGCAAAATCTTCAGACAAAAGTCCGAAGGAATTTCTTCGGACTTTTTGTCTGAAGGGATTTGCCCGACAGAAAGTCCGAAGGGATTCGCCCGACAGAAAGTCCGAAGGGAGAAACCCAAAGGAATTCACCCGAGGAAAAGCCCGAGGGAAAAAAGGAAGCAAAAAAGGCCGAAGCAAAGGAAAAAGCCGAAGGAATTAACCAAGGGATGATGGGCCCGCGGACGTCAAAGTTGGGCACCATGAATTAGCCGTTGGCTTTAAAATGGTGACAGGCCCACGAACGTCAATTTCATGGCAATAAAATAGCCGTTGATCTTTAAAGGCTTGAGCACGGACCTGAATGCATTCAAAGGCCTTAAGGCCAAAGGAAGAACCGCTGAGAGAAGAGCCCAAGGAGCCAGCAAGGTTGGGAAGATAGCCCCCAAGAGCTCAAAATTCCAGGAAAAGACAAAACCAGGAAGAGACAAAGTTGGGAAAGGACAAAAGTCAAGAGTGAACTCAGCGACCCGCTAGAAAGGGAGCCCAAAGAGCTAAGCGCAGAAACAGACAAAAACAACCCAGGTAGCAAAGGGGAGGCGAGTTATTCATGCAGTTGAAACAGTGTCCGCCAAGTGGTCATCAAGGAGCGCCAACAGTGAACAGCGTGACCTGTTTTCTCCACTTTGCATTTATGAGCAGACAAACCATGTGAATATCTTGAAGGAGCAGTCTTGTTTGTAGAAAAAGAGACGCGGCCCATGCTTTCACATTAATGTTTGAATGCCAAAGTCAAGACTGATAGCCAACACAACATTATCTTTTAGCAGCTTCCCCTTCCCAACGCTCTCAGCACACATGGACCACTTGTCAAAGGGCGCCAAAAGTCTTTTCCAAAAAGGGCACTTTTGTTTTCCTCTTCTCTATATATATTGTAATTTATCATTTGAGAAAAAATCTCTCTTAGCCTGTAAGGCAAAGCTTTGCCCAGAAATCTCTTGGCTTGTAAGACGGAGCTCTGCCGGATTTTACCTTGAATCAAGACATAGCATTTTTACCTCCGTTTGAGCTTGCACTTTCGTATGTCTTTGTTTTTGTTTTGTGTTAAGCCATTTTCCTTATGCTTTCACAGAACGATTCCAGCATGTCTAGTGTATTGTGAGTTCCTTCTTTTGCAGGTCTGCCAGAAGTGTTTGCAACAGAGTATAGGTGCATGTGAACAGGCTGCCATAGTGTGTCTAAGAACACCTCTGGTAGTTCTTCCTCCCTGTATCTCTACGGACCCCTGACTCACTGATACAGAAGAATTTTTCGTATTAAATGAAGTGTATGTTAGCTTGTTCTTGGTGGAAAGTGTAAGTTCAAGCTAAGTAGATCAAACTTTTTTGGTGTATCACTGTTTAGTTTAGGTTCTGTTTTCAGCATCCTTCTCCCTTTTCAACCCCCCCTCCCGCCTCCCCTTTTTCATTTATTTGTTAGCAGTTGGAAATCCAGGACCTCAGAGATACATCAAAGGGAACTAGCCCTTATCTAGAGACTCTCCCCCCAGTTTTGCCAGGCCCACAAGCAAGAGGGGAGTTTCCATTGTTGCGCGTGGAAGGCAGGATCTCGGCCTCCTGTCGAGGGTGCATTCTGCAGCGTCAATAGTGCCCTTTGTGGAGGGCAGAGAGCACATTTAAAAGAGATCAAGAAAAGGCTGAAAGTGAAGTTTTCCTTTGAAAAAATGACGAGGCAAAAAGGGACAGGATTTCTTCGGACTTTTGTCCGAAGAAAATCCATGTAGAACCAAAGGGTGAATTCCTTCGGACAAAATGTCCGAAGGAATTCCTTCGAGCACTTTGTTCGAAGAAATTCACAAAGGAAGAAACCAAGGCAAATTCCTTCAGACATTTTGTCTGAAGGAATTTATCAAAAGAAAAGACCGAGACTTTGAAGGCAAGATTTCCTTCGGACAAAATGTCCTAAGGAATTCCTTCGGACATTTTGTCCGAAGGAATTGGGAAGACAAAGGAGCCCGAAGGGCAAGTGCCCTTGCGGAGGGCTCTCGGCTGCCCAAAAGGGACCCTCTCCTCTTTTTCGAAAGATCACCTTCCCTTCGGGAGGGTTCGTTTTGCAAAAGGCTGAAAGAATTACCAAAGGGATGATGGACCCGAGCACATCAACTTTAACATAGTGAACTATCCGTTGGAGTTTCAAACATCCAATGACGTGCGCACAAACGTCAAATTCAAGGCAACAAAATAGCCTTTGGTTTTCAAACGATGACATGCCTGTGGACGTCAATTTTACGGTGATGAAATAGCCATTGGTTTTCAAACGATGAAAGGCCTGCGAACGTCAATTTTACGGTGATGAAATAGCCGTTGGTTTTCAAATAGTGATAGGCCCGCAGACGTCAATGTCGATGGGATGCGTCGGCCGTTGAGGAGAAGCCAAAGGACCAATGCCTTCGGACAAGTGACCGAAAGATTTCTTTCGGGCATTTTGCCTGAAAGAACTCATGACAAGTAGCCGAAAGAGCTCATGAGCGCAGGCTCAAAGGAATTTAAAGGGGCTCGGAGACCCGAGGATAAAATCAGCGACCCGCCGAGAAAGGAGCCCGAAGAGCTAGGAAAAGACAAAAGCCAAGCAGAGAAAGAATAGAGCAATCCAGGTGGCACAGGAAGCGTCGGTAGGAGTAGTTATTGCTGCAGATGAAATAGTCACCACCAAGTGGTCATCAAAGGAAGCGCAAGTATTCAATAAGGTGGCCCATATTTGTTCGTTTAAGCGTTAATGAGCAGACAGTTGCATAAGTTTCATAAAGAGGCGGCCTTGTCATTCAAACAATAAAGCAACCCATGCTTTTTGCAGGAACATTTAAGATGGTTTAAGCTGCAAAGTCAATACCTATGACATCTACAACATGGTTCTTTTAGGCTGTTTCTAGAAGGATAACACCAGCATGAGCAAATTCCTCTTTCTTAGGTGTTCAATACAGTATGGGCCGCTTGTTCTGGAAGGCCAAAAAAGTTTTTCTTTTCATGCTATATATTGTAACCTCTCAACAGAGAAAGGGATCTCTCACTTGTGGAAGGCGAAGCCCTGCCAAATTTTACCTTTGAATCAATAAAACGCGTTTTGCCTCTATTTGACTAGTTATGCTTCTGAATATGTCTCTGTATCAACTCTGTGTTTAGTCATTTCAGCTTGATGCTTTCATAGGTTGACACCAACATATCTAGTATAGCCAAGATCACCTCTGCAGGTTAACAGGAAGTGCCCAAGTTGGAGCATAGAGACAGAAGAGTAGTTATCTGACAATGTGCTTCTGCAGCACCTGTGGTAAGTTCTTTTGCCTCTTGCATTCTTTAGCCAAGGTCTGGAAGGTTTTGAAATCAAGTACACATGTTGAAAAACAAGCGCTTGTAGTCATACGAAGCCTGAAGAAATTCAGACATATGTTGTCAAGCAGCAAGGTTCATGTCATGGTGCCACATCCCAGCGTCAAATATTTCTTGATCAGCGACGATTTAAATGAAAAGAGGGCAGGGTGGATCACCAAAGTAATGGAATATGATGTGGATAGCAAAACCACCAAGCTGGTAAGGGGAAGAGGACTGTGTGAACACCTTGCTACAGACCTTAAACAACAGAAAGAGGGCATTTTGCTACTCCATGATGAAGTTGCAGCAGAGGAACCAACAGTCATGAAGGATTGAGCACAAGACATGACACATTTCCTTCTCACTGGTGAGTGCCCATAGGGCCTTGATAGGACTAGGAGGAGGTATTTCAGACTCCAATCTCTTCCTTATGTCTTGATTGATGAGGTGCTGTTTAGAAATGATTTTTCAAGAGTATTATTGAGATGCATAGACTCAAGTCAGGTCGACAGGGTACTATCCAAGTTTCATGACAGGCCAGCTGGTGGTCACTTTGCTCCTAAGCCTACAGCTGCAAGGATTATGAGGGCTGATTACTTTTTGCCCACTTTATTCAGAGACACCCATGCTTGGGTACGAAAGTGCCAGAAATGTGCCCTCTTTGATGAAAAGCAACGACTGGTTGCAATGCCTCTACAGCCTATTCAAGTAGAGCAGCTGTTCATGCAACGGGGCCTAGACTTCATAGGAATGATCAACCCTCCTTCCAGTGCTGGCCACAAATGGGTCTTGATTGCTACAGACTACTTCATGAGATGGGTGGAGGCTGTTGCTTTGAAGGAAGCCAACGAAAGTGCAGTCCTAGACTTTTACGAAGGCTTGGTGACAAGGTTTGGAGTCCCAGTTACCATCATCTCAGATAACGCATTGGCTTTCTTGGGAACCAAAACAAGCAAGTGGGCGTTGGAATACGACATCTACCTTAACACTTCTTCCAATTACTACCCACAAGGAAATGGGCTGGCTGAGTCCACCAATAAGAATCTGATCAGAATCATTAGAAGGACAATGGAGAAAATTCAGAGAACTTGCCACGCCAAGCTAAAAACAAACCTGTGGGCAGACATGGTTACTCCAAAAAGAACAGTTGGCAATTCACCATACACGTTTGTGTATGGAAGGGAAGCTAGACTTCCTATTTCGCTTGAATTGCCAGCCTTGGATCTTGCCCTCCAACTGCAATTGGAGGGAAGCGACAGCATGGAAGTCAGGTTTTGTGAATTGATGGAGCTTCAAGAGACAAGAGATCAAGCCATGGTTTCTATGACCAACCGTCAGCAGCAAACGAAGAAGCACTTTGATAAGAAATCCTTATCAAAAGGCTTCTCCGAAGGCGACATCGTCTTAAAATGGGATGAGAACCGAGCTAAACCTGGAAAACACACAAAGTTCAATGCCTTATGGAGTGGTCCGTATGTCATCACTCAGTGCAAGCAACATAACGCATTTCAACTCTTCAGGTTGGATGGTGGGGAACTACATATCCCAATTAATGGGATATA
The DNA here is from genome assembly GCA_037957365.1 of Torreya grandis. Taxonomy (NCBI): domain Eukaryota; kingdom Viridiplantae; phylum Streptophyta; class Pinopsida; order Cupressales; family Taxaceae; genus Torreya; species Torreya grandis. The sequence continues at coordinate 1,361,504 of JARHVA010003297.1, forward strand.
TTTTAAGCATTGTCATTGAGCCTTCTCTCATTGTGCACATATTTTTCCTTTTTTTTCTTGTTTTTCCTAAGTGCTTTTGCGCATGTTTGTAGTTTTTAGCCTTGTGTGTGTTTTGTTTACTGTTTGGGGGTAAAAAGCTTCATGTTGGTTCTTTAGTCTCTCAAGGTTATTGCCAACTTTTCGGGCTGTATTTTGACTCCGTGCGCAACGGACTTGTAAGCCACTGGTTTTCCTAAGCATAGCAGGCATGCTTCTCCTGAGAATTGCCAAATTTGTTGACCATTTTTGGTCCTGCAGGCCAAAAAAAATCGGTCTCCCTTCCTTCCCTGCTGTCTTGAGCAGTCAGTCTTTGATGTATTTCACCTTACTGCAATTGTGCCATTTCCCTTTGTAATAGACCTGTTTCTGTAAAAGAGCCAAGTGACTTGAGTCTTGTAGATGTTTCGGGTTGATCTGAAGGCTTATTTCGCTTCAACAAATCACCTTGGACAAGCTTTTGGCAAAGGAATGGGCCAACTTCAAAGAGATATAAGTCTTTCACAAAGCTCTGAAGGACAAGTGCCCTTGCAGAGGGCAGGTAGGTGACAAATTGGACCTTTCAAGCAGGGTCCGAAGGGCAACTTTAGACCCAAAGTGCCCTTCCAGAGGGCAGAGAGCACCTTTGAAAAAGAGCAAGGCATAGGGCTCGAAGGGGAGTTTTTTCCTTCAAAAAAATGACAAGGCAAAAAGGACAAAGGATTTCTTGGGACTTTTGTCCGAAGAAAATCCATGTAGAACCAAAGGGTGAATTCCTTTGGATATTTTGTCCGAAGAAATTCACAAAGAAACCCAAGACAAATTCTTTCGGACAAAGTGTTCGAAAGGAATTCCTTTGGACATTTTGTCTGAAGGAATTTACAAAGAAAGGGCCGAGACTTTGAGGGAAAGATTTCCTTCGGGCAAAATGTCTGAAGGAATTCCTTCGGACGTCCGAAGGAATTGAGAAGACAAAGGAGCCTGAAGAGCACGTGCCCTTGCGGGGGACTCTCGACTGCCGAAAAGGGACCCTCTCCTCTTTTCGAAAGATCACCTTCCCTTCGGGAGGGTTTGTTTTGCAAAAGGTCGAAGGAATTACCAAAGGGATGACGGGCTCGAGCACGTCAACTTTAACATGGTGAACTAGCCGTTGGAGGTTCAAATGTCCGGTGACGGGTGCACGAACAAATTCAAGGCATCAAAATAGCCCTTGGTTTTCAAACGATGACAGGTCTGTGGACGTCAATTTTACGGTGATAAAATAGCCGTTGGTTTTCAAATAGTGATAGGCCTGCAGACGTTAATTTTGGGATGCGTCGGCCGTGGAAGAGTAGTCAAGAACCAATTTCTTCGGACAAGCGCTTGAAAGATTTCTTTCGGGCATTTTGCTCGAAAGAACTCATGAGAAGTGGTCGAAAGCACTTACGAGCACGGGCCCGAAGGAATTCAAAGGGCACAAGGCCGCAAGGAAACTTAGCGACCCACCAGGAAAGATAGCCCCGAGGGCCAAAGAGCTAGGAAAAGACAAAAGCCAAGCGCAAGAGTGGATAGAACAGTCCAGGTGGCACATAAAGCATCGGCACAAGGAGTTATTGCTGCAAATGAAATAGTCTCCACCAAGTGGTCATCAAGGGGAGCGCGGGGCATTCAATAGAGTGGCTCGTTTTTCTTCATTTTACATTAATAAGCAGACAGTTGCGTAAACTTCACTGAGAAACGGCCTTGTCATTCAAACAACAAAGCAACCCATGCTTTTGAAAGAACATTTAAGACGGTTTAAGCTACAAAGTCAATACCTACGACAAGTGACAACATGGTTCTTTCAGGGCATTTCTAGAAGGATGACACTAGCATGAGCAAATTCCTCTTTCCTAGGTGTTCAACGCATGGGCCGCTTGTTCTGGAAGGCGCCAAAAGTCTTTCTTATAATGCTATATATTGTAACCTCTCAGTTGAGAAATGTATCTCTCATTTGTGTAAGGCGAAGCTCTTGCCAAATTTTATCTTTGAATCAATAGAACGCGTTTTACCTCTATTTGACTGGTTTTATTTCTGAATGTCTGTGTATCAACTCTGTGTTCAGTCATTTCAGCTTGATGCTTTCATAGGTTGACACCAACATATCTAGTGTAGCCAAGACCATCTCTGCAGGTTAACGGAAGTGCCTCATCTGGAGCATAGAGACAAAAGAGCAATTATCTGACAGTGTGCTTTTGCAGTGCCTGTGGTAAGTTTTTTTCCTTTGTATCTTCATTACGCCCCCTTGTTAAAGCGCCCTGCAGCCTAGTCTTTTGTTCAGATGAAGTGTCTGTTCGCCCTTTTGGTTTGAAGTGTTGATATAGTTGAGTAGATCAAAAAATCATTTGGTGCATCACCGTTTCGATAGTTTCTATTTTTTCATAACCTTCTCCCTTTTCCACCCCCCCATTATTAATAGTAGTAGTTAAAGACCTCAAAGATGCATCAAAGGGAGCTAGCCCTTATCTAGAGATTCTTTCCTTAGTTTTGCCAAGCCCACAGCAAGAGGAAAGTCTCCATTGTGCCGCGTGGAAGAGAGAAGCTGAGCCTTCTCTCCAAGGGTGCAATCCACAACGTCAATAGTAAGTTCTTTTTCCTTGTATCTTCATTAAGCCCTCTGTTAAAGCGCCCTACAGTTTGAGCTTTTATTCAGATGAAGTGTCTGTTCGTCCTTTTGGTCTGAAGTGTTGATATAGTTGAGTAGATCAAAAAGCATTTGGTGCATCACCGTTTATATAGTTTCTATTTTGTCATATCCTTCTCCCTTTTCACCTCCCCCATTATAAACAGTAGTAGTTAAAGACTTCAAAGATGCATCAAAGGGAGCTAGCCCTTATCTAGAGATTCTTTTCTCACTTTTGCCAAGCCCATAGCAAGAGGAAAGTCTCCATTGTGCCGCGTGGAAGAGAGAAGCTGAGCCTTCTCTCCAAGGGTGCAATCCACAACGTCAACAGTTTGATCAAGGAGAGCCAAAGTGATCTTTAACATACCTTGAGTATGCAATTTGCAGCCATGTTGAAGACTACACTAGATCCAAGCAAGAGCCATCATCTCAATGAAGGAGGCTTGAATAACGGTGAGAGGGTTTCTACCAACCCCCTTCACAAGTTCTTTAAAGACACATTTTACATAAAGAACCAATTGTTGAGGATGAGTCACTGATGTGTAATCCACTTGATACACGTCAAAGTGAGTATGCAACCCTGAGCTATGCTACTCAAGGACTTTTGACTTTCTGTGAGTATTGTGAGATGAAGGATGTGTCAAAATCAAGAGGACCAAGCATGCAGCTCCGTAGAGACTTACTATAAAGGTTGGGTAAGGTTTCTCTCCCTGTTTTTGATGGTACTGATAAGCTTCTAGGGAGATCATGGTTGCAGAAATTGGAGACCTATTTTTCATTCAACCCCATGTTTGAAGATGAAGCTCTCAAGATTAGCACACTTCACTTAGAGGTTATTGCTCATGAGTGGTGGTTTCATGGCATGATCACACAAGACCATGGATCTATTACTACCTTGGAAGAATTCAACAAGAGGGTAATGGAGAGATTTGATAGAAGAGATCCAGAGATCTACTTCCGTGAGTTGGCACAACTCAAACAAAATCATGATGTTGAGAGGTATGTTGTTGATTTTCAAAAGATTTTAGTCATGGTACCGGATGTAAGTGAAAAAAGTTGGTTGTTCTCTTTCCTGAGGGTTTGATTGAGCCTTTGAGAGGTTTGGTAAAAAATTTTAACCCTCTTTCTTTGGAAAATGCAATTACTAAAGATTTAGATCTAGAGTGTTCAGCTTACAGGGGAAATATGTGGCCAAAAGGACAGCTAGGGTCAACCACTCATTTGCTGCCAAAAGTGGGAAATACTGGGCAGCCAAGGTCTGATTTTATTGGGCAGCCAAAAGCACCAAGTGGGCAGCCTAGGGCAGCACCTAGGGAGCCACCAAAGAAGCCTTTTCAGCCTTATGTTTCACCAACATGAGGGATTCAAGAGATGAGTTGAGGAGGAGAGGTTTGTGCTACACTTGCAAAAATCCATGGACTAGAGGCCATCGTTGCATGGGCAAAGGGCAAGACCATTACATTGAGGTAGTTGATGATGATTTAGATTTTGATGTTGTTGATACTAATGTTGAGCAAAATGAAAATGTGGTTGATGAGCATATGCTTGAGAATGGCAATGAAGATATGGGCAGCACTCTTGCTACTCTTTCCGGAGCACCAAAGTACCATCTTTTCCGGGTAGGAGGAACATTGAAATCTTGATTGATAGTGGGGCTACTCACAATTTCATTGGCAAGAATTTGGTGGCTAAGCTTGATTTGATTTAGAAGATTTCAAGGGGTTCAAAGTAACAATAGCGGATGGGTTTTCTCTTCCATGCATCAAAAGAATCACCAAGCTCACCATTTCCTTGGGAGAGTATGACGTATGTGATGATTTTTATGTAATCAACATTGGGGATATGGATCTTGTACTTGGGGTCCAATGGTTGCATTCATTGGGGGAATTTACACTCAATTATCAAAGCTTCATGCTCAAATTCAAGGTGGGTAACAAGGAGGTAACTCTTCAAGGTATGCTCAATGGGTCACCTCAAGTTAATTCTATATTCAATAAAGCTTTACAAGAGGATGTAGAAATATGTTCTATGTCATTTGTAGCAGCAGATTGGAGAGAGTTAATTATCTTGGAATATGCTAAAAATCAGTTCACTAATGACTTGCTTGAAGGGGTAATTGTTGATGATAAGTACATAATTTTGGATGGACTTATACTCTACAAAGAAAGGGTCTATTTGGTTCCAGAATTTAGGGTAAAACACATGATTTTAAGGGCTGCCAATGACTCTCCATTGGCTGGTCATCAAGGGTATTTCAAGACCTACAAGCTTGTGAGGGAGAGGTTCTATTGGAAGGGTTTAAAGGAGGTTCTCAAATACATCCAAGAGTGTTTGGTATATCAAAAAAATAAAAGTGAGCATGAATTTCCAACATGACTCTTGCAGCCCCTTCCTATTCCTTCACAAAAATGGGAAAACATCTCCACGGTTTTCATTATCGGATTGCCTATGGTGCAAGGCAATAATTGTTTATATGTTGTGGTGGATAGACTCACAAAATATGCTCATTTTTATCCACTTCCAGCCAAGTACAATGCTCCTATGATTGCTGATTTTTTTTAGAAAAGTGTTTAAATTGCATGGGCTGCCCAAAAACATTGTAAGTGACAGGGACAATAGGTTCATGAGTATTTTTTGGCAAGAACTCTTTCATTTGACATGTACTGAACTCACATCGAGTACTAGTTATCATCCACAAACCGATGGGCAAACTGAAATTGTGAATAAGTGGGTGGAAGGGTACTTGAGGAACTATGTTTCATAATAGCAATCAGCATAGATGAAATTGTTACATATGGCTGAACATTGTTACAACACAACCTACATGTCTATATGTATGACTCCCTTCAAAGCACTTTATAGTTATGATGTAATTTCCTTCATGGATTTGATTATGACAGATAGTAGAGTACTAGGGGCTAAAGATTTGGTTCAACAAAGCTATGACATCATGAAAGCATTAAAAGAGAGCCTACAACATGCTCAAAATCAACATAAATTATATGCGGATCAACATAGAGTTGGGAGGTCATTTGAAGTAGGTGATTGGGTCTTTTTAAGGTTGCAGCCCTATAAACAACCTCCCCTCAAACAAAGTGGTTTTGAAAAATTAAAACCACGTTTTTATAGGCCTTAAAAGGTAAAAAACAAAGTGGGTGAGGTGGCCTATGAGTTAGAGCTTCTCGAAAATGGTAAGATTCACAATATATTTCATGTTTCTTGCATTAAGAAGCATCTTGGATATCATACTACTTCTTTAGAGCTGCCCCCTTTGGATGAAGAAGGTAAACTAATCTTGATTCCGGAATTCATCATTGAGGAACGCAAAAGAGAGCTAAGGAACCGTAGCATCAAAGAATATTTAGTAAAATGGAAAGACTTACCACTTGAGGATGCCACATAGGAGAGTGAGGCAATTTTGGAGCATCCAGATTTGCAATTGTTTGAGGGCAAGCAATTTTGGGAAGGGAGGACTGTAATGCCCCCATTTCTGGTTTACAAGTAAATAGGTATTGAAGACCTTTAGTCTACTTTTTCCCATAGACTAAGGAATAAATTTTGGGGATTTTATTTTATTAATTGATTGAAATTGTTTGAATAGTGATTTTGATCATTTGACCATATAAGACAATTTTAGTTAATATAATCTTATTAAAAAATGGTTTTTACCACTAAAGCATTTTATAAAAGTGGTTTTAACCGCTATTGCACTTGAGAGTTTGAATAATAATTGGAGAATGTATTTTAATTAATTGTTTGCTCAAAAGTGATTTAATCACTTTTGTAAATTGGGTAAATTAATTAATTATTTATTAAATTATTGCCTTAAAGTAATTTTAATTATTAATTCTATTTTGGCAATCAATTTAATATTATAAGTGGCAAAAAGAGTAAATGTCGGCTTGGAGGGAAAATAAAAGAAGAAAATATATTTTGAAAAGTGGTTAAATGATTTTTAAAAAGATATTTTGCCTCCAAAAGTGGTTTGCCCCACTTTGAAGACTATATATGGACATAAGGGTTTCTATTTTTGGGATGTCAATTTGATATATTGAATCTTCATTTTTGAAGAAAGATTGAGATGTGAATGCTCAAGATTGTTGCTGATTGAAGAGTGATTTCACCCGTAAATCACATTGAAGACATTTTGCTTTTTTGTAGGTTGCTGATTTGAATAAGTATTTTCAAATTTCCTGCATTTTAGTTCTATTTTTGAAGGCAAGTGAGCAAAGACATTAGATCTGAAGTGAGTGATCAGATTGAAGACATTTGTGAGGGTTCTAGAGTGGAGCGAACCCCTCAAGGAGTGTGACATCACACTTCTTAAGGGTAACGTCATCTTTGGGATTGTAATTTTCACTTTTTGTGGACATTTTGTGCTCAAAAAAATTTGCAATAAAAATCATTGGATTTCTCCTATTTTTTTGGTTGTTTTGGTCTATCATTTGTGTTGATTGGCCGAGTATTTTTGGAACAATTAATTTTATAAGTTTTTTCTGTATTTTTCTATAAAAATTCCAAAATTGATGATGTGGTAAAACTAATTGGAGAATCTAATCTGAATATTCATTTAGCACTTGCAAACAAAATTTCATAAATTTTGGAGTTGTTTAAGGGCAAAAAAAACATTTTTTACCAAATCGTTGACCTAGGGCAGCGATCTAATCGTTCTGACAATTTATTTAGATTTTGGCATTTTAATATTGTGACTTTTTCCGTTTGAAGATAAGTGGGATTTGTGGATTTTTTGTACTTTCTTCTTTGGCCCTATAAGGGGACATTACAAGACATCACTTCCAAGAGACAATGACCAGAACACTTATGTTAACGAGCTTTTGACAGCATAAAAGAGATGGCTAGTAGCATCCATTTCCTCAAAGAAGTTTTGATAAGTGTAAATAATCTTCTTATTAAATAAAACAATCAGTCTCTAGATATTTAAAAAGAGATTGATGTTTTTGTTGAAAGAATTCGTGACATTCTGATGCTGCATTATATCTGACTGAGGTGGTTAATGATAGCCTTATCCACATCAAAAACTTCAATGAAAATAATGGTAAAGAGGCAAGGTTACATACTCAGCTCTTGACTATGATCCATATAAACACGAACGAGATTGACGGGATCCATTATATGATGAACGGGATAGTCGACGATTCTATGAATACGAGGGAACATTTTTATCATTAGCACTATGTTCATAAAAACAATTCACCTGTCGCGAATCACTTGGGTGAAGTTTTGGAAGAAGAGGAAGATTAAGTCTGTATTCTAGGTTTTGTCTTGTTTAACTCAAATTATTGGCAATTTGGGTGTAATAATGTAACTTAGTCTTTGGTTTTGACAAAGTTTGATATTGTTTTGTTTTCTAGTTTATGTATCTACTCCTTATCAATAATTTTTTTATATATCTGAAAAAAAAAAGGCTAACCACCATTCTTAGTATAGCTAGAAAGACCCTTACCATGGTATGGTTTTGAAATATCAATAGGTTTTCCAATGCTATTATCTCTAATTTTAAAAACATACCTCGACCCATAGGTCAAAATCTCAGCGATATTTGCGCATATCTCAACGGATCTCACAAGATGACTGTAGGATGAGAAACATGAGGCTTTATCGTGAGGTGAGAAATGATGATTTCTCGACAATTTTTGTTGAGTAATATCGATGATTACTCAGCGGAAATCACCAAGAAATGGCCATCGTCTTGCCAAAAATGAAAATAGAATTTCAATGTGTATATTACACAGTTTTCACACTATTTTTTCATGGTTTTATGAGCCCAATACGCAATTTTCTGATTTTATCAATACACGATTTACCATTTTATATTCATGTAATCACATCAACAAATCAAACAATAGATTGCACAACATTGCAGGCTTTTATTATGAGATTGTTAAGTGTTTTTCCAGCACGGTTGATTGTGTTAAGCGTTTTTCCTAGCAGGGTTACACAATCGTGCCAAATTTCCAATAGTGATTCGTGAATACTGAATCAGGGTTTACAACTTTACACATCATCAATGTTTTACTTTTGCAGGCATCTTGCTAGATTCAACGCCTATTAAACCAAACGATTCAACAATTATATTTGAGTGACATTTTTATATCATGATTCAATGATTTAGGGGCTTGAGATTCAAGGACCTGAGATATTGCTGAGATTTTGAACTATGGATTGTAGGAGGATGGAATTTGATTAATGAGAATTTGATGTGTTTTCAAGATTTCTTGTAAGCTTTGCAGAGGCTAAAAACACAATTTTGTAGCTTGAATACTCATTGCCTTCAGCGGAGTTGTTCATATGTTTAAACGAATGCTTGTAGTTCCTACACATGCAAGAGATTTATTTTAGCTTTGACTTTGAACTTTGTAACTTTGTGCCAATTTGCCAACTGCCAAGGCTTTCATAGTTATCCATCGCTGAGAGCAGTGAATTGAATATCAGAGTGTGAAAGACCAGTGAGAGCCTGCATCATACAACATACAATAGAGTTAAAAACAAGTATTTTTTTTTAAATTTTCATTATCTTTCTAGTTTCTAATATGAATTTGAATCATGATCATTGAAAATTGATATCTATATTCTACTTCTACTTTTTTTTATATAGGGTTTAAGTTTGTTGTTTAAGATGGCATTGGCATCGACATTGGCATCCGGTTCAGTGGCCCGTAGTAAGCCTAAGTCCAATGACCCTAGTTAGAAGCATTGTGAACTTGCTAAGGGCAACTATGTAATATGTAACTATTGCGGGATGAAGATGAGTGGAAGTGTTTCTCGCCTGAAAAATCACATTGCATGACTGTCATAAAATGGTATGGTAATGTGCAATCAAGCACCACTTGAGGCTCAAAGAGAGATGGCTACATGCCCTGTAGTTTATGCACAAAAAAAAAGAGGAAAAAGAGGAAAGTTGATGTACTTGTAATCCTAATGAATAGGACGAGAGATGATAGTCATATTGAGGGCTTTCCTATTGTCCCAACTCTAGGTGTTTGAGGTCGAGGACGAGGATCATCCTTTGAAGATAGTTTGGATATTTTTTTCCCTTGAAGTAGCCTTGGGTCACAACCTTCGTTGGAAGGTACCGCTTGGAACCGAGAACTGCAAAATGAAGCAAGGATAGATGCAACAAACTTTTGGTACTCCAACAACATTTCTTCCAATGTGGCAAAAAAGTCCATAGTGGGAGAATTTGGTCACTGCATTGACCATTGTTGGGAAGGGGTTCAAGGCTCATACTCCTCATGACTTGAGTGGTTGGTTGTTAGAGGATTTTGTGAAACATAAGCAAGCCCTTCTAGAAGACCTCAAAAAATATGGTAGAAAAAGGGGTGCACCATTTTATTTGATGGGTGGATGATGAGAAAAACCGTGCATTGATTAACTTTTTAGTGGCTTCAAGTGGGTAACTGGTCTTCTTGAAGTCAATTGATGCCTCCCAACAAGTAAAAACTACGAACACTTTGTGTGACATGCTAGATGAGGTGGTGATGCAAGTAGGTGTACAAAATGTTATTCAAGTTGTGACAGACAATGCGACTGCATATAGCAACAGGAAAACTTCTTGAGGAGCACCCTACACTTTTTTGGACTCCTTATGTAGCCCATTGCATTGATCTCTTGCTCGAGGACATAGGAAAGATCTCATGGGTGAAGAGTGTGGTTGATGAGGCAAGAAATATCACCAAGTTCTTCTACAAATCACACTTCTATAGTTGATGAGAGAGCACACCAATGGAAAGGAGCTTGTGCGATCGGGAGTCACACGATTCGTCACAAACTTCCTCACATTGTAGAGCATTGCGACCTCACTAACATCCCTTAAGCAGATGGTGGTGAGTGACCGATGATTAGATTGTTCCTATGTTAGGAAGGCCGAAGGGGAAAGCGTCATGAAGACCATTTTTGATGATGTGTTTGCAAAGCGCATAGAGGAAATCATTAAGATAACCTTAATTATTTTTTTATTTATCATTTATTTTTATAAATTTTTTAATTTTCACTTTAAATTTGTGTATTATTTTGTTTTAGGTGTCATAGCTTTTGGTTCAAGTTCTTTGGTTGGTGGATGGGGAGAGAAACTTAATGAGTTATTTGTATGAGACCATGGACGTGGCCAAGGAGGCCATAACCAAATATTATGGGCAAAATCAAAGAAAATATGAACCCATATGGCGCATAATTGATCGGAGATGGAACAAGATGCTCCGTTGACATATTCATGCAACGACCTACTACTTGAATCAAGGCTGATGATGATCTTATAAATGACCTCAATACATGTACAAAGATGATGATCCCTGATGATGAAACTAGAGATGTTATTGAGGAGCTGTAGATTTACAAGAATGCAACATGGAGACTCTTTTCTTCGACTCTATGCATTAAAAGAAGAAACACCTCTCAGCTAGGTAAAAAAAAATTGATTCATTTGTTTTTGCTTTCTAGTCTCATTACTCAGTCTATAGATACTAGTAGTAGACTTATTTCATTTATTCAAGCCTTGTTGAATTGCAAAAGTATAAAACTCCTATTTGTAGATGTATGGTGGGAAGATTATGGTGCAAAAACACCAAATCTTCAAAGGCTAGCCATCCGCATTTTGTGTCAACGGTGTAACTCATTTGGTTGTGAACGTAATTGGAGCATGTTTGAAAATTTGCATAAAAGAAGCGCAACAAGTTGACATCAAAACGCCTCAATGACCTTGTCTTAGTGTGATACAATCTTCATCTTCGCGTAAGACAAGTGGAGGGGCAAAATAAATATGATGCTATTGACTTGGATGAGATCGATCCATATGCCGACTAGATCGTTGATGATGCAATGCCAGAGCCCATGTTTACAGTGAAGGAGATCGCAAAATTAGAGAGGAAGACAAAAGAAACAATAGCATTCGGGGCATCAGAGGAATCAGTTGGGGTTGGTGAGGATCCAAATGATACATTTGCTGAAGATATTGGCATTGGAGAGGAATTTTTACTTTCCACTTCTACGAGGCAGCCACAACAAACTTATTCTAGGTGCTAGAGATGAAATGTAATATGTATATTTGATATTTCATGACTCATTGAGTATTGCAGTTTATAACTTTGTAATTTGAAGTTTGTAGTATTGTACTCTGTTTTGGTAAAAAATTAATAGAAAATATACTCATGGCATTCTCTCCATTCATTTCTCATGTCATTTAACAATGTTTTACATTTAATTTAAGTTTGTTTTATGAATCTATATGTTTTTTAAAGTAGTGAGAAAGTTGTCGAGAAATGCCAAGAAATTGTCGAGATCTGAGTCTTGGTTCAAATTTTGCCCTATCGAGAAATTGCCGAGATCGAGATTTTGAACTATGCCTAGACCAAAATTCTTGTGGTAGTGCATACAGATGGATCCAGATTGGTGCCGTGGTTGGGAGTTCCTCAGTGGGCTTGAATGTAGTGTGCTAATGTTTCATGAAAAGACCCGCATTTCTAAAGAAATATGGCCCTCCTTGGAACACTTTATCTATCCGATTCGTTAGTGAAGAACCCAATGAATTAACCTTTTGCACAGGTTTTTAGATCCTATTCTCCATTCGTTTTCCAATTCCTTTTTGTTCATGCATGCAATTCCTCTAATTTTAGTTGAGCTCTAAAGAATTTACAGATCAGACTTCGTCCATGCAGTCTAGCTATTTCCTCCTGATTTTTGCCAGATCTAGCATCGTGATTGGATTTTGTTCTTCTGCCTCCAAATTTGGGATCTTGAATAATTTTTTAACCTGCTGCCTTCATAAGGGCATCGATTTCCATTTCCGAAACCGAACTGTTAGATCCAACCACCATTTGTCTGAAAAGTTTTTTGGGGGAAAGGATTCCCCCTTGGAGGATTCATTGGAAAAACTACCAATTAATTAGGATCCTTGGCTGATCTGATAAAAAAAGAGAAAGAATCAGATTACCCAGATGAAGTTAGCTCCAAACCCTAGCAAAGCTCATTTTTTTTCTCATTTCACACCATTCTACAATAGCTTATGGTGGTTAGCCTTTTGACTAGAAAGGGAACAAGTATTTCTTTTGGTCTAAGATGAAATGTGTATTGAGATTAGTTGACCCTCTCTTCAAAGGTAAGACTGATAGCAAAAGTATTTCTTTCACTTGGCGCAACAATCAAAAAGGAAAAACGAGGTTATACTCTAGGCTTGATACGTTTTATCTGAACAAGGATCATTTTATTATCCCTCCTGTTTAGAAAGGTAATGTGGTCCAAGTGTTTCCTTTCACACTCTTCGACATTCACCCAATTGAGCTCTCTTTTCAACTTGCTTATTCGGTTCAAGGCCCTGAGGATTGGAAAGGAATTTATAAGTTGAATGTCTCTCATTTCAAGAACCCTACTTGTGTAGTGTAATGGCCCCTTTTGGCTGAATTAGAACCAGTGGTATTGGAGCCAAAATCTTGGCCAGTTGTGGGGTTTGAGTGATCTTCATGCCTAACAGTGGTAGAGAGGTTAGGTACCATGAAAGGGAAAAGAAAAAAGGGCCAGAGTAGCAAGAGGAAGAGAAAATGGAGGAGCAACATAGAGACATGGAGGACAAGGACAATGATGGGTTCGAAAGGTACGTTCAAAGTCTAGAGTGTTTGACAAATATGATGCCTGACTTCATACAAACTATGAAGGACATGAATGGAAACCGGTCCAATTGCACATATGCTGTTTGAAAATGTTGCAACTAATTGTGAGGGAAAATTGAGGCCCTATTTGATAGTGGAACATGTAGAGGAAGAGAAGATTGAACTACATGGGGAGTTGGAAGGAAAAAATGGACAGCCCTTCATAAGGGTTCCTATGAAGGAGCCAAAGGAACAAAAAAATTAGATTTGAAGGAGGAAGGTGAGCTACAAAAAGATGACACTTTGGGGCAGCCTAGAGTGAGAAATTGTGAGGACCAAAAGTCTGAGTTTTTGGAGCAGCAAAGAGGGCTGCAAATGATGGATGAAAATGAGGAAATGCTAGGTGCTTTGGGGCTGCCAAGTACCCCAAACTTTGGTATTTGAAAATATGATTTTGAAGAAGCCAAGGAAACCGAGATATTCATAGAAATGTATGAGTCGAATGATGATTTTTGTTTGGTATCTAATAATTGTTCAAATTTGTTGCATGACTTTATGATGGAAGAGCTTGGAAGGAACAATTTCTAATCGCAAATGAGAAAGGGGTGCAAGCCTTGACTAGGTTGGATGGCACAAGGGGGCTTCTTGATGGATCAATGCACAATGAGATGAGGGAATGTTTGAAGGAAAAGAACACCATGATGGACTTGCATACAATCAAAATGGATATTGGAGAAGATCAAGATTCCAACTTCTTGTGGAATGCAAAGGACAATCCATTGTTTGAAATGGATGAAGAAAGACCAAGGGCACAAGTAAGGATGTACCTCATGATCCTAGAAAGTGACAATTGGATTAAAAGGGTGTTATTAAACACCAATGTTTTTCCTAACTTGTTTGTTTGATATGTAGGATTAATTTTGAGATCCCTTGCAAAGGGCAATGCTAGGAATAAGTTGGCCTCCATATATGGGCAACCTTTTGGAAGAGTTGAAAATGGAGACATGGATGAAGACTTGAGGACTACCATAGTTTGGGAAAGAACCCAAATCATGAGCAGCCTTAGGAATGAGGTCATTTTGCATGGGTTGAGTGATAAGTGACCCCCTTCATCTTCATCCAATAGCATGGTGAGAGGTTACTTCATGAGCATGAGGAAAAGACAAAGAGGAATTGAAGATAGAGCTGTCATAAGACATCATGATGAGCCCTTTGTTTCAAAGAAAACATTTTCTACAAGGCCATTGGTAAGTTTGGTTAAATCCAATTTTGATCATGTTTGTTTGAGAAGAAAAGACAAGGAATTTGTTTTCCAAGGAAAGCCCAAAAGTTGTCTTGGGCAGCACCCTATCCCACGTTGCAAAGGTAATAAGGAGGGTGTTATGAAGGGCATGAGGCCCCTATTGAGGTTGGCACAAGCGCAAGTTGTGAGCAGCTGTTCGCAAGTTTCAAATTTCAATAAAAAGTGGTCCTCTCCCTCACCAAAGAATTCTGTAAGTAAATTGGTGCATTCACGATCTTTTTTAGGCATAAGGATCAATTCGTTTTGCATGTGGCAGCCAAGGATACGAGCTGGAAAATTAGTTTAAAATCTGAATTTTGTTGCTCAGAAATTTCTGAGACAACTAGGCAATTCCAGCCACCAAATACAGTCATGAATTTGCACTTTCAGGGCATGTTTCAATAAGCTATTTATGTTGCTGTAAATTTTTGAATGTTTTGGTGAATATTTGGCAGCGAATAATTGGTATGGTGCCCTAATCGTTCATCTACAACACTCTGAATTTATTGGCTAGGGTTTGAATTATTTAAATAAAAAAGTTGTAGTTTTGCACTAGGGTTTGAAGAGGAAAAATCATAAAATATTTGTTGTTGGTTAGGGTTTACTGTTTATTCCAGATTTGCATAATTTTTCCTAAAAGGGGACATTACATGTAGATGGTCTAAAAGCCTCTTGGCAGATAGCCAAAATATACCCTTTCCCAAGGTCCAACATTGGTGCTTAGTGTAATTATATTAGCCTCAACCAATGTTTCATGAGGTCTTATGGTAAGGCCAAAGCTAATATTAGAAGAATGCTTATTCATATTGAGGGGGAAATTCAGAGTAACCCTTTCCACTCTCAATTACTCTTTGAGCTCAATAGGGTGTAACTGTAATGTCCCCATTTTTAGCAATATTGATTTGCAAGCTTTTGTCTGGTTCTAGTTTTGACTGAAGCAGCTTGGTGTTTGATGTAATGTCCCCATTTTCACATCACACATGAGGAGGTTTGAAGACCTTTAGTCTATTTCCCCATAGACTAGAGGGTTCCTTTTTGGGGATTGTATTTTATTAATTATTTAATTATTTGCCGGAATAGTGATTTTTATTATTTGTTGTTTTAAGACAATTAATTATTTAATTAATAAAATATGTTGAAGATTTGATTGGTCGGCTTCAAGTGATCAAAAGAGAAAGAAAAATTAAAGGAAAGTCGGCAAAAGGTTGGATTTAATGAAAGCTTTACCCTCTCCAAGTGATTCGCCCCACTTGGAAGGGTATATTGGCGATTTGGAGGACTCTTCTTGTGCATTTGTGAATTCAAGTTATTGCTCTTCATGCATGAAGGGAACTATTGGGATGTATGCCTAATAGTAATTGCTCTTGTGATCTATCTATAACGGTGTCTTTTGACGCCACCTTACAGAGGAAATTATTTGTTGATGCCTTAGAAGACTAGCGATTTGCTTGTGGAGGTCTAGCATAGGGTTTTGAGCTTATTTTGAATGTGACATGCTTTGGTAATTTTCTGCTAATTATTCCAGGTGTGGCGACTTGTATTGGAGGTGATTTGCAGGTGATTTTGGGGTCAAAAAGGCCAAATAAACATTCTGAAATCTATTGGTAATTTTCTGCCTATTAGCGTTTGGGTTTTGAGGTGATTTGCGGATGTTTGAGACTTCAAATTAATGCAAAACCTTCTAATAATTTTTTGGTATTTTTCTTTGACTTTGACAAGTTGGGCAATTCATCTTGAGGGTTTGCAGGGGTCATTTCTTGGCTCAATAAGTTCGCAGTGATTTTTCTCATTATTTTTTTATTATTGTGGCTATTTATGACAAGGGTTTGAAGTGAAAAATCAGTCAAAAAACAAGTGTGTGGAAGAAAAATCAGAATTTAAGGGTTATTTGCAAGTGACAGTGTTGACGCAGTAGCTTGCACCCTCTGAAAGGAGGCTCAGCTCTCTTCACCTACGCGACACAATGGAGACATCCTTCTTGCTGTGGGTGGCAAACGTGAGGGATGAATCTTTAGATTAGGGGCTAGCTCCCCTTGATGCACCTTAAGGCCCTGGATTTCCTACTACTAACTACTTGGGGGGATGAAAAGGGAGAGAAAAATACTGAAATCAGAACTTAAACTATGTGGTGATGCACCAAATGGATGGTCTACGTAGCTTTGACATACACTTTAAATCAAAACAAGCTAGCCTACACTTCACTCAAAATGAGACCTTCCTTGCAACAATGTTTCAGCAGGGGGTTCTGTGGAGAGATAAGAGAGGAAAAACTAGCACAAAAAGTGTTTAGAGACACACTGTTGCGCAGCCTATTCACTTGCCTATACTTCTTCAAACACTTCCTGTGACCTGCAAGAGAAGAAAACACAAACACTAGACACTGCTGGGGTTAGCACATGAAGGTAGAGAAAGAGACCACACCTTCACAAAACTACCACCCAAATGTGTGCTCAATGCAACACTCAAAAGAAGGTAAAAGCTTTGTCTTAGATTCAAGGTAAAATTTTACAGGGCTTCACCATACAAGCTGAGAGATCCCTTTCTCAAATGAGAAATTACAATATATAGAGTGCTGGAACCAGAAGCTAACAAATCCCTAGGAAAGGAGACCCATGCTGAGTCAAACATCTGCTAAGACAAGAGGCCATGCTGCTGCCATGTTTTCCAGATTTGCATATGGAAACCATGTTGTAGGCTGTCCAAACCGCCGCCTTTGTTGTCCTTGGCTTACGAAAGTATGTGCTACTTCTTCCAGCAATTGACAAAGCCATTATGAAGTTGTTGTGGTTGGACTGTGTTTTCTTCAATGGCTGGACGCGACTTGGCTGCACATTAAAAGCTTGACGTGAAAACATGGTTGCGCCTTCTATCGTTCGAAAACCAATCATTTTATTGGTTTTCGGTAGAGACTATTTCACCTAAGTGCTTTTACTCTTCTTGTTGACGACACCTGTGCCACTTGCCTTGGTCTGGTTGGTCCTTGGGTCTGCGCTTTTGACTTGTCATGCCACTTGGAATGTTTTGAGCTTTTACTTTATTGAGCCGCGTGGCTGCGTTCTAGTTTATCCACCTTTTTTTCTTTTACTTTGTTATTTCCCTTTGCCTTGGCTTTTTCCCCTTTGTCTTTAACCATTCGGGTTCTCGGGCGCTTGTTATTTCTTGGGCCTTCATATTGATCTTTTCTGCTTTTCGAACTTATCCGGGCTCTCGGGTCTTTGCATTTCTTTGCTCGCTTCTTCCCTTTTTCCTTGTCTTTTCCTTCGTCAGCCTTCGGGCTTTTGGTAATGTCAAATTTCTTCGGACATTTTATCCGAAGGAATTCTCTTTTGGGCTTGCCTTTGCTCCTTTCTTTTGGCGGGCCTTTGTGCTGCGTTTTCCTTTGGACCAAATGTCCGAAGGAATTCTTTCCTTTGATTGCTTCTTGGCCTTTTGTCTTCGTCCTCTCTTTCTTAAAGTGCCCTCCACAAAGGCTTCTCCCATCCAAAAGTGCCCTTTGCAAAGGCAAGTGCCCTTCGGAAACTCTGAAAATGACCCTTTGGAAAAGTGAAAAGAGTCCTCTTTCTTGACCAAGTGCCCTCCGCAAAGACACTTACCCTTCGAAACTTTTGTAATTTCCCTACATGCATCGAAGTGCCCTCCGAGGAAATTCCTTGGATTTGCGAGCCGCTTAGACTAAATCGGGTCCTTGGAAAGAACTTACTCATAAAGTTCCTTAAGTGTTGACGCTGTGGATTGCACCCTTGAAAGAAGGCTTGGCTTCTCCCTTCCACGCGGCACAATGGAGACTCCCCTCTTGCTGTGGGTCTGGCAAAAACTGGGGGGAGAATCTCTAGATAAGGGCTAGCTCCCTTTGATGCATCTCTGAAGTCTTTTACTGCTATTGCTAATATTGGGGGGGGTGAAAAGGGAGAAGGATATAACCGAAATAAAACCTATCTAAACGGTGATGCACCAAAAAATGATTGATCTACTTAGCTTTGACATACATTTTACATCAAGAACAAGCTAATATACACTTCATTTGACATGAGAGAACTCTTCTGCATCAGTGTTTCAGTAAGAGGTCCTCTGGAGATACAAGGAGGAAGAACTATCAGAGGTGTTCTAAGACAAACTATGGCAGCCTGTTCACATGCACCTATACTCTGCTGTAGACACTTCTTGTTGACCTGCAAAAGAAGAACTCACAATACACTAGACATGCTGGAATCATTCTGTGAAAGCATGAGGGAAAATGACTTAACACAAGACAAAACCATAGACATATGCAAAAGTGTAAACTCAAATGGAGGTAAAAATGTTATGTCTTGATTCAAGGTAAAATCCTGTAGGGCTTCGCCATACAAGCTAAGAGATATCTTCTTCAGCTGAGAGGTTACAATATATAGCATAAAGAGAAAGACTTCTGGCGCCTTTCAGAACAACATCCCATGCTACGTTGAATGCCTTGGAAAGAGGAAACTTGCTCATGCTGGTGTCATCCTTCTAGAAACGGCCTGGAAGAACCATGTTGTAGATGTCGCAAGTCTTGACTATACAGCTTAAACCATCTTAAATGTTCTTGCAAAAGCATGGGTCGCTTTGTCTCATCCGCAACAATAACTCCCTGTGCTGACGCTTTTTGTGTGCCACCTGGGCTATTCTATTCTTTTCTGCGCTTGACTTATGTGTGCGTGGTCGCGCTTTCATTGTTTTCCGTCTCTTTCCTGGCAACTTGGCTCTCGGGCTATCTTTTGTCTTTTCCTGGCTCTTCGAGCTCCTTTCTCGGTGGGTCGTTGAGTTTACTTGCGGGTCTTATGCCCCTTTGAATTCCGTCAGGCCTGCGCCATTCGAGCTCTTTCGGGCCACTTGTCGTGAAGGCATTAGTCCTTTGGCTTCTCCTCAACGGCCGACGCATCCTGTCAAAATTGACGTCTACGGGCCTGTCACTATTCGAAAACCAAACGGCTATTTCATCATCGTAAATTTGACGTCCGCAGGCCCATTGCCATTTGAAAGCCAACGGCTAGTTTGCTGCCTCGAATTTGACATGTGTGCGCCCGTCACCAGACGTTTGAACTGCCAACGGCTAGTTCGCTACGCTGAAATTGACGTTCTCGAGTGCGTCACCCCTTTGGCAATTTCATCGGCCTTTTGTAATTTGAACCTTCCCGAAGGGAAGGTGTCCCTTCGACCTTGGAAAAGGTCCCCTTTTGGTTGCTGAGAGCCCTCTGTGAGGGCACTTGCCCTTCGGGCTCCCTTGGTCATCTCAATTCCTTCGGACAAAATGTCCGAAGGGATTCCTTCGGACATTTTGCCCGAAGGAAAACCTGCCTTCATGGTTGATGCTCTTTCTTTCGGTCTTTTCCTTCGGAAAATTCCTTCAACAAATTCATTCGGACAAAAAGTCCGAAGGAAGTCATCCTTTGGCTCCACATGGATTTCTTTGTCTTTTGCAAAGATTCTCTCCGAAGGGAAACTTACCTTTCGGCCTTTTGCCTTGTCATTTTTTCGAAGGTGCTCTCTGCCCTTCGCAAGGGCACTTTTGGGTCCATAATTGCCCTCCACAGCCTGTTGGAACGGTCCAATTTGTAACCCGACTACCCTTCGCAAGGGCACTTTATCCTCGGAGCTTTGTAAAAGACTTATATCTCTTTGAAGTTGGCCCATTTTTTTGCCAAAAGGCTTGTGAAAACTAGCTGCCCACCGTGAAATAAACCTCCGGATCAACCCAAAACATCTACAAAGCTCAAGTCACTTGGCTCTTTACAGAACAGGGCTACTACAAAGGGAAATGACACAATTGCAGTAGGGGGAATACATCCAAGATTGACGGCTTAGGACAGCAGGGAAAGAAGGAGATCGATTTTTGGCCTATAGGACCAAAATGGTCAACAAATCTGGCAACTCACAAGGGGAGCATGCATGTTATGCTAAAGAAGATTGGTAGCCTTTAAGTCCATTGGGCATGGAGTCAGGACGCATCTTGGAGAAGTTAACAACCTTGTAAGGACATATGAACCAGCAAGGATTTTACCTCAAACACATAGGAAAACACACACAACAAAGGCTAAAAAAACTACACACACGTGTGCAACATCACTTAGGGGAAACAAAAGACACACAACTGAAAGCAAACTACTATGTACAATTAAATAGATACATTTGCCTCCCTCTCGGATCAAAGAAAAAATTTCTTAAGTCTCCTTCATGGCAAGAAAACTTATGGTGCCAGACAAGTGGCTGAGTGGAAAGGAGACTTGGTGACTTGCTCTTCTTGTCTGCCACCTTGATTAGCTTGTATCCAAATGAATCAGGGTCAAACATGCTTCCAACATATATGTATTCATCTTGCTCTAGGAAGCTTGCCTCATGCTGGCCCTTCATGCTAGTGTATCTCACCAAGAAGTCAATGGCTACTGGCTCATAACCATAGGGATCATCTAGCTCGTAACCCCCTTGATATGCATCATGGATTGACTTGTTCCCTTCTGCCTCATTGAAGAGACTGTCAAACTTATCTTTTGCTTCCTCATGGCTTTCTTAAAGAAGGGTGACTGTTGTGATGTCTGAAATGAGATCACAAACTGCTTGCTCATCCCACATAACATCACCTTCTTGCTCAAGGCTCTCTTCTTCAAAGCTTTCATCAAGATGGACAGGCCTCTCCTTTTCTTGCTAAAAAACCAGAGTCTCTAGTTGTTCAAAGACATCCCCCTGATCCTCCTCCAACTCGGGTCCCATGGCATGGTCAGTCTCTTCATCAAAGAAACAAGGAAGTTCATCAAACAAGGGAGGAGAGAGCTCACCATGCTTATTTTCCTCATCATCCATTGTTGACAGATAAAGTTTGTCAACTTCTTCTTCATATTGCTGAAACATCCGCATATATGCATGACCTGTGTCTTCTCCATTGTTGATGATGTCTTCAAAGGGAGCATCCATGATGATTTCATCTTCATTGTCACTCATGATAGCCTCTTGGACAGCTGCAAATTGGATCCTCTCTTCTTCACTTGCCTCTTTCAAAACAGGTTCCTCCTTTAGAAAGAATGGAGTGGAGGGTTGATGGACAGACCCATGTGGAAGAGGAGGCAAACCCTGAGCTAGAATCGAATGATTATCCTCCTTCCATTTGGCCAACACTTCATCCACATCAGATGTGGCTTGATAGCTCTCTTGGAGGGGTGTAGATGGGGTGTGTTCAAATGTAGGATCTTCTGCTTGATCTCAGCCGTCCATCACACTTTGGTTGAGGAACCTCATTCTGCACTCCAATTCTGCAATTTGCTTGGCTATATTCTCTTGGAAGAGCCTTTCTTGGAGGTCACAAGCATCATCATGATGAGTAGGAGCAGCTTCATCTTCTTCAAGGCTTCTATCAAAATGAATATGCCTCTCCTCTTTTTTCCTACCACATGATTCCATTGTTTACTTCCAACTCATGACCTTGGGATTGGAACTTTTCCCTTGTGGACAGGCAACAACTTTATCCTCTTCAAGTTCCTGAGCTGGTTCATGATAGGCACTCCTATGCTGAAAGATTTGAGGAGGTTGAGGGAGATTGGGAAGGGTTTGCATATGCACAGGAAGAGCTGCTTCAAGAGAGGTGTGTTGCTTTTCAAAAGATATAGGGTGATTCCCATCAAAAGAGGGTCCACATTCTAAAGAATTGAGAAGGTTAGTCTCCATGAGAGGTTGCTCTAATGCCCTTTGATGTTGGAAAGCTAGGTACAAGGGATTAAGAGCAGGAGTGGTTACTGCATCAGATGAGCTAGAGTGAGCAAGTGCTATTTGGTAGAAAGGATTTGGTGCACAAGAGGGGGCTTTCTTTATAATAGGAGGGGTTTGCTTTGGAATGGGAGAAGCCACACTGGGCTGATTGCCTTGAATGGATGGACTCTTCCATTTTGCTACTTCCTCCTTCATGGATTGCAAGGCCTGAGCTTGCCTCAACAAGCACTCCTCTTTGTACATAAGCTCTTGCTAATATCAATTCTGCTCCTCCAATCTATTTACCTCCATCACTTGCTTCTCAAATTCCAGCATTACTTCCTTTACACTAGGTGAAGGGCAACCAGGAGAGCTGCTTGAGGTGATGCCATGAACAACCTGAGCTTGATCAAAGTTATATGAAGGAAAACAAGGTCCATGTTGCTGAGCAATGGAATTATACATACCAAAAATGTGATTTCTTGATGGCACTAGGACTGCTTAACCAACTGATTCAACTCGGAGTCGCCATTGGTGTTGGTTGAAATGCTTCTAAAGGCTGATTGGTTGAAGAACACACCAAAAAATCCTTCAACTCCTTGCATAAACTGTACCACAATCCCCTGATTAAAGTCAGATGCTGGATTAGTGGTTCATTCTTGCTATAACAGGACTAGCATCAATCTGAAACTTTTTTGAGCATTAAAATGAGTCCCACCGAGCGTGCAAAAAACTGTTGATGCTGTGGATTGCATCTTTGAAATAAGGCTTGGCTTCTCCCTTCCACGCGGCACAATGGAGACTCCCCTCTTGCTGTGGGTCTGGCAAAAACTGGGGGGAGAATCTCTAGATAAGGGCTAGCTCCCTTTGATGCATCTCTGAAGTCTTTTACTGCTATTGCTAATATTGGGGGGGGGTGAAAAGGGAGAAGGATATAACCGAAATAAAACCTATCTAAACGGTGATGCACCAAAAAATGATTGATCTACTTAGCTTTGACATACATTTTACATCAAGAACAAGCTAATATACACTTCATTTGACATGAGAGAACTCTTCTGCATCAGTGTTTCAGTAAGAGGTTCTCTGGAGATACAGGGAGGAAGAACTATCAGAGGTGTTCTAAGACAAACTATGGCAGCCTGTTCACATGCACCTATACTCTGCTATAGACACTTCTTGTTGACCTGCAAAAGAAGAATTCACAATACACTAGACAAGCTGGAATCATTCTGTGAAAGCATGAGGGAAAATGACTTAACACAAGACAAAACCATAGACATATGCAAAAGTGTAAACTCAAATGGAGGTAAAAATGCTGTCTTGATTCAAGGTAAAATCTTGCAGGGCTTCGCCATACAAGCTGAGAGATATCTTCTTCAACTGAGAGGTTACAATATATAGCATAAAGAGAAAGACTTCTGGCGCCTTTCAGAACAACATCCCATGCTACGTTGAATGCCTTGGAAAGAGGAAACTTGCTCATGCTGGTGTCATCCTTCTAGAAATGGCCTGGAAGAACCATGTTGTAGATGTCGCAAGTCTTGACTATACAGCTTAAACCGTCTTAAATGTTCTTGCAAAAGCATGGGTCGCTTTGTCTCATCCGCAACAATAACTCCCTGTGCCGACGCTTTTTGTGTGCCACCTGGGCTATTCTATTCTTTTCTGCGCTTGATTTATGTGTGCGTGGTCGCGCTTTCATTGTTTTCCGTCTCTTTCCTGGCAACTTGGCTCTCGGGCTATCTTTTGTCTTTTCCTGGCTCTTCGAGCTCCTTTCTCGGCAGGTCGTTGAGTTTACTTGCGGGTCTTATGCCCCTTTGAATTCCGTCAGGCCTGCGCCATTCGAGCTCTTTCGGGCCACTTGTCATGAAGGCATTAGTCCTTTGGCTTCTCCTCAACGGCCGACGCATCCTGTCAAAATTGACGTCTACGGGCCTGTCACTATTCGAAAACCAAACGGCTATTTCATCACCGTAAATTTGATGTCTGCAGGCCCATTGCCATTTGAAAGCCAACGGCTAGTTTGCTGCCTTGAATTTGACATGTGTGCGCCCGTCACTAGAGGTTTGAACTGCCAACGGCTAGTTCGCTACGCTGAAATTGATGTTCTCAGGCCCATCACTCCTTTGGTAATTTCTTTGGCCTTGGAAAAGGTCCCCTTTTGGTCCCTGAGAGCCCTCCGCAAGGGCACTTGCCCTTCGGGGTCCTTCGGGCTCCCTTGGTCATCTCAATTCCTTTGGACATTTTGCCCGAAGGAAAACCTGCCTTCATGGTTGACGCTCTTTCTTTCGGTCTTTTCCTTCGGGAAATTCCTTCGGACAAAAAGTCCGAAGGAATTCATCCTTTGGCTCCACATGGATTTTCTTTGGACCAAAAGTCCGAATAAATCATTTGTCTTTTGCAAGGATTCTCTCCAAAGGGAAACTTACCTTTCGGCCTTCTGCCTTGTCATTTTTCCGAAGGTGCTCTCTGCCCTCCGCAAGGGCACTTTTGGGTCCATAATTGCCCTCCGCAGCCTGCTGGAACGGTCCAGTGTGTAACCCGACTGCCCTCCGCAAGGGCACTTTATCCTCGGAGCTTTGTAAAAGACTTATATCTCTTTAAAGTTGGCTCGTTCTTTTGCCAAAAGGCTTGTGAAAACTAGCTGCCCATAGTGAAATAAACCTTCGGATCAACCCGAAACATCTACAAAGCTCAAGTCACTTGGCTCTTTACAGAACATGTCTACTACAAAGGGAAGCAGAACAGTTGTAGTAGGGGAAATACATCCAAGATTGACAGCTCAGGACAACAGGGAAAGAAGGAGACCGATTTTTGCCCTGTAGGACCAAAATGGTCAATAGTAAGGCCTCTTGACAAACCCGAATGTTTCTTCTAGATCCTTTCGGTTTCTCCAATGCCTCCTGCTTTGGACTTTGGACCTGCTCCAACTTATGAAATTTCATGAGTAAGACCCCTCAACAAACCTGATTGCAACTGTCTTGACCCATTCGGGTTTCTGGATTGCTTCTGCTTATAAGACAAAATAAGTAAAGTCATTTGGAGAACCTGATTTGGTCTAGCAAGACAAAATCGGATTTTGCAAGTGACTTTACTTATGAACTTTTCACAAGTGGTTTACAAAACCCGGAATGCACTATGGGGACCAAGTAATTGCATTTGGAAAGCCCGAAGTAGTTCCCCTTGACAACCTAGAAATACACTTGGTTAAACGAAATGAGATAAACACTTGGTTTTTTCATGGAATAGGTCTGATAGGAAACCTTGATGAATGATTTTAGCCAAAACATGGATTGAAGACTTATGCACAAAAGAGGGGGTGCCTGTTTTTTACTCTAAATGACGAAAAAATGGTCAACAGGCAATTAGGCTTCACAAAAATAAGGAAAAAAGGTACATATTCATAATTCCAGCTTGGTTCTTATTTTGGCATAATTTGTGATGAATTGTAAATCAATTAGTTGCTGAAAATGCTTACAATAGCCTTGAAGTGTGATGCCTAGGGTTTGAAGGGCAAATTTATTATTGAATAAATATTTGGGAGCTAGGGTTGGTTGAATTTGTTTATTTCAGATTTCATTTTATTGTGGATTCAAGGCATAAACAATTTTATATCCAAATATCCCATTTTGGGATATTACATTTGATGAGAGAATCTCCAAGGTACTTGGAGTATGCAGGTTGTGTATTGCAGAAATGTTTGTTTTTTGACAGTGAGCTCAGTTGGTCTTGAGGACCCTAATGACACTTTCAGAAGTGAATTCCGGCTTTCAATGTGTTCTCCAAACTTCTTAAAAAGAGCATCTGTTTATAGTAAGTCACCCGGTTGGCTCCGATTATCATTATTCATCATCAATATCATTCCGGTATAGTTAGATTTTGATTCTGATATTGTTTCAGTGGTTTTTGCAACTTGGGTGAATTAATGAGCTTTTATTTAATAATTTAACTAAGGTTGCCTAATTTTATAAAATATTCATAAAAACAACTTAGTGTAATAGCTCGTTGGAAAGGTTATTAAATTTTTTTAAGATGGATGCTTAAAAAGGGGACCTCGCACATCAAAAAATATTACTATTTCATAAAAGGGTCTTTTGGAGCAAAAAAGAGCATTTAAAAAGTGAATTTAAAATATAACTTTTGAAAATTTCAAGGAAATATATATATATGGAGATTTAGAGAACTCATTTGAGGATATACAGATTATTTTATTTCCTCTTGTGAAACCCTTGTGATTCTGTGGGATTGAACTTGGTTCATCTCAGCCTTCTTGAGGATGGAAACCCTCTTGGAGAAGATTAGCCATGGAGGTGAAAGATCCTCTCTGGTTAATATTGTGTGACTCATTCAGAGTTACAATTTGTACAGATTGATTTGCCGGTAGAGTTATCCAAAATCTATGCATGTGCTGAACAATTTGTGCCACAGTTTATTTGTTGAATGATTGTCGGTTAGAAGATTTGATAGCAAAGTTTTCTTATTCCAGCTGAAACAAATATAATGAGATTGTGCCAATATTAAATTTGTTTTGAGAGGATTTGATGAGATATTGTTAAATGTGTGATACTTGCTGATTGGAGTGGCACCATAAGGGAAAAATCAGATATTTGAGATTATTTGGGAGTGCTGAAACTAAACGCACCTTCCTCATGTATCACATTTTGGATGGTAGCTTGAATTGATGCCTCCTTTGGTGGTGGGGTTGCTGATTGGGAGTATATCTAATGAGTATAAGGCTCACGTGGGGGTCTAAAGAGGGAATACGTTGTGTTTGCTGATGTGAACAAGCCTAGACGCTTTTGTAATAAGCTAAGCGCAGCCCATAAGGGAGATTCTTGGTGGGGTGAGACATTCTAGAAGCCCATCGCTTGATGCTAGGAATGGAAACAAACACACAACAAATTCATTTGTGTTTTGCTACAACAGAGTGCTTTGTATAACAACTTATTATCTTGTAAATCATCATCATTTGGGCATTATATCACAACTATTGTAATCTGAGCTTGTATAACATTGAAGATCAATACATTGTTGGAGTTTGAGGTCAGATTGTTGTATTAAGTTTTTCTTTATGCATGCCAAGTGTTTGTCGAAATGTTCATGATATTTCTATGCATTGTGGGTTTTCTGTTTGAACAAATATTGTCTCAAATTACATTTGATTGATCCCATTCCAAAACACATTGAAGACAATCACTATACGTTGACGAAATACCTGCTCACTACAAGTCATAAATATTTGTGGGTTTCGGAAAAAATTTGGTTTAAAAATTTGGGTTGGTCATTATAGAAACATCAAAATAGACTTTGTTAGAACTACATTACACTACAAGGAGCTAGAACTAGGTCAAGAAACGCTTGGCCCAAGTATAGAGACAAGGGTTTAAAATCTTTCTTCAGAATCCTCAAAGCTAAATGCTCTAGAGAAAAAAATGAGGCCATTGACATTAGAGGGCATATTTTTAGTGAACCTGAGGAGATTAAGATTTCCTTCTTTTCCTTTTATTAAGGTTTGTTTAATTTGAATGGATCCTTTGAGACTACATAAAGACAGAGTGCTTTGTTCTAGGGTCATTACTAAAAAAAAATGCCCCTAGCTCTGCTACTGGTTTTGAGGCTGACATTTCTTTAGATGAGGTCAAATATGTTATTCATTCCTTGAATCATGAAAAACCTCCTAGGTATGATGGATTCTTTGCTGAATTTTATAAGATCAATAAGGACTGGATTGCCCTGAATTTTTTTAAAGTCTATCAAGAAGCCTTTCAGAGTGGGACCCTAGGAAAAGAGATTAGCAAGGGTATTGTGAAGTTTATTCCTAACGAGGATGATACACCCCTAGTAAAAAATTGGAGACCTATCACCCTCCTCAATGTCTCATATAAATATTTTTCCAAGATCTTGGCTATTAGACTTGCTTCCATCCTTCAAGATATTATTTTAGTGACTTAGAGTATTTGTTGAAGGTAGATATATCCTTGATAATCTTATCACCAGTTGGGAAGGTATGCACTGGGCCAATAGTTTTGGGTAGAAAGTTTGCATGACCTTGTTGGATTTTGAAAAAGCTTATGATATAATGGAACGACCCTTCATTAATTTAATGCTAAGATATTTTGGTTTCCAACTTCCAAGATAAATTTTGCAGAATGGTTAATATCCTTTTCCAAGATGCCTCGGCTTAGGTGAATTTTTATCAAGGGTTATTTGACACTTCTGTTGTCAAGAGGTCTATTAGACAGGGGTGCCCTTTGGTCCCCTGCCTTGTTTGTCATTGTTGCTGAAGCTCTTCACTGCCTTGTTTTTTCATTGCTGCTGAAGCTCTTTATTACCTTCTTAGGGATGCCTCCATTGGCCCTATTGTTAAGGGAATTATGTTACCTAATCATGATGAGTTCATTGATGTCATATTTGTTGATGATACCTCCTTGTTTCTAGTGCTTGAGGAGCAAAATTTTGTTCAGATTTATAATTGATTGGATGTCTATTGGAGCGCCTTAGGATCCAAAAATTCTGTTAATAAGTCCTTGCTTTTGGGGTGGGATGAACTGCTCCGCGCCCCCGCCCACCCTGCCGCCCCCCCTACCCCGGTCCCTCCATCCCTTGATTGGGTTATCGAGCTTGGTTGTTCTTTTGGGGGGCCCAATAAATTGGCCAGATATTTGGGTATCCCTTTACTTTGAATCCGTCTTTTAAATATATGTGGTAGTGGATTTATGAAAAAAATAATTAGAAGGTTACTGAATGGCATGGTCATCTGCTTTCTCTTCTTGACCGAATTTAAGTCTACCAAAAGGTTTTATCTTCCTTTGGTATCTATTTCTCCTCTTGCTGGTTGTTTTGTAACTCTTAGTTTGATAAGCTTCACAGTATGGTGATGGAATTTTTATGGTTAGATGGAAAGGGTTCTAAAAAGAGGCATGTTGTTGATTATGCTGATAGGAGTCCTACAATGGCAGGAGGGGGGTGGTGGGAGCGTTGTAATATTCATGGATAAACAGTTAATGACAACATCAAATTTGACATCCATTTGACTGTCATAGGGTAATTGACAACTTAAATTTGACGTCCATTTGACCATCACTTATTTTTTTAGTATTTTTACTTTGAGAAGTCAGTCGAAAAATCATAATATCTTGGCCATATGGTGGAGCTTGGGGCCCCTTTTGTTTTCCCAAAATTATTTTTTCAATCCCGACAAATTGGTGTAGCTAGCTTGATATTTGTCACCAGTTAGTGGGAAACTTTCAAAGAAGGTAATGGAGTTATTAATCAATCTACATAAATTCCAAGATAAGAGCCTTGATATTGATATCCATCAGCATTTTTCAGATAGATGTGTATTTAAGATATTTGTACTAGTTGGGTTTTTTTCACAAGCCTAAAGCTATTGGTGGGGGGTGGGCGACGTGCGGTTGGTATTAATAATTTGTAAATTTAGGGTATCGCTCTGGTAGTCAAATAGATTTTGAGGTCCTTCCATGGTGACGAACCTTGGAAATCTTTGGTCAGATTTAACATTTCTAATGGCTTCCTCAAGGGTAAAGTGCAATGGAAGGGGCTTCATATCACTAATCTCTTGCTTGGTTCTTTCTCTATTAGATCTACTGGCACTACAAGTTTTTGCTCATTGTGAAAGGCTTGTGAGTTTGTTAAGCATATAGTTGTTAGACAACTAGTTTTTCATTGGTTTGATACTATTAGTCATGGTTATAGATCTCTTAGGTGGAACATTTCTTACAACAACAATCTCTTGGCTAATATTTGAGGGTTCTCTGCCAGTTTTCGATTTACAAAAGGTACTAGAAACTTTGAAGACTTCTACAGGAATGGTAAGTGGTTCTCTTGGCTTGAGCTTAAGTCCTTTAAGTTGCCTGATATGCATGTGAGAACTTATTCTGTTTTGATGAAGGCCTTGAAGCCCTTCCTTCTGGCCTTGTAATGGAAAGTGATGATACTTTTTGGGAAGAAGTTGGATAGATCAGGGGCCCTCCTCTGTTTGAAATCTCTACTAAACAACTTTATGACAAACTTTCCTTCTCTCATGAGCTCTATCTTAGTCTTAATAAAAAATGGTTTGCGTGTGATCCTTTGATTAGATGGAGCGATAAGTGTGCTATTATTTGGTATTCTTGTATTTAGCCTAAGAAAATCTTGTTTTAGATAGTTAATTTTTCACCAAAAGCTTGTGCTTCGGCTGTTATTCCTAAAAATGGTTTGGTAATTTATGTTTAGTTTGTGGTGAAGAAACTGTTGCTCATTTATTTATTTTTTGACCTTTTGCTTGTGATTTTTGGAAAGTTTGCTTAGAGGCACAGTCTAAATGTGTGCAAAAGGAATAGCTTGATATTGTCTCTTGTGTTATTAGTACTGAGAAGCATCTTCCTTTGTTCTTGCAAAAGTTTTGGTTGGAAAGAAATTTTGTTGTTCATTTGGAAAGAGATGAATTTTGATTTATTCCAAGGCAAAACCTTATTGGCTTCATGAGTGAAGTCATGTTTTTGATTTTGCATGTGCATGTTAACACTCAACTTAAGATCCTGGAGGAGGAACTTAAGAAATTTCTGCACCAAGGCTTCTTAGAGATTTCTTCAGAGTATCTTGTGGACATTAGACATCGTCTCTATTTGATTCATTTGTCATGCTCGCACCTGAGATATCACCAGTGCCACTCCACCCTAGAACTTGACAAAGGCCTCGGCCATTCTATCAAGCTAAAAATAAATGTGTAGGCATTCTTTAGAAACTACACCCTTGACTGCCTCATCAATTCTAGAAGATTCTGCCATAGGAGTCACGAGTAACCGATTTCAATGAACAAAGAAATGAAATTATGAGGAAAGGAAAGAACAAAATGGAAAGACATAAAAGTATAGGGGTGGGAACAAAATGTAAGATAAAGGGGAGGAGATGGAAGAGGACCCCTGACATGATTGCATCCTCTTCCAAACGTCGTCGAAGCGTGCCAGTAGTTAAGTTGGGTGTGTAGGTGGCTAAATCACCACCCAAGCCAAAAGAAGTGAGTAATATGGAAGCAAAGGAAAGTAGATAATAATAAATGGAAGAGAATAAATGCGATCAAAAGAAACTAAAGTCTGAGAACATTCAAACAATGAGAAGGACTGAGGTGGAATCATGAAGCAAGAGGATCCAACTTAGAAATCACGAGTAAGAAAATCTTTGAGACCCAACTAATCAAAGGACAGTGTACTTTTGATCTTTAAAAAAATGCCAAGATCTGCCCCAACATTAGTTAAAAGGTCTGTTAGTTGATTGTTTAATCAGAATTTGTGAGAGAAGATGATATGAGGGAAGAAGTGCGATAATTCAAGTTGGGAAAAGTAGATAATGGTGTTTCCAATTGAGAGTGCTACCTTTAGTCATGGAAGTGATGACTAGTTGTGTTTCATTCAATGACTAATCTGGTCACCCCATGAGCTTTATCTAGGCGCAAACCTTCCACCAAAGCTTGAAATTTTTTCCTCATTATTTGTTACATGAGATAAGAATAGGAGGAAGTTGCTATTAGCCTCCCCTTCTGGGTTCGCAACAAACAACCTAGGCTTGCAAGTCTTATAATTGCCTTGCAAGGACCCATAAAAATTCAGCTTTGACCACCCCTCTATAGGAGTCTTCCATCTTACAATTGAAGGGTCAATACCTTGAGCTCTTGATCCATGAACAGGGGGAATTCTAATGAGAGGCCACTGCTGAAGGAGAAACTTGTCCTTCCAACCAAGAGGTTTGTTGGATTTTGGAGTTTTTAAGAAGACCACTCTTAAATAGTCACCTCAATCATGTGAATTGTCTTTCCCAAGTAAGGATAGTATTTTGGAATACATGCCGATTATGCTCAAGCCATAAATTCCACATGACTAGGGCCAGATCTGCCACACAAAGTGGCAACAAGCTTGAAGATAGGGAGTGAGGCCAACATTGAAGAAGAGCCTATAAAGAGGAGGGGAAGACCCAATTGAGAATCCAAAACAAGGTTCACTTTGCCATTTGGCAGAATTATAACAAATTTTCTCCCAATTTTGAATCAGCTTTGCATAGAATTACCTGCTCAGCCCATGGAAGCCCCTACTTTACAATTTTTCATAGGTTAGAATCTCGTGTTGGGTTGCCAACCAGACAAATGTACTGGATTTTTCGGAGATTGCAGCCTGACCAAATCAGCTCTCTTGGCCATTTAAGATCAAATGGACCCTCATGCACACTAGCAAGCTTGTATCCTAAGATGCAGGAAATGCCTCGTACAAGTAATGAATCAGAGGGGAAATGCTTCAGAAGTGATTCTTAGAGCTGAAACGGCTTAGAAATGTCTTGGAAACATTGCCACAATACGGAATTGGCCCAAAAATGGCATGGAAATGACCATGTCATTTCTGGGCCGTTTCCAACTAATTATAAAATCAAATCACTATCAAACTTACTACTATAGATTTTTATCCTTGTTGCATATGGTGTACGAACTTGCAAAACAATAAAAAGACAAAAAAAAACAAAAAAACAATGCATACTTTGAAAATAGATCCAAAACTAATGGAAACCCCTACACATGGGGTGAAGCCTTTTGGGTTTTTACTCAAATGAAACTAACTCCACACTAAAACTATGAAGGCTCCACCTCCATTGGAAGTTTTAGCTTGAGGGTCCATGGAGGCTTTGTTTGAGTTTGAGTGAGGAGAGACAAGGCATGGACAAGCTTCTCGCCTCTCTTACTCTTCGTCTCCCAACCTTGCTTGTGTTGCAAATGAACTGTCAAAGCTTAGGTTGACCTTTGCAAAGCATACTTATTGATTAGGACGACTTTTAGGGCTTTCCCAATGCAATGGTTGTGATAGGACCTAATCTAAGGGTGGAGATTATTTGCTCCACTTTTGGAGAGAAAAATATTTTAAAGTTAAGTTACTTTTTGAAGTGGTTTTAAGTTGACTCAAAACTTTATTAAGTTGTGCACCTTATGTTTTCATGTTGAGTTACTCTTGTAAATGGGGGTGTCACTTAAGTGATCCCCTTGGTGTAACTTTTATGACTTAAAACTTTTTTTTGTATGTTGGTTGAGTCAAGATGATTTTCTTATAAAATAAAATTGAAATTAGAACCTATAGATTGCATGCATGATATATTTATTTATAACAAATTTGAAATTTCATCCCTTTTTTATATTTATATGTACTAAGTATATTTTATTCTTTTTTGAAATAATGCCTTGATCCCCCACACTTTGCAATCATTGCAAGTGTGGGGAGGTCATTGAAATGATGTTTTAGGCATTGTGATTATGGTGAAATGAAATGTCCCTTTTCGGTAATTATAATAATTCTGAAGTTTTCATGAATTCCTTTTAATACTAGAGCATCAATTATTTACTAAAACATCCCACATGTAGTATTGATATCGAAAACCTAATTGAAACTTCACTGAAGCCCTTATTGTATTGAGATGAAAGCGTACAAAACTCTGACAATGAAGCAATCTAAACAATAATAGAATTTTGTAATAAAATTCTTACATTTATTTTGCATCACAAGGTCAAAAAACAAAACTCTTACTAGAATAAACCTCCGTAAAATAATTACATGTAGTAATGAGCAACAAACAACAAACATAGGGATCACGATTTGAATGAAGCTTGAAGTAAGGCTACAAATGGAAGCAAAGGCCACGATAGTGACTTCAATTTGCACAAATTAGACTCATCTGGTCGCATAAACCCCAGCTGTACATGAAACCCTAGAACAACAATTTGAAGCTGGTAGACTGGTACGACGGCAAATAAAGGTAAAACAGCCCAAAATAGGTATTATGGCAGTCTTGGACATTGAAATAATCCCACGTAGCAGTCCTTGATGTACTAAACTTCAACACAACAGTCCTTGATGGGAAGAAACCCCAACGCATAAAGCAATGTTAATAGAAACCCCAATACAATAGTCCAATGGAAGTGAGGACCATGCAGAACAGTTGTAGATGAAAGGGATATATCAAACCCTTACAAATTCTGGAAATTTATAGCAATCTTCAATCACACTGAAACTGAAATTTGATCCTGATCTGTCAGCATAAATATGATTCCTAAATGGAATCACCTTAATGGGTTAGACAATTTTCGTCCTCCAAACTTGTATATCAAAGGGTTTTTGTCCTCAAATGAAAAGATTGAACACAATGGCTCAAGCTCTGGATTAGGGTTTTATTGTTAAAGATGAATAATGAATAACTCTTTTGAGCCCAACTCCTTTTATAGCTTCCCTTTTCCAAATTTACCCTAAAAATATTTTATATTACTTTTCATCCACTTAATAATGATTTAAATGTGAGCGTGTGGAAGTTAAGTCAGTTGATCTCAAAGCAAATGCAAACTCGAATTGGCACTTAAGAATAATAATACATAAGTGTCCTTTGAATGCTAAAAGATAAAAATGAGTTAGGACAACTTAAAGTATTATTATTAATATATTTCTCTAACTTTATCCCTTAGCCTACGGGAAATGAGGAATAGGCTACTGATCTTCTGATTGGCTTAATCCAAAAATGGGACATGCCATGAAAGCAAATTGTATTTATAACGAAAACCATTGAATTGTGTGGAAAAATGAATTATCTCCTTAAAGTTGAGGTCCTTGAGTTTGTCATTATCCCTCACATTGTCTTATCTTCGTAGGTTGCTAGTGGAGCTGCCACCTGCAACTGTTTCAATGGTGGAGTTGGGGGTGCAAAAATGAGTGGAAGTGAAGAAGGAAAATGCATTGAGAGGTAGAAAAAGGCATTCCATTGATGTTGCATCAGTTAGGAAGTTGTTTTTTGATCTTTTGGATGAGGAAATTTGAAACCTACACGTGAGGGTTCGGTTGGAGAGAGTGTGGACTGTGGAAAAATAATTGGATGAAGAGGATGGAGGAGAGATCAACAAGTTGGTGAAAAAACTTTTGGTAGATCCTAAGCAATCTATTGGCAAAAGGAACATTTTTAACGTCTTAGGTGGTTAGTAGGGCGAATGTGATGTCAAATACTGTTGGGCATTTCCTAATCCACAAAGATCACAATGCGCTAGACAAAACTCTAAGGAATGTGAGCATGGAGTCTTCTTACCACGACCTTCAGCTGCTGGCTAGCATCCACTCTACTTCAGTGACTCTTAAAATACATTACCTTCTGTAAAGCTGGAATATTACTTGCATTAAATTTAAAAAGATAAGAAGCTTAGAAGTGGGTAAAAACCCACAAGGGATTGGTTTATATTTAAATTTCTCAATGCAATATATACAATACTTTGTTAGGCAATTATGGACATTAAGACTGTGAACTACATCACTTCTTTACATCTTTTAACATAGGAACTGGTGGGTTGATTGAAGGACATTGACAGGGTTACATGTGGTGGGCTGGTGACTTTAAGGCACCCACTAGGGTTTGCATCTTGTGTCTCGTGGCTTAAAGGATGATGTTGGGTACATGTGTCAGGTCAAATTTGGCAGAATAGAAACCCCTCAGACCTAGCACTTAGCCAAAGAGATTGTGGGTATTTTTGTATATGCGGTGGAGCCCATGTGGTTCCCCAAAAATAAATGGAGATAGCTCTGCTTGTCTACCTTAATTTGTTTCGAAGAGATATACTTTTTAAACCAAAAACCCCATATTAAATGTTCTGAGAAAAAAAAAGGTTCAGCTATACCTGAAGTGTATAATTGAATTGTCTGGAGAGATAAATCCCAAAAGCTTACCTTTTCACCTTAATTTTATTGAAATTTATATATTTATAAATCTTGGAACTTTTGGAGGGAATAGATACCCATTTAATGTGGTTTCTATGCCAAATGGTTTTCCATGTTTGATGGTGTGCTTTCACTTGCCTCGCTGGTGGCAGGATGAGTTTCTTCCCTTTTGAGCAGAAAAAAATAATTATGATTTTTCACTTAATCCTAGGTTGTAGAATATTTCAAGATGATATATTTTGTGTCTCTTTTAGTTAATTTGAAATGTTTTTTTATTACCTTTTCAGCTTAATAGTATTTCCACTTTTTAAATGTTATTGGTTGTTCCTTGTTGCTGCAGCAAAGTTATTGAGCCAGATCAGTTAATTGGTTCTTTGCCAAGCACAAAAAAATATTCAATAGTTTCTCAAAAGAGTTCTTCAGGTTTGAGTTCCACGTTTCACTCATCTTTCAGAAAGACTGATAATGGGTCCAAATTCGATTTTGCACCCGCTGTATTACAAACTCTGGTTCCAGGGAAGGTGCTATCAGAGCTGTTCGAGATTGCAAAGCGAATGATTAATGCTGGGCACCACCAGAAATGCACAAAAATCTACAGGTATGTAACACTACAGTTCCCTTTTGAATCTATTATTTCTTGTTCCTTAACATTTGCTGAAACTGTGGTAGGAGAGGGAATTCGAGAATATAGCATTATCATTGACACACTGTGCAATAAATTGAATGGTTGTAGCTGGTTTTTACATTATGAAATGAAACTTTTGTAAAAGTAGGATGTTAAGATATGAAATAAATTGTTGTTGCTGTTTGGAAGGTAATAAGTGCACTCAACACATGTATGTAAAATCCAAATCAGTGATGGAAGAAGAAAAAACATCTCTGTAGATTCCTTTATAATGATATAATGACATTACATTAATTCAGATGCCATCCTTAGGGATAAGCACGGAGCTTCTTGCACTTTGCTTGCTCTCCCCGCATGTTGACACTTCAATCTCTACTCCAATACTTTGACTTTGGAGGGACAAAAAACTTCTAATTCCCTTTCGCATCATTGATATTTAACATAACTTAGACATAACAATCCAATGGTGCAACTGTGATCTAAAAAACTCAGTTATTTAATAATTTAACAGAAAGATCAAGTAGTGAAATAGTTACGTTATACTCTCCATTCCTTTATTTGGATTCTAGGATTCTCTCTTCCCAGAACTTTTTATTGTTAACTGCTGTATCCTTGAGTCCCATTGACCTACTTTTGATCATCAGTGGACACTAATATAATTTCTTTCTTTCTATGATTGGCAGTCATTTAGCAAAAATTCTACAGTTTTAAAGAATCAACTTTGTGACGTCCTTCTAACATTAAAAGAGGCTGAAAAACATGCACCTTATTGACATAACCCCTGGTAAATTTGCTGTGCAATCTTATCTAATTCAGCTTCCAAAGCTCTAGCAGAGTAAAAATCATGAGAACATTTTCATAAAATGGTGAATCATCAACACTAAGTCCTTGGTTAAATACATTTCTATTCAAGAGCTCCATGACTTGGTGAAACTCTTTCATCTCTCGATTTCGTCAATACTTCAAGTGCAATCTTTGCTCTATCTGGTTGGCTTTTAAACCCGCGACAGTTCTTTCCATTGTGGAATAAGGTAGACATCCCTTGAAACTAAAATATTACTTGTCTAGCAAATAAAGCCGTTATAATGGACACTATAGCCACTTGTAAATGCCTGCATAGCTATGTTTAGGTCCCTCCAATCACTATGACAGGACATTGACGGGCCTATGGATTCAGCTGATACAATGGAATAACAGCTGCACCTATACTCCTTATACATTCACCCTCAATGGGAAAACAAGGGCGCTATATACCCCAACTAGAGGGCTTCGTCAAGGTGATCCTCTCAGCCGAAGTCTATTTATTCTCTTGGGAGAACTTATGCAGAATGTTGCAAACAGCAAAAGAGAAAGGAATTATACATGGAACACTTGCTAGAGAAGGAGGTACCAGATACTCCAATTTCCATTTTGTAGAGGATGCCCTCCGATTTGCCACATTCTTGAAGGGTGAATTAAAACAATTCACCAAATTTTTGCAAAATTGTCAAGAAGATTTTGGGCAGCAAATAAATAAAAGTAAATCAAATATTTTATTTTTAAATATACATGAAAAAAGAAAAGGGTAAATCCTCAGAAATACTGTATTTAATGAAGGCAATTTCCCTATAAGCTATTTGGGATTCCCTCATCTTAAAAATTTTTATGGAATGATGGAATAACACCATCTTCAAGATACACACAAAATTATCATATTGACAAATAGATGGCCCAGTTTTGCAGGGCGAATACTAATGATAAAATCTGTTATACAAGTAGTTCCTATCTACATGCTCTCTTCTCCCTCTCATGCTCAAAATTGAAAGCCAAATCAAACAGCTCCAAAGGAGTTTTTTTTGGAGAGGCACAAAGGAGAGTTTCAAATACCCACTTGTTGCACGGTGGATATAACTACTAAAGAGTACATAGGGGGTCTCAACATAAAATATCCTCTTCAATTCAATAAGCTTTAGTAATGAAATATTCCTGGAGGTTTTTTAAAATGGTAGGCATGTCCTGGAGGTCAATTCTAAATGAAAGATACCAAATTAAGAATAACACAAGATTTCCTCAAATTCAGTCAAGAAAAAAAAATGGCGGGCACTTTCAAATTCATCATAGGAGAAATGACTCAACTTTAGTATAACATAATTTGGAAAATTGGTAATGGTTATCAAATCATTTTTTGGCATCAAAGTTGGATTGGACACAATCCGCTCTTGTATTCCATTGACACAGGTCTCCAAAACCAGTTAGAAGCACAAGGGTATATCAAAATAGCGGACTATATTATAAAAGACCAGCAAAACATATCAAGTTGGAGCAACTCTATTCTCAATGGTGGATATAACCACTCAAAATTACAAATGGGGTCTGTTGAGCATTTTGGTCCTGCAGGCCAAAATCAGTCTCCTTCCTTCCCTACCACTCTGAACCTCAGTCTAGTCATGCACCCACTTTCTGCAAAATCTCCTTTTCTTTGCAATAAGACCTGTTCTTATAAGAACATTGAAAAATCTAAGGCCCTACAGGGTTCGGTTCAGTATAGGGCTTTTCGCTTTGAGCAAATGCCTTAGACAAATAAGAGTCTCTTACAAAGCTCCGAAGGTTAAACAGCCCTTGCGGAGGGCAGATGATGAGCAAGATGGGCCATTGCAAAAGATTCGAAGGGTAACTTTGGACTTGATTTACCCTTGCGAAGGGTAGCTGGTCAAAAGGCCGAAAGGTGAGTTCCTTCGAGAAGAAAGACCAAGGCAAAGAATTCCTTCGGACTTTCTGTCCGAAGGAAATTCGTAAGGAAATAGCAAAGGATTTCTTCGGACAAAATGTCCGAAGAAAATCCATGAAGTGAACAAGGCAAAAGGAAGATAGCCAAAGACAAAAGTTTATTTTCTTCGGGCAAAATGCCTGAAGGAATTCCTTCGGACATTTTGTCCGAAGAAATTCACAAGGCATAGACTGTCCTTTCGGAAGGAGAATTCCGCGGAAAAAAATTCACAAGGCAAATCTTTCGGACTAAAAGTCCGAAAGAATTCCTTTGGACTTTTTGTCCGAAGGAATTTGCCCGAAGAAAAGAGCCGACCGAAAGAAACAAGCAAGGAAACAAACAATGAATTCTTTCGGGAGAAAATCCCGTGGCGAAACGAACTAGGCAAATTCTTTCGGACAAAAAGTCCGAAGGAATTCCTTCGGACTTTTTGCCCAAAAGAAGTTCGCCTGAAAGAAAAGGCCGAGCATTAAAGGAAAGATTTGAAGACCAAGGCCGCCCGAAGTACCCTGAAGGGCAGGTGCCCTTGCGGGGGGCTCTCGGAGACCGCGGAAGGGACCTTTCTCAAGGCCTGAAGGGACACCTTCCCTTCGGGAGGTTTCAAAGACAAAAGCCCGACCAAGGGAAAAAGCTGAAGGAAAGGGTAAGCCGAAGGAATTCAAAGGGGTGACGGGCCCGCAGACGTCAAATTGGGCATTATGAACTAGTTGTTGGAATCCGGACGTCAAATTAAGGACAAGGAAATAGCCGTTGATTTTGAAAAGCTTAAGGACAGGCCGCAAGTGAACTCAGCGACCTGTCGAAAAGATAGCCCCGAGTGCTCACAAGGCCAAGAAAAGACAAAGCCAAGAAAAGACAAAGCTAGGAAGGGACAAAAAATAGCAAGGAAAGACGGAACAAAGCAGAGAATCTAGAATATGGCCACGCACACATACGACATTTGGAATGTTCCAAAAGACGCACCCAGCGAAGCACAGATATGGACAAAACAGTCCAAGTGGCAAAAGAAGGTGTCGGCACAAGGAGTTATTCTAGCGGTTGATACAGTCTCTGCCAAGTGGTCATCAAGGAGCGCGAACAGTGAAGACGCGACCTGTTTTTCCACACTTTGCATTGATGAGCAGACAAACTGCGTGAATATCTTGAAGGAGCGGTCTTGTTTGCAGAAAAAGAGGCGCAGCTCATGCTTTCACATTAATGTTTGAATGCCAAAGTCAAGACTGACAGCCGACACAACATCCTTTTTCAGCGGCTTCCTCTTCCCAACGCTCTCAACGCACATGGGCCAACTTGTAAAAAGG
Organism: Torreya grandis; assembly: GCA_037957365.1. NCBI lineage: Eukaryota > Viridiplantae > Streptophyta > Pinopsida > Cupressales > Taxaceae > Torreya > Torreya grandis. The sequence goes on from JARHVA010003297.1 coordinate 1,402,128, forward strand.
CGCCAAAGTCTTTTCCAAAGGGGCGCCTTTACTTCCTCTCTCTCTCTCTATATATTGTAAATTCTCATTTGAGAAAATGATCTCTCAGCTTGTAAGGTGGAGCCTTGCCAAAATTTACCTTGAATAAAAAAGAAGCATTTTTGCCTCCATTTGAGCATGCACTTTTGCATATGCCTATGGCTTTGTCTTGTGTTAAGTCATTTTCCCTTATGCTTTCACATAATGATTCCAGCATGTCTAGTGTATTGTGAGTTCTTCTTTTGCAGGTTAGCCAAAAGTGTCTACAGCAGAGTATAGGCGCATGTGAACAGGCTGCCATAGTGTGTCTTAGAACACCTCTGGTAGTTCTTCCTCCTTGTATCTCCAGAGGACCCCTAGCTCACTGATGCAGGAGAATTTCTCATATCAAATGAAGTGTACATCAACTTGTTCTTGGTGGAAAGTGTATGCTCAAGCTAAGTAGATTGAACTGTTTTTTTGGTGCATCACCCTCTTAGTTTAGGTTTTGTTTCAGTATCTTTCTCTCTTTTCAAAACCCCCCCCCCCGCCCCCCCCCCCCCCCCCCCTTATATGTATATTAGCAAATATTACTGGAACAACTTAGAGATGCATCAGAGGGAGTTAGCTCTTATCTAGAGACTCTCCCCTCAGTTTTGCCAGACCCACAGGCAAGAGAGGAGTTCCCATTGTGCCGCGTGGAAGATAGGAGCTCAGCGTCCTATCAAGGGTGCAATCCACAGCGTCAACAGGTTCTCAACATCAAAAATACTCTTTGATTCCATCAAGCTCTAGCAATGAAATCTTCCTAGAGGTTTCGTAAAATGGTAGGCATGCCCTGGATTTCAATTCTAAATGAAAAATACCAAATTAAGAATAACACAAGATTTCCTCAAATTCCATCTAGCAAAAAAATGGCGGGCACTTTCCATTGATCAAGACAGGCCTTGATTTGTTATAATGTTTATATGTTTTCTTTTTACTTGAGTGACAAGCACATGTACCTGGAATCTGTCAAGGGCACAAATATCAGTCCTCGTCAATCATTCTTATTAAATACAAAATGTTAAATATCTTTAGTGTGCCATTTGAAAGCTGCAATATTTATCTCTAACATTCATAGCCCCACTATGAAGTGAATCATGCTTTGTTTTGGTATGGACTTTTAGTAGTGAACCTGGTTGAGAGATTGAATCTTGATAGGGATTGTAAGTTGACCTACACTAGGAAGTGTCCTATCTAAGTAGTGAAAACTGATTGCAGGCAGTGTCCTCTCTAAGGGGTGAAGCCTGATGAAACTGTAGATTAACCTGCTTGTTTTTTCCTATTTAACTGTAACACTACGTAAATCCACTTTTTCCTATTGAACAAGAATTTAAGAGACTATTTCAAATCAGCATTACAATGTTCTTAAGTGACATGTTTCTTCATCTTGGAAAGTGGTTGGTAAGAAATACAGATTGTTTTATTTAATTTTTCTGGTGTGTAGAATGTAGCATTTTTCATCAATAATATTTCCTCGTTGTTTGCAGAGAAATCAGGTCATCCAGTCTCACTCAGACTCTCCAGAAATTTGGAGTTGAGAAGATAGGAACTTGGATCCAGTGTTTGCAGATTGCAGTAAGTAGGAACTTCATGATTTTCGGTCACACCTTATTTATTCCCTTGATGTTTTTGGTCTGTTTTCCCGAGTTATCTGGGCATTGATTATTACAAACCTAAGCCCGTTGGTACAGCACTACTATTTGTGCCTTCGGTACGACATTGTTTGAGAAATATATTCCTATGTTAGATTGATTAGTATGGTATCACTCTATGCACATTTAGAACTTCATTGTAGAAGAATACCGTGGTAATAAAGTAGTACAAAATTTTGTAATACTATTGCAACAAACTTTTGTGTCTTTTCTACATTGGCAAATGGTGGGGTCCAATGCATTGAAGCCTCACTTCGTTGGCTTTACGGAATTTGGATAGGCAATTGAAATATATCTGTAATATAATCTGAGAACTATTTACACATAATACAACACCATCATCAACGGCTATAGCCAGAGTATGTCTGATGACCTGACAGTAATTTAGGTGGGTAAATTTTATCTCCCATAACAGTCATACCAATGCTAATCTCCTGATAAGAGGGAGGTAGCGTATTCTTCCTCCTTTACCAATTATCAAAAATTTAACAATGAAAATAACACAAGACTATATACATCTCAGGCCATATCCCATAGGTACCCATCACATAAATGAAACCAAGAAGAACCTATTCTCCTTGGACAGAAGCAGCAAAATAGAAAAAATAACCATGCATCCAAAACCAGAGATTGTGTACCTTTCATTGGTCTTTATTGACGACTGTTTGAATAACCCTTGCCTCCCAGTAGCTGGTTTATGTTTGTCTTGCAAAGCTCCTTTTAATGGCTTATGAATCCACATATTGTTGCCTTAAATAAACTCTTCAAGTGCCACCTTTTGAACCATACATTCCATTTTCAGAAAGCACAAGTCTTTGTGACAATCAAGTTTTTGTCCTCTAAATGATATTAACACACCAGATGAAGGATGCAGAAGGGAATCCCAAACTTTACCTGCTGCAAATTTCCATTGAATGTTGATGAATAATTTTTGAAGTATACAAAAATAGAATAAAGCTCGTGAGATGCTTGCATGCAATAAAGGAAAGCATACAATCATATCAATAGAAGAAGCTAAGATTTAATGCTGCACTAAGATAAATACATGAATTTACAATTCAATTCCATTTTTTTATCATGAGATCTCATTACCAGAATGGAGACCGTTCTATCAAATTTAATGAGGCTGTCTGCCTCCTATTTAGTGGGAGGAGAAACATTAACAACCAGAGCCTGCATCTGCATCCTAACTCCTTGGTTATTCAGATCGATACCAAAGCCATGAAGAGCAGTGTCACCACACACACACACACATCACTGGAGCAGCAGCTTCAATCCCTTGAGGCATCTCACCTTTATTTATCACAACCTCGCTATGATCTGACACCCCTCCACTACTTATCTTTTTGGTCGACTTTCTGATATCATCCCATATCTTGGTGGGATTGACCTGCACTTTATCCAAGCATCACCTGACCCAACCAACTGCAATTTATTTTTATTAAAATTAATTTTTATTGCAGTGCTGACATGTCATCTTTTTCCTGTTGTATAACCAGGATTCCCGGGCATATCTGCTTCTACATCAACATCTTCGAGTACCTTCTTTTCATATTCTAAACCGCTCCAAGTTTCTCCATACCATCTCCACTCATTCAACAAATTCCTCTGCTAAGGTGATAAAACCTTTTGTTCCTTTTACTCCATCATCCTAATAGCCTCCTTGCTAGAAAAACATAAGCTCTTTTGCCTTCCACAACGCTTCTTGCTCTTCCTGCTAAGGAACAAATAAAGAAATAAATTATATTAATGTCCACAGATGACCAAAAGTAGGTCAATGGGACTCGATGATACATCAGTTAACAATAGAAAGTTCAAGGAAAAGAGAATCCAAGAATCCAAAACAGGAATAAAAGTACACAAGACGAAGTAAAGTAGTGTACCACTAAAAAAGGTGGTAATGGAATCGATACAAATAGCAACAAAGGGCGAACAAGAGCTTCCAAAAGCATGTGCCAATGAAGACTGGAAGACCTCATCGAAAGTCTATGTCTGTGCCTAAAGTGGAGGAGCTGTTTGACGCATCGTCAATCACTGTGAAAATATCTAATAGTGCTTGTCGTGGAGTACCCAATGTTGGAGGGGCCAGGTTGGGAGATTCTAGGGGGAAGCAAAGAACTCTCTCTAGAATCTCCCTTAATATCCAAGGCTGATGTACTTCTTGTAATACAAAATAAACTCATAATGTGAGTCTACCCCTATGGTTTGGGGGGCGGTTAGTAAGTAGTACATCCATGTCGCTGAAAGGGACAAAGCTACACCAGTAAAAAGGAGCAGAGCCATGGTGCTAGGAAGAGTAGGCTGGGGGATCTGAGTAATCTGAGTAGCAATGATATGTTGAGCGAAGTGTCGCCTAACTGATCTGTCAACTCTGATATGTGATGCACCAATGTCCAAAAGGTGCTTAGTGTTCCAATCACCTAGATGGGTTGGAGAAAGAGGTGATCACCATTGGGGCTCTAGAGCCTCCAGGGTCCTCTTGTAGGTATCTACGGCGGAGGGCGACGGCCTCGTGAAGATAAAGAGCTAGACACTGTTGGTCTGGATATCTAAAGAAAGTAGATAGAGTGTTGCCTGAGTCCATGTAAAGGCAGTGATATATTCCCCGGATCTCATAGTCAATGGGGCATCTTAAAATGAAGTGTTCCTCGGTCTCCACCTCCTAGAGGGAGCAAAGATGGTAGATCCGGTCTTGAAGGAGAATGTGATGATCTTTTCAACTCGTAACTTGTGAGAACACACTCTCGTCTGGCCAAGGGGACACCTTAAGCCATGGGACTAATGGCGCTAGAGATAATGAGGGTGACAAATAATACCATCCACTACTTGTAAGAAATGATCAACATAGAAAACAAGCTTGGGGTTGAGCGGCTCAAGGGGGAAGATCCAGGTGGCCCATATATACTCTCTGTAGATGTCCTCTTTGACAACTCTAGTGATGACATCTTTTGTGGGAAGAAGCCCGAGGGGCACGTCCAAGGAATACATGAAAGGGGGTAGTTTATCAATAGAGATGCCAATAGAAAGAAGGAAAAAACTAGTCTCAAAGTACCAAGAATGTCTGTGTGTGGTGGGGCCCAGTGAAGCAATCCTCTCCAAAGAGCAAAGTGCTAAGTATGGATATCTCTTATGGTCAAAAGTTGAGTCCTCCAAGGACTTGAGTCTGTGAATGTAGAAAGTAAGCTTGACGATAGTATCAAGGCATAGTGGTTTGACGGAAAATTCAGCTTGGACAATGCACTTGTAAACTATGCACTTGCAATGGATCATGCGGTGTAACATGAGAGTCTGGACCCTCTCAATACAGGCCCAGTCAACAACCTCCAAGCTATGTCCCTACACCTCTGAAGCATATAAAATTGTAGGTTTGATAACTGTATCAAAAACATGTAACTTGGAAGGGATGTCCTAGAAGTGGATCTTGAAGCATTGACGTTCTAAGACAAAAAGACAGGCATACCCCTTGAAAAGATGTGGATGAGAGGCAGACTTCATGCTTAAGCATGGACTAGAAAAATGGAAACCCAAATAAGTGTAGGCCGATGAGATATTTGGATGTTCCCCTTTGTATAAAAACTGGAATTTGGAGGAGAGCAATTGGAGATATTGAAGATCATGAACTTAGTTTTACTAAGGTTAACCACAAGCTATCAGAGTTTGCAAAAACAAGAAAGGGCATCAAGTCCCTGTTGTAAGCCCTCAATAGAGTGTGAGAGGAAGACAACATCATCTACAAAATGGAGGATAGCTATAAGTACCTTATGCAAAATACATCCATCATCCATATGGGTATGCTACCGAAGAAACTCCTTAACCCATCAATGTAGATGTTGAATAGGGTTGGTGAGAGAGGACTTCCTTGCTTGACCCCAATGGTACTCTTCACAAAGTCAAAAATAGTGAGAAGTAAGAAATTGCACATTAACTTTCTCATAAAGCCTCCAAGTGGCAGCAATCAAGGAATCTAGGATGTCGATATCTCTCAACTTCTGGAAAAGCAAGTGTCTCGGAACTGAGTCAAAGGCTTTTTTGAAGTCAACAAAACAACAAAAAACTTTGGAACATCTGTGACAAGATTATTCAATAATAGCCCAAAGTGTAAAGATGTGGTTGATAGTTTGATAGTCACATCTGAGCCAACATGCTCCCTAGCTCTGATATGTGTAACACTATGGCATAAAGTTTGGAAAATGTATGCCCAATCATGATGGTCTTGTGGTTGCCATGGATAGAGAGATCTCCGGACTTATGAATAGGGTGAATAAAGTTCTAGGACCATGGTTGAATGAAACCTGATCACACCACCTTATTAAAGAGTGTGGTAAGGGGAAAGGCAAGGGAATCCAAACCATATTTGATGAACTCAACTTTGAGACCTTTACAATCCGCTGCTTTGCTAGTGCACAATTTCAAAAATAACTCTCTTGATGAAAGAAGTGGAGAAACAAAGGAAGATGGTGGAGTGAGGGTAGTGGTAGCAGGGTGGACTAGAACATCATCGTGGGAACTAGCATAAGAGACCCATGCTTCGGGGGTGATGTTGGAAACTATGGTTTTTCTTGGGAGAAGAGTACACTGCAAATTCTTAGGTGAGTGGTGGATATTAGCAAAGAGTGTACGCTGTCTAGATGCAAGAAACTCTTGTTTCTTACATTGGAGAAGACAACAATTCTCCCTATAGAGGGTGGGTATGCAGGGAGTGTCATGGGTTAGAGAAAATTGAAGTCTCTGATGGAGGGATTTACAGTCATCATACCATTGGTTCACAAGGCAACTTTTTTTGTTGGGTAGGGGATCTACAGTAATTTATAGTGTGGGGACAAGAGTCAATGGAAGCATCTTAGAAGGTTTGACGTAAGAACTCATACTTGGAATCTGTGGTGGGAAGAGGGAGGGAGTAAAATCCATACATAAGAAGGGAGAGACGGGAAGCATAGTCAATAGTGTAGTCATCATCAAAGTGGATAGTGGGCTAAGTCATTGCATTCAAATTCGTTGAGGATAAAATACATATAAGATTCGTTGCTAAAAAATATGAGATAAAATTCAACAAAAATAAATCTACTTGTCTTTACGTTAAATATTCAAAAACTAACCCGCAATTATTAAAAAGTCACATTATATATAAGTAAACATGTCAAAAACTTTAAAAAACATTTCATATAAATATTAAAAGCTATAAAATAAAATAAATTTATAAAAAATAAACTAAAAACTATAAAATAAAATTATAAAAAATAAACTATAAACTATAAAAAGTAAACTAAAGTTAAACCTAAAAAAATAATTAAAAACCAAATTGTATTAATGTATTCTATAAAGTTTTGTTATTTATAACTTTATAGAATACTGACATAGTTGAAATAAAATTGAAACAAACCTAATAAAAAATAAATCAAACTTACGGTTTACCTTTGTCGTTTGGGCGGATGAAGCTTGAGAGCAGTCCATGACTCCATATTGGAAGGCCCACGAATCACGATTGAGTCTTGGCACTTGCAAAGACAATCTTTAATTGCGCAACATCCCAAATGAGCCTAGACCGACACAGTAGACTTGCAGAGACTAGACTTTGTCACTCCAAAATGGCGTCACGACTTACAACAGACTCCACGGCTCGAATTCAAACACAAATTTCACGAGCTTGGTCTTAATTCTTCTTGGCTCTATCTTTATCACACAGTGGCTAGGATAAAGCGAAAAGACAATTTTTTAAAACATTTTTGCATCGACCTTTATCCTAAATCCTAAACACGAATTAAATTGCGATTTTTAACAAATTTTTGTGACAGCTTGGGGTTTGACCAATTTCAAAAAATTTAGTATAAAAATCAGCGAATTCGGTGACTTAAATTGTGGTATGTCTATTACTAGGGGCTATGGTGGAAGGGTGGAGGTGAGATGGGTGAGAACTAGTATGGAGGGTGAATGTCAAGAGTCAAGATGATATGGTCAGCAAGGGGGATCTGAGAAGAAATAAGGAAGCTATAGATGTGGGGGATGAGGGATCTGTTGGTGAGAATATAGTTCATGATGCTTGCACCATTGCCATAGGGGAAAAAATTGAATCTCCTAGAGTCATGGAAGTAAGAAAGTCCGTTGAGAATGTGGAGGCTTTGAGATTCACCCAAATGAAGAAGGTGTCTCCCATACGCCGTAATTGTAGAATTCCTGTCAGTAGAAGTTATTTGTAGACCAAACCCCTCTAGATCCAAGTCACGAAGACAACTTATCATGAGCAAAATCATGAATAGGCTTCCGGAGGTTCCCTGTACAGGGATTAAAATTTCCCAAAAGAATGATATCATCAATAGTGGAGTGCTGAGAGATCTCTAAATAGAGGTCAAGGTACGGGCCTCCATCAATGTGAATGATAATTGGAGATGTGATAGGGGGAAGTATCAAATAGCTATGAAGACGTTCCAAAAAAAGGTGGGCCCCTATGAATCTATAACCACAAGTATCTGGAGTGGGCATCAAAAGCCACAAGCGAAACTCTAGACCTAAGGCTGTCTTGAATGAGGCAAGCCACCCCACATGAGCCACAAACACCACCTGATCTGTGAGTCTCACAACAAGAAGCCGAAACCTGTGAGTACCCTGTGACTAGAGGGAGGGCCTATTTGGGGCTCCCATGGGTCTCAGTGAAGAAGTGAGATCTCGGGAAGCAATAACATCCTGAAAAGCACCTGGAGAAGACTATGAAGTGATATTGTAGTTCCAAAAAGCAATGGAGATGCCATCACCACCAATCGAGCCTAGAGGTCGTCATCATGTTGACAGTCTAGGGCGTGACCACCCAAGAGGGGGAGAATCATGAATGATAGCCCTATAGTCTCTAATGATAGCCCACTTGTTCTTTTTTCTGGAAGCTACAACACGACTATGAGTTTTCAGAAGCTCCTCCACCTGGAGTAGTGTGAGATCTGCATCTACATAGATTTTTCGCAGGAGTGAAAATATTTTATTTTTTGCTTTAAGAGTTTGCAAACACTCTTTTGTAGTTTGGAATTGGAGAAATGTTAACAATCAGATTCTACATCTCCTTCCTAACTTCTTGGTTATTCATATTGATACTAGAGTCGTGAAGAGCAGTGTCAACATGCAAGCAGTAGCTTTGATCCCATGAGGCATCTCACCTTTCTTTATCACAACCTCACTATGACATGATACCCCTCTCCCTTTTATCTTTTTGGACAAATTTCTGATATTGTCATGAATCTTGATGGGGTTGACCCGCATTTTATCCAGGCTTTGCGTGACCCAAACCAACTGCACTTTCTTTGTATTCATATTTATTTTTATTTCAATGTTGACATGCTATCTTTTTCCTATTATATAACCAGGTTTCCTGGGCATGTTTGCGTCTACATTAATATCTTATTAATGTCCCTTTTTCTAGATTAAAATAATTAATAATATTATTTAAGTTGGGTCCAGTCATTTCTACTCTTTTGGGCAACTTAATAATATTATTATTATTAAAATAAAAAGTATTCTTAAACACTTTAAAGCAAACTTAATAATATGACTAAGTGGCCAAAAAGTAATGTCGGCAACTTATGTTTTATTATTAAAATAAAGTAAGTTTGGAGTTTGAGTGGAAAAGGTATAAAAGGAAGTGGAGATTTCTAATTTTGTCATCTATATCATTTTTATAAATCAAAATTATGAGTTTGAGCAGTTTGCTTGACTTTCAACTTTAGATGACGAAACCTTTCTTTGGTATTCTAAAGTTGAAGACAAAAACCTTCAACCTTCAGTGAGGTGACTTCATTTCACGGGTCATATTGGGTAAAAGTGAGCAGTTTGTGGCGTCTAGCTACCATTCCAGGTGGAATGCAGCAGTGGGACAATAGTTGAAAGGGTGGTGCAGCAGTTTTCGGGGCAGCCAACCTTGTTTGGAGCCCTAACAAGTGAAACAACCTGATTTGGTGCCCACTCCTATGGTAGTGAACCCCTTGGGGGGTTTTAAAGTGTAGTTTTGAAGCAATTTGGATGCCTATTTTGATGTTTGATCATGCATTTATACAACTGGTATTTTTATTGTAATTTCTAGCTATATATTTGGTTCAAAAATTCAGATTTTGAGGTATTTTGTATGGCTGTACTTTTAATTTTTGCAAGGGTTTGTGGCAATTGAATAATGAATTTTAATCTAAAATAACTGTTTCCATAATTCTGATTTTTTTTGTGGTTAGGGTTTGATAAAAAAATAAGAATTTGTATTTTATTTCAAAGGTTTGCAGTGATTTCCAAAATTGCTAAATTCTTCTCTAAAAGAGACATTTCAGTGGTGTTAGAGCCATCTCTTGGCCAGCTATGGGATTTGAATTGTCTACAATGGATTTGCAACCTAAGTTCTTACTGAAGGAATAATACATAGATCCTATCCAAGAGTTGTGGATGTGAATACAGAAAGAATAGACAAAACCAAGATATTAAGAATCAACTTTTGAAGCAGTTTTCTATCAGCGATAAAGCCCTAGAGTCATTTAAAAAAGCGCGAAAAAATGATCCTATTCAGGAAGCATGGTTAGAAGAAAAATGCGATAGAGATGAGGTCAAACATTTTGCTTTTGATGAATATGATAAGAAGGCTAATATACATGTTTTATAATACCTTTGAAGAATTCTTGGAGGTATACACAAAAATAGAAATAGAAGGTTGAAGAAGGAAGATGGAGTAGCCCATAAAGGAATCCACCATGCAAGTGGAAGGTGAATAATCTTCAATAAAAAAAGGTATGAATTTTCATATACAAAAGGTTTGTATTAAAAATGTTAAGAACATACATTACATGTTGAATGCCGAATATCCAAGATGGAGGATGTTTCAACCCTAGAAGCATCTATCAATATTTCAAGCATTGCAAAAATTGAGTCATTATTGTGTGAGTGATTTTTAGAGTAATTATAGTGATGAGCACGCAAGGAGAATGTTTCAGTTGCTACCACTAATTATGAAATTTTGAATTACACGGATGGTTGTGTCAAGGCAAATCTCTTAAAGGCTCCTTCTAAATCAGAAAAATGAGGTAAACAATTGGATTTCAGCTCAAGGTATAAAAAGGAAAGACATATTTTGGGTTTGTTGTTTCATACTATGCCATTTCAGATTTGTTATCATCATGGTAAGCACTCGTGTAATGTCAAATCACAATATGGGGATGAGAGCACAACTCTATTTCAGTGCCACCATCATTCCAAGCATGGTGAAAGAATAAAGATAGAGCCTTTGGCTCAAAATGCATTTTGCATAAGGGTATGGAATACAAGTGACATTTTGAGATCTATAAAGGATAGAATTTCTGATTTCAATATCACTGTTGTTGATAATTTCATTAACCCATACAAATGGATAAGGAAAAAATCAGAATTGACCTCAGAGAAGCATAAGGAAAATATTATGAATGACAATGGGATTTGGTGGTGGAAGCACAAGAACCAAATATGTCAGCTACAAGACACAGATCAATAGCTGCAAAAACAAAGCATTCAGTATTTACAAGGTAATCAGATTCATACCAATACCATCATTGTTGGATTTAGATTTGATGGTTGGATTGAGAGTGCAATTGCCCGAACAATAGTCATATTTGCAAATGAATGTATCATTATGGGAGATGGTGATTGGTAATAAGTTGGCAAATGGCTCTCTTATACAAGGCCCATGGTATGCTAGACAAGGCAGCGGTAGTTTTCTTTTCTTATACAGGTTTTGATTCAGTTGCTAATATACTATTCAACACTAGCATGATACTCTCCATATATAATGAGTTGTATTTGTATAACTAGTTGTGTTTGCATCATCATGATCCGACAATGGTAGTCAAAGATCAAGAAAATAAGTCACAACACTGCCTACGTATCCTAATATGGAGTTTCGGAGATATTTCTAGATATGAACCAGGTAAACATCATGTTGATATTCAGATTTTTTAGAGTAAGTGTATGGTGATGTTTAGACATTATGTTGGCATATGGTACTCAAGCAAAATTCTGAATGACGAAGCGATTAAAGCTTTGAATCTACTCTAGCATTCTTCATCTTTAGCAATTGGATAGAAAGGGAATTCATGAGGAGCCATATAGGATACATAGTGTATCCTAACAAAGTTGTGAAGGATCAATCCATAGATTGTTCCTTGGAGATGAGTTCCACATTTGAAGATGAGATCATAGGTGTTGACAAAACAGAGATAGTTCCCACAAAACGCTTGATGAGGGAAGGTGGTAAGCACAATAGATGTTATTTTGTTGTTGTTCAAGGTCCTATGGCTTAACATTGCATGGTTTTGTTGGAGTCAAGCTACATACAGATTTGCCAACCTTGGATGTGTGAAGGAGAAGTCAAGGAGGATAAGAGTCTACGAAATGGCTTCACCATTCTAGATTGTAGACCTACTGTTATCCACATTTTCAGTTTTCCCAACATTTTGTTGGCAACCATACCAGTGGTTCCAATCATAAAGTTGAGTGATTTTCAGTTTGCCACTGTTGTTGAAGCATTTCCAGTCAGAGTGTGGTTGTTTTCAACCTTTAGTTTACTATCGTTGATGTATTTTACGAAGGATTTTCAATGTGGCATCTGCTGTACCATTCTTTCATCTGCTACTCGTAATAGTTCCAGCCCCCTTTACACTTTTATGACAGCCGTAAAAAGGTTTTCAGTCACTTGGTGGAAGAATTTCCAGCCTACTGTCAATGTTGAGGCATGTACAACTAGTGCAAATTGGTTTACAGCCACTACAAGTCTGATTCTAAGGAAGAAAATGCAATGCTACAGCCATGCTTGGGGTAGCATGAATGGGCCTTTGAAAGCCCATCATATGAATGGAAGATATGAGGAAAATGCAAGCAATGGAAGAAAATTGGGCAACATGTCTATGAGGCATGATGAAGCGATTGAAGGAGTGATGTTGGAAGCTTTTGATTTCCCTAATGTGTGTGTTCTATATGTAGGTTTAGAAATAGAGGAGATGCTTATCCAAGCATTAGAAGCACATGGTGACATCTATGGAAACGATGATGAGAGGATATCATCATATAATAGTGGAAGCATACCCAAGACAATTATGGACCTAATTTCTAGCACTAATGCTGCTGTCATCAATATTATCAACCATCACATCACTGCATGGGGACTCACACAAGTGATTTTGTAGGGGTTTCTAGTCACGGTAAAGAGTATTTTCTAGTTGGTGATGACTAATGGAGAGCTTTCGGTCCTTGTATGGCTACCTACTGCCTCTACATCGATCACATTATTGAATTTTGCACGGGCTTGCCATATTTATAGCTGTTACATCATTTCTATATTGCTGGTCTTAATATTTACAGTCATGAACAATTGTACATTTGTGCAATTTGAGAGGGTTTCCTTGCATGGTAATGTTAGTGGAGGGGTCCTATTATGGAAGACAATCATCGCAACGATCCCAGCGCTGATTTGGATGGAATTCCAAGCAACTTGTGGCTATTATGCCTTGTTTCCAGCTTACATGCAAGTTGTGTTGTGTCATGAATTGGAGGGATCAACCCACAATAACATTATGGGACCCACTAGAGCTCACGGCTATAGTCATGAAGCAAGTGTTTGGGATCCTTCATCATATGAGAAGAGCAAATGGGTACAACAGAAACATAGTGGTGAGCCCTTGGGGCAGCCTTTGGCCTTAAGGAAATGTATGGAAGATGTTTGCATACCGAGGATAGAAAACTTAATCAAAGGGGAACATATAGATGTGGGTAATGGATGGAGTAGACCCCACGATAATTTTTGGCAGAGGTTGTAGTACTTGACAGTTATGGGACAACAACACAATGGGGATATCATATGGCAGCTTTTGGTCTTGTGGGAGTTTGTGGGTGCCTTGAGACATCAACAAATTTTGGAGGATCATCTTGTGGATGAATTGCATTCATTATCCATTTGGGATATGATATATCATACTATGTTTTTTGGCAGGGGTTATCCCACTTGATAGGTACAAGGTCCAAGCTCTATGGGCGCTATAGCATGACCTATCACTTTGGCATAGTGATACTTGAGCATAGAAGGTTGCAATTGTTTTAGGGCAAGCAATTTTGGGAAGGGCGGACTATAATGTCCCCTTTTCTAGATTAAAATAATTAATACTATTATTTAAGTTGGGCCCGGTCATTTCTACTCTTTTGGGCAACTTAATAATAATATTATTATTAAAATAAAAATTATTCTTAAATACTTTAAAGTAAATTTAATAATATGACCAAGTGGCCAAAAAGTAATGTCGGCAACTTATGTTTTATTATTAAAATAAAGAGAGTTTGGAGTTTGAGTGGAAAAGGTATAAAAGGAAGTAGAGATTTCTAATTTTGGCATCTGTGTCATTTTTATAAATCAAAATTATGAGTTTGAGCACCTTGCTTGACTTTCAACCTTAGAAGACAAAACCCTTCTTTGGTATTCTGAAGTTGAGGACCAAAAACTTCAACCTTCAACGGGGTGACTTCATTGCAGTGGTCATATTAGACAAAATTGAGCAGTTTGTGGCGTCTAGCTAGCTACCATTCTAGGTGGAACACAGCAATGGGACATCAGTTGAAAGGATGACACAACAGTTTTTGGGGCAACAAACCTTGTTTGGAGCCCTAGCAAGGGCAGCAAACCCCTTGGGGGGTTTCAAAGTGCATTTTTGAGGCAATTTGGATGCTTATTTTGATGTTTGATCACATATTCATATGGCTTGTATTTTTATTGTAATTTCTAGCTATATATTTGGTTCATAAATTCATATTTTGAGATATTTTGTATGGTTGTACTCTTAATTTTTGCAAAGGTTTGTGGCATTTAAACATTGAATTTTGATCTAAAATAAGTGTTTCCAGAATTCTGAAATTTTCTATGGTTAAGGTTTGATAAAAAATCAGAATTTGAATTTTATGTCAAGGGTTTGCAATGATTTCCAGAATTACTAAATTCTGCCCTAAAAGGGACATTTCAATCTTCAAGTGCCTTATCATATTTTAAACCGGTCCAAGTTTCTCCATGCCATGTCCACTCATTTAACGAGTCAATGAAGTCTCTTGTTCCTTTTACTCCATCATCCTAATAGCCTCCTTGCCATACATACATCAGCTCTTTTGCCTTCCTTTATTCTTCTTGCTCCGTTCGCTTCCCCCTTTTCTTTACATGTTATTTTGAGAAACCCATTCCTCACAACGATAAATTGATAACAGAAACACAAATAACATATACTATGAGAAGGAAGGAGGGGTTGCTTTCACGCTTAGTATATATGGATGCCAATGCCATTATCTCCATTCAAAAGACAAGCCAACACTAAAGGTCATTATAGCCAACTTCATCCTTTGATCCTTTGACTATAAGTCGTTGCCATGATGTCACTCTTTAATCATAAACTATTGATAAAGGGTGAATGAGGTACTATTCACTACGGATACACAAGTCATCTTTTCTATACTCTGCCATGTTTTAGCTATATTGCAACAAAAAAAAATGTAACTATGAGTGACAGGGGATTGAGACAATCCAATCTCCTGCCAATCACACAATCCCTTGTACATTTTTCATGATTTGATAGTTATTATCTAGCCATAGTAGCATAAATCCTTTGGGGAAAAAAATCCTTTTTTGAAAAGTATTAGTGTTTTTCAAAAAATTGCGATTAATCGGGAAAAAATTAGAAAAACTTAAAACCGCTGAAAAATGTGGAAAAAGAAGAAGAAACTGTTCTTTTTTAAATTTAAAACCAATTCCATTACATTGAGATACATATTAGGCATTTCAATTGCATAGAGAATAGATATAGATTATGAGAGGAAGATAAATGAGATTGTGTGCCATCAAAATTGTTTTCTTTCATTAGTTTCCATACTATTCAAATTTCATTTCATTTGCATGTCAAAATGCATACTATTGCCGTTTACAAAGAAACGAAAAAGGGGAGGGAGCCAGTGGCAACGAGGTAGACTAGGGATCAACAGGTCTAGATGTTGAAGCTCCAAGGTTAGAGCCTCATTTGATTTGAGAGACAACCTCGGTGTCGGACCCAACCTTCTCCAACAAGTCAAATTCAATTTCGTCATAAATATGCTCATCATTATTTTTGAGCCATTCAAATTTTGGATCAATCTCATCAAGGTCAACTAATTGATCGTCCTCAATAGTACCAAACATTATCAAATAGAATGCATAAGTTAGTGACTTTGGCAAATAATAATTAACAAGAATATAAATCAACTTTCCATATGAATTGAGAATTGGAAATGCAACATTTCTTAACCTTGAGCTTTCTTCATCTTCAAGCGAAGATTGTGGTGGACAAACACGAAATCATTCATCCATTTGTGAGTGATCCGATTGTGTTTTTTGAAATGAATATGCTCGAATACACTCTAACTACACTCGCAAGGAGATGAATTGCATGGCTGGCTCAAAATACTCATTGCCATTCATTGAAGGTGTCCAAAGAAATCCCATCATTGTGTTGCAAAAACAGATTTTGTCAACATTGTAACATGCACGATTCAGACAAAATTGAACACTTTCATTGTATGTGGTGGTTGTAGCACTGTTGTAGGAGGAATAAGTGCATTTGAACTGCATCCATGAGGCAAACTCAAAAAAATAGCACTTCTTATCGGTACAACTCCCCTACCAATTTCTTATTTGGTTCTGAAATTCGAAAGCGGGGGTCTAATATGTTTTTCCTCTTTGGTAGTCTTCAAATTCTTCAATCCCGAAGCAATTTTCACCATTTTTTTCCATTTCTAAGGTATCCTCAACATGTTTTATTTCCGTTAATTCAATCCCTACAACATTTGTAGTTTTTGAACAATGCATCTTCTTTTTGCAATATTCAAAGGCTGTCATCTTCCCCGGAATATTTTCCTCTACTAATAGGGTTATGGTTAGGGTTTTACTTGGTCTTCTCGCTTTACCTGGATTATCCCTCAAAAATCAAAAAAATCTCTGAAAATCATTTGAAAAAGAGGAAAAAAATCCATTTTTTACTATATATAGCCAAAAAAATCACATTTTAAATGCGCTTTCCAAAAAATCGTGATTTTTTGGCAATTTTAGGGTAACTTTCCACGATTTTCAACGGGGTTTCTGTAGTTGACTAGGAAAAATCACGATTTTTAGGGTCAAATAAAGTGTTTTCTGACACGTTTCAAGTATACTCGCGATTAATCACTCTCACGCTTTTTTTGGCGATTTATGCTACTACTATCCCCACTAGCTGAAATGTGATTTCACATTATGGTTACAACATGGTCTTTGCTTGCAGTCACATTGGCAAGGTAGTCTGCCATTTTGTTGGCGCCCTTTTGCTTGTGGGAAAACCTATTTTTTTT
The DNA here is from genome assembly GCA_037957365.1 of Torreya grandis. Lineage (NCBI taxonomy): Eukaryota > Viridiplantae > Streptophyta > Pinopsida > Cupressales > Taxaceae > Torreya > Torreya grandis. Next base: position 1,419,188 of record JARHVA010003297.1, read on the forward strand.
AAAAATCCCCAATTAATGGATATCTTGGAGAAGGGAGCTGATTTTCCAATGGTAATTGTTAATTTGCGTAATATAATTCAAAAGAGAGCTTAACACTTTTGAATTGGTATCAGATAAAATATTCCCCAGGGCATCCTTATGGGCCTTAGTTAAGGAAAATTCTGTCTACTTTCCCTAGAAATATTTTTAGTTTGAATAACAAGCATTTTTTAAGGTATGCCTTGGATAAAACTGTGTAATAGATTTAATAACTTGATTTTGACAAATCCAAAATTTACTTTTATCCCCACTGTCTCTACATTTCCACCTGCGCCTGCAATCCCTGGTTTATTCTAGAGTCATCATCTGTATTCAAGTTCACAAGATCCTTAGGAGTTGGATTCCACTTGGTCTGATTATTCATACAAATGCCTTTTCCATCTTGATAATCAGGGGTTTGGATTTCCAGTTCTGGGGAATCAGGATTAAAGACCTGGAAGTTTTTAATGCATATGGCTGTTGAAAAATTATATTTTCAGTTCGGGAAATATTTCTCAATGCACATGGCAGTTGAACACATATTTTCTTGGTTAAGGAAATATGGTGTAAATACAGGGGTTTTCTTTCTAATATATGCTTGAGGACATTGTTGGTTTCATTTTCTGAATTGTGATTTCTCATTTTAAATTTTTTTGGTGTAGGTATCTTCAGTCATCATGTTTTATTGAAAGTTGTCTTTCTCTTGATTATTAAAAAAACGTGCAAACAGGTTAAGATTTTATATACCACCGAACAGAGGATATGCAATCAAATATTTTATGAGCTTGATCCTCATAAAGAATGCTGCTTCACAGAAGTTACTGAACCAAGCATGAAATGGCTTTTGAGCTTTGGGGAAGCCGCATTAAAAAGCCGGAAGTCACCAGAGAAGCTATTTTTATTTCTTGACATGTATGATGCAATGTATGATCTTCTACCAGAGGTACATAGCTTCTTTTAGTTTGTAATTTTCTGTAATATCGTGACAATGAAATAGATTACATCACGAGTTTATTTTAGAATCAAAGCTAATTTATAAATGAATCTTTTTATACATTAAATTATATATGTTTTGATTTTGTAATATTTCACAAATGACAGACAGGTAATAGGAATCTGTTATATGATTTATCTTGGTTTAATTTCCCTTGGGGGATCTGATATGGAAACCGTTCCTAAGATAATGTTGTAATAAACCAAATTATTAGGATTGCATCTAGATTCAACATTGGATTTGCATGGATCTTGTAGTAGGTAATGTGCCATCAAGTTCCTTTGGACTTCTCAATGTTTAATGTCTCATTTCTTTCCCATCTTCTTTTTCTAATATTTACCATTTTGTGTTTATCCCTTCTTATTAGATTCTATTCCTAGTTTTAGATCTAAACTTAGTTTCGGTTTTTTTTTGGGTTGTTGGTGTTCTTTTAGAAATCCCGATTAGCTATTGTAACTTGTACTTCTGAGTCCCATCGACTTACTCTGGTCATTCACAAACATTAATATAATTTTTTTGTTTCACTTTTTCTCTTTTTTGCTTTGAAACAAGTTTGCTACATTCATATTCTGATGGTTTGCTATCATTGATTTCTGGTACTACTTGCACATTTTTGTCATTAGCCTCTGACAATTGGCTTTATCCCGTGCTTCCATGGATTCTTTACATGTCTGCATTGTAGTTTAATTTGGGGAATTAACATTTTTTCCCCAAAAAACTTTCAATCCAACCCTTTGAGTATTTTGTTTGTGTCATTTCAGTTTACACTTGCTTGGAAGTGGTCATCATCAAAGTGGTGGAAACTTGGGAAAGTTCTCAATTTTCAGCTTAGGGGGATGTTTTAGAATAATAGACTATCTTCTCATCCCGCTATTAGAAATGTAATATCATCTTTAATATGAAAAATTATTTACAAGGTGGAATCTATCAAAGGAATTTCTAAGACCAGAGGTTTAGGAAAAATTCTTTCTGCAAGGTTGATTGAGAAAGAATGGTGATCAAACATAACCAATTCCTCTTGGACTGCATGCCGAAGAGCATTGATGGTAAATGTCTATTAAACTACACCTGGGTTGAGATCACATTCCTAAACAACAAGGCTTGTCACTCGCATTTACAACCATCCATGAACTTGGATTCACTGTTCCTTTCCATCCCTCATATATGGGCTGGAATGCGTATACATCATGACAATATGGTTTACAATTTATCCCAATTTGGCTTCATTAAGTTATATTCTTCTTAACTTTGTACGTAAAATTTCTATGATATATATTTTGATAATTTGCATTGTACAGGTCATATTTGAGTGTCTCAATAGATGTAAACTGTTATATCATCTATGTAGCATTCACCCAAAAAAAATTTAAACCTTAAAATATAGGTGCCACAACCCTTGCCCCTTACAAAAACTGCCATTCTTATATAGTTTATTGGATTGTTGTGAAGTTACTTCTTCCTCATCATATTTTGAGTATCATAGGCAAACTACTTTTATGACTAGAGTGTTAATTTTTTGTGGGATTTGACCCATGTGTTTTTAAGTCAAGAAAACATTCACGAGTAGTCATCACACTAATGACATTTTCCCTCATGTATGTTAGTAATAATTACAAGTAAAGGGGATCACTTAGCACACAAGCCCCTTTAAACATTTGTTAGTAGGGGGAGGAACAGTAAATGTAATCCACTGCTTCGGGATTTTCACCCTCTATCCTCTTTCCCATTGGCAAACCTTTTGGAGCATGTAGTGCATTATAAATCACTGTTATCTCACAATTCCTACCAATATGAGATCAACCCAATTACAATTGATCATGCTTGTGTTAAGTAATTTAAGGGTTTCACATATATTTTTAATTAGAGTTTTTAATTTTTATGGGATTTGACTTGTGTGTTTTTAAATCATCTCAAGATGATCAAGAAAACATTCACGAGTAGTCATCACACTAATGACATTTTCCCTCATGTATGTTAGTAATAATTACAAGTAAAGGGGATCACTTAGCACACAAGCCCCTTTAAACATTTGTTAGTAGGGGGAGGAACAGTAAATGTAATCCACTGCTTCGGGATTTTCACCCTCTATCCTCTTTCCCATTGGCAAACCTTTTGGAGCATGTAGTGCATTATAAATCACTGTTATCTCACAATTCCTACCAATATGAGATCAACCCAATTACAATTGATCATGCTTGTGTTAAGTAATTTAAGGGTTTCACACATATTTTTAATTAGAGTTTTTAATTTTTATGGGATTTGACTTGTGTGTTTTTAAATCATCTCAAGATGACCTCCATGAGTAGTCATGACACTAATGACATTTTCCCTCATGTCTGTTGGTAATAATATCAAGGCAAGGGGACCGCTTAGCACACAAGCACCTTCAAGCATTTGTTAGTAGGGGGGAGGAACGATAAATATAATCCACTACTTTGGGATTTTCACTCTCTAACCTTTTTCCCCATTGGCAAATATTTTGGAGTATGTAGTGCCTTATAAATCACCCTAGTTCACAATTTTTATCAATGTGAGTTTAACCCAACTACAACCCAATCATGTCTGTGTTAAGTAATTGAAGCTTAAATGGGTATTTTTAATTATATTTTTCAATTTTTGTAGGATTTGATTCGTGTTTTTAAATCATCCCAAAATGACCTCCATGAATAGTCATTACACTAACAACATTCTTTCTCATGCATGCCGATAATAATTACAAGGCAAGGGGACCAGTTAGTGAAATGTTTATAGTGAAACTACACTACCAAGAACAAGTACAAAATGATAATTGCATAACATACCATAGCATGGAAGTATAGGGAAAAATAGCAGATTTGTGTTTCTAGTAGGTAGTGCTTAATACAAATATGTGCAGTATAGGGAGGACTTGATACAATCATCCTTTTTTTGACTTACATCACTTTATTTATGTGTCAAGAAGGCCCAACATTTTTTGGTTAAACAAAACCATCAACAATCGAACATATGAATGCGTCATTACAAAACTACCTAAATCCAACAATACAATCACTAATCACATAATAACATCGGCTACTAAATTATGTAATTAATTAGACATTGAAACCCATGACAATACCATTACGATGAGCTACATTCTACTCCCCTTAAAACAAGTCATAGTCCCTTCCCACAAAACCCATATACAACATGAAAAAAATACGAGAGGGAAAAACATTCCAACCATATCCAGAGGCTTGGCTGCTAGAATTTGGACAAACGGTCCTACAGGTGGTTGTACAGTGATTTAAGGTGGCCATATGGGTGGAAAGTTGGAGGGGGATGTACGATGGTAGTAGGGATGAATGCACAATGGTTTTTGGTGGTCATACAAAAGATGTGAGTGGGCATATAGCAGTTGTGGGAGTTGGGTTGCTGCCAACTACTGACATTGGTTGATAGAGCATTGGGAGGTTGAGCTTTGGTTGATTGAGCATTGGGTGATAGAGTGTTTGGCGGTCGAGTGTCAGGTGGCTAAGCATCAAGTGGCTGAGCATTAGGTGATGCAATTCCAAGTAGGTGTTCATATGTTGTTGACATCGATTGACTGAGCGTCGAGCGGTTGAGCTTCAGTCGACGGAGTGTCGGGTGATGTAATACCTACAGGTAGTTGGCTCACTATAGTCAGCTTGATGAATTTCAATTTGGTTACACTGTCAAACTGGTAGGCCAACTTATCATCGAACTATGCAACATTGACGTTTTATTCTTTGAACTCTGGTGGGTAAGCCAACTATGATGTTTACAGTTTAGAAGGAATTGGCATTACCTACATATGTTTATGATCATCTCACTATAAGCCTTGGCCTTCCTCAATCTCCATAATCTCAACATTATTGCAATCAGGTTGGAACACTTCACAGTCTTCCATTTGTAGACACTCAAATTTGATCATTAAGTGCTTGACAATGTTTAATATTGACATCCTTACCTTGCTTGCCCTATTATTCATCCTGTTAACTTGATATCTATACAGGACTATTCTACAAATTGCCTTGTAACCACTCGGTTAATTATTCAAACATCCCTATTTTTCTTACAACTTCTTGTCAGACCAATTCCAGTATTTTTTGTCCTTTTGGGACAAGACCACGCTAGGTTGGATAGGGCCACATTGCAGCTGTGTCCACTAGTGTGGTCTTGTTCCCCATGCCCCAACAATAACTTTTTAAATTTAAGACCTTGCATCTTACCCCACCTGCACTTTTAGCAAGGTCGGATAGCGTAAATATTCAAAAGATTCCCCTATATAAGCACATCAAGGCTTCTCAAAGCATATCTAACAATCACTTGGAATTTATTATACACATTGAGCAAAAGAGCACTATTTCTTCCAATTCCATTTCTGAAGCATTCTAACAATCATAGGCCAAGTCTTAATATCTTTTATTATAGGTCAAGGTTACTCATTGTTGTTGACCATTTTTGGTCCTGCAGGCCAAAAAATCGGTCTCCCTTTCTTTCTTTGTTGTCCCAGTCTTTGATGCCTTCACCTTGCTGCAATCGTGGTTTTTTTCCTTTGTCGTAGGCCTGTTCCATGAAAGAACTGAGTGATTTGAGTCCTGTAGGTGTCGAGTTAATCTGAGGCTTGTTTTGCTTCAGAAAATTACCTCGGGCATGCCTTTTATTGCAAAGGAATGGGCCAGTTTTAAAGAAATGCAAGTCTTTTATAAACACTCCGAAGGGCAGGAAGGTGCCAAATGGGGCTATTCAAGCAGGTTCCGAAGGACATTTTGGACACAAGGTGCCCTTGCGGAGGGCAGGGAACTCATTTTGAAAAGAGATCAAAGAGAAGGCCAAAAGGGAAGTTTTCCTTTGGAAGAAATGACAAAGAAAAAAAGGACAAAGGATTTCTTCGGAATTTTGTCCGAAGAAAATCCATGTAGAACCAAGTGTGAATTCCTTCGGACAAAATGCCCGAAGGAATTCCTTCGGACATTTTGTCCGAAGAAATTCACAAAGGAAGGCCAAGACATGAAAGCAAGATTTCCTTCGGGCAAAATGTCTGAGGGAAATGGGAACCCGAAGGAGCTTGAAAGATAAGTGCCCTTGCGGAGGGCTCCCAGTGATCAAAAAGGACCTTTTCCATTTTTTTCGAAGGGACACCTTCCTTTCGGGAAGGTTCGTTTGCAAAGGGCCGAAGGAATAACCAAAGGGATGACAGGCCCGAGCACGTCAATCTTAACATAATGAACTAGCTGTTGGAGTTGAAACATTCGGTGATGGGTGCGCGAATGTCAAATTTGAGACAGTGAAATAGTCGTTGGTTTTCGAATGGCGACAGGCCCGCAGACGTCAACTTTAATGGGATGTACTAGCCATTGAGGAAAAGCCAAGAAGAAACTTTTTCGGACAAGCGGCCGAAAGATTTCTTTCGGACATCTTGCCCGAAAGAATTCATGAGTGTGGGCCCGACGGAATTCAAAGGTGCATAAGACCCGAGGATAAACGCAGCAACCCACTAGAAAAGGAGCCCGAAAAAGGGAAAATAATAGCCCGAGAGCTCAAATTGCCAGAAAGTGACAAGAAATAGCAAGGAAAGAGGGAACAAAACAGAGAATCCAGAACACGGCTACGCACACATACGACAACATTTGGAATGTTCCAAAGGATGCACCCAACCAAGCACAAACACAAATAACAGTCCAGGTGGCACAAAAAGCGTCGGCACAAGAAGTTATTACTGCAGATGAGACAAAGCTACCCATGCTTTTGTAGTAATATTTAATACGTTTTAAGCACCAAAGTCAAGACTTGCGATTGCCACAGTATGGTTCCTTCAGCGGACTTCCTCCTTCCTAGGCGTTTAATGCAGTATGGGCCACTTATTCTGGAAGATGCCAAAGTCTTTTTCTTTATGCTATATATTGTAACCTCTCAGTTGAGAAAGATATCTCTCAATTTGTAAGGCGAAGCCATGCCAAAATTTTACCTTTGATCAATAAGAACGCGTTTTACCTCTATCTGGTTGGTTATACTTTTGAGTGTGTCTGTGTATCAATTATGTGCTCAGTCTTTTTAGCTTGATGCTTTCACTGATTGACACCAACATACCTAGTGTAGCCAGAGCACCATTTCTGCAGGGTAACAGGAAGTGCTGCATCTGGAGCACAGAGATAGAAAAAGAGTTATCAGATAGTGTGTTCTGTAGCGCCTGTGGTAAGTTCATTTTTTGTCTTCATTAAGTCCCTATTAAAGCTCCCTACAATCTGGTCTTTTTGTCAAATAAAGTGTCTGTTCGCCCTCTTCTGGTCTGAAGTGTTAATATAGCTGAGTAGATCAAAATCATTTGGTGCATCACCTTTTAGATATTTTCTATTTTGGTTATATCCTTCTCCCTTTTCACCCCCCCTCATTGTTAGCAGTGGTAGTGAAAGACCTCAGAGATGCATCAAAGGGAGCTAGCCCTTATCTAGAGATTCTGCCCTCAGTTTTGCCAAGCCCACAGCAAGAGGGGAGACTCCATTGTGCCGTGTGGAAGAGAGAAGCCCAACCTTCTTTCAAGGGTGCAATCCACAGCGTCAACAATTGTCGAGCAATCAAATAAATTTATTTAGTTGTATTCATATAACAAAGTCAAGATTCACACACTCACTTTAGGAGGGAGAACTACATCGACTTGTGGCCCTTTTTTGGCTATGTAGGTAGCACTCTGATTACATGGGTATCTCGGCTATTCTCCTAACCCTATTCCCTCCTTTTGGCATTTGATCTCTATTGTATTTATTGTGCAAGAATCAGGGTTTTGTTATTTTTAGGTCTTTCGTGCATCAAATCAGGACACAGTCAGACAGTAAACCCTCATGGACAACCACATGCACTTAGATCATAAAATCAGTCACACAATTAGCTAGGATGTGACTACAGCCAACGGACAAGGCCGTAGTGCATCCTTGCCCATCTAGCGTGGCCTTGTCCCAACAAAGTTTAAATTCTTACTTTTGATTACGACATAGTTCATAGGTTTTTTGAGGTAGTTTCTAGTCACATTCAACCTGCACAGTCAACACAAAATTAGTTTGAGGGAGGTTTGCATATTTTTTTGTCAATTTACTATTTTAAACTTATTTCCAATTCTGTAAATTTTGTATTTTACATTCAGAACTGTATTGTCATGTCCCCTTCCAGTTGACATCTCTCAAAGTTGATGATTAGCCTATTATGCGACCCTCGTAAGCTGATAGGATGGATAAAGGGTCTTGATGGAGCTTGGCTAGGCTTCGACTGTCAGAATTTTTCCAATTGGCTTTCGTTCGGGCTCTTTCGAACACTGTTTGCCTGAGTTGCTATTTTTTAGGGATTTTTGGCACTCAGCGGAGCACCCCTATTATGGTCTGGTCATGTGCAAAATCACTCCCTTGTTCGCCAGCGTCAGACGGTTCGAGAATCGGATACTTGTTGAGGGAGATATTAATATTTAATTGATTTAATTAAATATTAATCTTATATGACTTAGGCATTTTGACTCAAGGGGGCGTTCATTATGAAGGAGGCCGTTTTTAATTATATTCTATAATTAAAAATGTGTTTTTAAACTATGGAACAATTAAAAAGAAGAAAATCCGAATTTTTATTAATGAAACCCTAATTAGGGGAAATCGCATTTTTTGAAGGATATAAGGGTTTCTCATTGGGAATCGTGCCATTTTCATGATTGAAGTCAATTTTTTGCTAAGTATTTTCTTGGAAAATAGAGCCAAGGGTTCCAGTATTTAATTTGCATTGGAGAACGTGCAATCTTCAGTGTGTGCAATTCGGAGGTTGTGAAATACCAGCTGATCTATTGCCAGGCAGAGAGATAATTTCATACAGAGGTTATCACACAGATTCACAGGGATTTATATATTCAGGGTTTTGGTTTGGAAAGCGTCCAGGAAGGGATCTTCAATAGTGGCGCAATATTTCTTGAGATCTGCCGCTCAGCCTACAGGCCGTACTACATTTTTTTGCTGCTGTACGGAATCCGTACACTTCTTGTACCAGGCCGTACATGCAAAAAAGGGGCGTACTTCCATTTGGGAGCAAATCGCCTTTCTTTTGATCAGTTCGACTTTATCAATTGGAGTGCCTATACACCCGGCATCTTTTTGGAACGTCAAACGCAGGGAGAAAGAGGTATTTATTACTGCCGTACCATTCCAGGGCAGTTTCAATATTGCAGCAAATCAGGGTTTTGACACAATTTTTTTATATTATTTGTATGCATGCAAAAGATCCTCTATTGTAATCATCTGAAAAGAATAATAAGATCATAGATTAGCCAGTTACAAGGTTTACTGCTTCAGTATTTATTTATTTGAATTTATACGATTTTTTTCTTGCAAAATTGCATTCTTCTTTTATTCATGCAAAAACACCAAAAAAATTCAAAATACACAAAACAATCCAAAAACATACAGTTCTAGAATTCAGGGGAAATAGGGGTTTATACATGTATATTCACTATATTTTAGTTTCAATAGTTTAAATCTATTTATTTGATTCATTTCAATTCAAAGTAGATTAAACATTCTGGTGAAGCTCTAATTTTATTTTTAGAACACTGCTTGCTATTTGCTTGATTTTTGTGTGGTTTAGAGTTTTCGCTGAATTTCTGATTTCACAAAAATTAGAAAGTCTTGATTCCTTACCAAAAAATCTTTCGAATCTTATTTTCTATTTGCTTCTTGCTTTTTTTTAGAACTATGTTTTGGCAGTTGTAAAACTACTTAGTGACTGTCATTGTGGCTTATATTTTACATACATTGTGGTGTGAGGTGTTCTAACTCAATATTCATAGTCATTGTACAACACTAATCAGGGAGTTTAGTTTCCATATACCTCATGATATATTGAAAACACCTAAGATCCCTTGTTTATACCATAGGAAGTCTCTTTTTGCCGTTTGATTTGTGGTGCACTTGAGAGAAGCGTATCGCCTAGAGAAATTACTCTCAATGTACTCTCAGGAATGGAGTTAGTGGGCTACACGCATGGTTTTGCCTTTGTAGTTAGTGCTCTGAAACATTGGGCCGACACTAATCAACTAACGAGCAAGTATGTTTGAGAACCCACATAATAATTCAAATCCTTGCCTAAATCACCTTTATACCTTGATTTTTGCTTGTATTATATTCACTCATTAGATCTGTTGTATTCATAATGGGATCAATGACTGAATGCTTCTTTCATATGTTACATAGGCTTATGAAATTTCTTGTAAAATCTTCTTTTACTTTTCAAGATTCTATTCATTACGTATGTACATGGTTAAAATTCAATAATATTCAAAAATTTACCTTAGAGCAATCATATTTACATTGTACTTCATATTGTTATAATATTCAACCCGAATTACTCCACAATCAATAAGCCCCAAAAAACATGTAAGCAAAGTTTTGTTATTAATAAACCTCAAAATGTTCATGTTGATAATGCTTGATGAAGTAAAGTTCTTCATGTTTCTTGCTACCCCACCCTCGTTGGGGTAAATTCCTCAATCTAAAGGATTTGACATCCTAGATCAATTAAAGAATATTAATGCCAAAATTTCATTGCTAGAGCTCTTACAAATAATGCCAATATACAAAGATATCTTATATGAGGCATTACGTAATAATGCTAAACCTCCATATGTAGCTTCTATTATTCATATTATCCGATGGACAAAAGAAGATCTTCCCCCAAAGCATATTATCGATCAACATTTACCTTTGTATATTCAAGTCTTTGTACAAATTAAAGTGGTCAAAAGAATACTTGTCAATAATGGACCAGGATTAAACTTTTGTAACATCTCTTTCCTAAATTTACTCAACATAACGGCAAAGGATATAACTCATTCAAATAAGAACATTTGTGGATTTCACAACATTTCACGCCAAGTACTTGGGCAAATTACATTGAATATCAATTTGGGCCCATGTACTCTTGCCACTGTTTGCCAAGTTATGCCTAATGATCTTAATTACAATCTTTTATTGGGACGACCTTGGACTCATGACATGAATGCCATCCCTTCTACATTTCATGCATGTCTTAAGTTTAGTTATCAAGCTTATCTATGTACGTGTCCTTTGGATAAAGATTATTTCAAATATTGTGCATTGGTCCATCCTATGGATATTTATGTCCCATATATGTAGCCTTCTTCCCTTGAAGTATCAACACGTACTTCACTCATATATTTACCTCCATTAGTACCAAATTTACTTGACCCCTCAATCAATTTCAATCGATATGGTTTTGGATTTAAATACTTGCAAAAGTATAAATACACCGTTGGACAAGTGTTGGCAAGCATGACCAAGGTTTTGTCAATCCTATTACTACTTCCGCCAATGAGGGGAAAACTAGTCTTGGGTATAATGGTAAGTCCACCGCCCATGGACTAAATCAAGTCAAGCAACCTCCCAAGTTCATACTTGATGCACATATGCGCTTTGAACATAATAATCAAGTTAGTCATGTTTCTCAATTATCATTAGTATATCCTAAACTCATTGACAACACAACTTTGCCTAAAATCTTGACACTTGATGAATTTTCAAATGATGAGTCTCTTTTGGAAGATTTAGATGCTTATGAGGATCTTCCTTCCTTTCAGCGCAAGAAAATATTTCCTCATGAAACAAATGCACATGCATATTTTGGTGAAAGCAATGATACTATTGATCAAATGCAACTACATTCATATGGCCTCAATACTATTCCCACAACACCATATGTGGAGAATTGATCAACTTTGCTTAATGAGGAAACAATTGAATTTCATTTTGGAACTGATAAAGAACCTCGACTAGTCCTCTTAGCAGCCATGTTAAAAGACGGTGATGGCAAATCTCTTTGACAAGCTTTACATGATTATCTAGAATTATTTGCATGGGCATATAAAGACATGCCTGGAATTGATCCAATAGTGGCAAATGTATAACATTGTTTTATATCCAAATGCCAAACCAATTAATCATAAAATACGGAAAATGCATCCTAAAATAGCTATGTTAGTCAAAGATGAAATTGAAAGAATTTTGGATGTTGGATTCATTCAAGTTGTCGATTATCCTAAATGGGTTTCTAATCGTGCCAATGACAAATCCTAATGGAGATATTCAATGTTGCACAAATTATCGCAATTTAAACAGGGCTTGTCCTAAAGATGATTTTCCCTTACCCAACATAGATACGATTGTGGATTCTATTGCAGGATATGAAATGTTATCATTCATAGATGGTTTTTAATGATATAAACAAATCAAGATAAATCCTAAAGATAAAAAAAAGACATCATTCATTACACCACGAGGGACATTTTGTTATACGGTCATGCCTTTCGGATTAAAAATTGCAAAAGCAACTCATCAATGAGCTATGACACATTTTCTATCATCATATCCATAAAACAATTAAAGATCATGTCGATGATTTATTATCCAAATCAAAATATGGACAAGACCACGTTATTGATCTATGACAAATATTTGAAAGAATGAGGCAATATAACATACTTTTAGGCAAATTGTTAAGCTTTATCATTTCCCACAGAGGTATTGAAGTTTATACTAAGAAAGTTAAAACTGTATTGGATATGCCACCTGTTATAGCTTGGAATTGCACCCTTGTGAGAGAGTTCTTCAGGTTCTCTCACTTCCATCTACAAGCATGGAGACAACCTTAGGATGTGGGTATCCTATAGTGAGGTTGAACCTATAGGCTTTTTAATGAGGCTAGTTCCTCAGGTGCTTCACTTTAGTTCCTTGATTCCCACACTAAAATCTACTAATGGCTAAGGAAAACGGATAGGAGGATTAATTGAAAAGAAATCTGAGCTAAGGGAGGTGATGCACCAAAAGTAAGTGATCCACTTGGTCTGGGGAATGACACTAATTCAGAATAAGAGAAGTTTGCTTACACAACCTCCTAACCAGCGAACTTGCATAAATATTTCGTAAACTAGGCTCACTGAACCATATGTGAAGCGAAAAGGGATTTCTAAATCCACATTAAGCGTCCATTAATGGCGGAAAAACTCAAGTTCAGACCTGCAACTAATTGGAAAACCCCTGAAAATAAGCAAGAAAGAAGGACAATAAGGTTGGAAGGACGCTTCTTCACAACGCTATTGTGCACAAGCTAACTCAACACAATTATTAGACGAAGAGATAGGTAAAATAATCTTTATTGCTTCAAAGGTCTATTACACAGTGATTTTCGCACAGTGATTCTATCAGAATCACCAGTCCGAGGATCATTTGCTTGGCTCCAAGGCCTCTATTTATATAGAAAAGGGGGGAGAGAGAAGGGGAAGAAAGAAGTCGCTGATGGTTGGAACTCTAATGTTGTCCCTAAATGCGCCGCCCAGGATCACTAAACAATCCTCTCGAGCCCCTCCCGTCTTTAAGTTTTTCTTTGGTGCATTTGAGAAGCCATGTTGTGAGCAGCTGGAATGTCTCTTCTTGGCATGACGCATTTAATCTTTGCACTCAAGATTGACGTGGCTTCTTTCTCTTTACATGCCCTGTTGAAAGGACGTGGGTCTCCATGCCTGGGAGTTCAAACCGACTCATGTTGTTTCTGCGTTTGGACGGCTGTTTGTCTGGAGCAAACCAAATTGAAGGACGAGAGCCTTCATAAATTTTCAGCTACCAGTTGCTTGGACTCTCCTGTGCTCACTGGTCATCCTTGTGCCACTTGTCCTTTACTGGTTGGCTCTTTCTGCTCCAGCTTACGTCACATGGTAGCCTTTCATTCATTGCATCATGATTCTCACATTGCTGGACCAAGCTTAAGTCAAGCACTTGAAGAATCTCGATTTACTCTATGCAGAGTAATTCGGGTTCTTTGATCTCTCCAACTTCGGACTTTCCCAGATCCTTTACTTATAAAGCTTTTTAAGTAAAGTACTTGGAGAAACTTTTTGTCCGAAGCTTCCTTCTTGCTTTCTTCTAAAATTACCTTTCAGACTTTTCAAAATGGACTTTCCCGAAGGGTGAGAGACCCTTCGGGCTTCCGCAAATGATCCTCTTGAAGGGAAAAATACCCTTCGGGAATTTTGAAATGGTCCTCCCGAAGGGTAACATACCCTTCGGAAAACTTGCAATTGTCCACTTGGAGAAGGAAAATCCCTTCGGATTTATGAAAGTGACCTTCAAAAAAGTTGATTGGTATTTCGAAAATGTTGAAAAGGTCCCATTTGCCGAAAAAAGGCCCTTCAACATTTTGAAAATGCCCTTTGGATTTTGTAGAAGACTTGTCCCTTGAAGAACCCGAGAAGCACTATCTTTCGAGATCAAATCGGGTTTGTCAAGCCCCTTTACTTATTTCAGGTTTCTGACTACTCACAACTTATGAAGTAATTGAGTAGTGCTCCTTGGAGAACCCAAAATACACTGTCCATGAGTAATTCGGGTTTGTCAACCCGAATAACTTCTATTTATAAAACATTTAGAAGTCAAGCACTGCTGGAAACCCGATTTGCACTGTGCCCTTAGAACCCTGAAGTTGTCACTATTGGAAAACCCAAAGTCCTCCCAAAGACTTGCCATTTTCTTGCCTGAAAGCTCCATTTTTCATACTTAGGCAAATTGTGATATGTGGGCCAAAAATGGCCAACACCACCAAGTAATTTAAAGCAAATTCAATGTTTACAGGGTCACATTCAAGCTATCAGATGTTTTGTGGCCCAATTAGCAGATAAAACACAATCTTTTACAAGGTTACTCAAGAAAGATACCAAATTTGATTGGGACAACTCTTGTCAACAAAGTTTTGACTATCTTCTAAACCCACCTATGCTTATGCCTCCCATTCCAAATCAACCCCTCTTATCATAATCATACATATTGGCTACCGACCATGCTTTGGGTGATTTGCTTGTGCAACACAATGACAATCACCTTGAACGTGCCATTTATTACATTAGTAGCACACTTCTTGATTATGAGAAAAATTATACTACTATCGAAAAGCTATGCTCAGCTCTTGTTTTTGCCACACAAAACCTGCGACACTATTTACTTCATAATGAGATTCATGTCATCACTAAAGTTGATTTACTTAAATATCTTATTCCAAAGCCCCATCTATCGGGACGTATTGCAAAGTAATTCTTCTTACCGAGCTTGATTTACATTTTATCTCACAAAAATCTATTAAAGGGCAAGTTATTTCAAGTCAATTAGGTGCTGCCCTCTTACATGATTCATTGCCCATTACTGCCGAATTTTGAGACGACTTTACTTCTTGTAATAATACCGTTGGAACATGCCAACAATTCAGCCATGTTCTGGTTTGTTTTCCAATTTCTTTGAGTTAGGCTGGAATACATATTCCCTGATCATTTCTTATGACCTCCCCACCCTTTCTTGTCCTTGACTGTTTTTCGATGCTACATCAAAAGTGAGTTTGACCCAGTCTTTTTTAAGGCAAAGTCTAGTTGATTGGTTTTTCAAATAACCATATGTAATTTATAGTGGAAACGGGTGTTCCAATTATAAGCTATTTGACAACCCAACATGTTTGAGGAGTTAAAACTCCCATCATTCCTAAAGTTAAGAATCATTTTTGTGTTCTGAATGTTGTATTTGATGACTCCAAAAAATTGCCTGGGCTGAGAATTCCTCAAAGATTCTAGCAATTCTTTCCTTCTAGATCTGCCATATAATATGACTTGGGGTCATTTGGGCGATGTGTTCAAGAATGTTCAGTTTGATTTTCATTTTGTTTTGCTTTTTTAAAGCTTGGTTGATTGTAGTCACATTTTTGCCTTCTTCCTCTTGGAGGGACTGAAATTATTTCCACAAGAAATTGGAAAGAGGGAAATTGATGAAGAGGTAGAGAATATATTATTTGTTCATTTTACAGTTGAGACAAACTGAAGGTTCTATAATTCCTCTTTTTTGAAGATTATCAACTATTAGAATTCTTATGTGACAATAGCCATAAACATGCTTTGATTTTTGGTCCATTATGTTTGTCTCCATTCTGATTCCATTTTTTGTCGACGATGTGGAGATTTCCATTGAAAATTTGATAAGCTGAAGCTATTGTTACATCTCCATGAGTAGTGTATATGTTAAAATCTACAGCTTATGAATAAAACAAACTTCAACTAAGCTAGTTCCTACTCTAATTCAAAACACAGCCTCAGATTGAGCAAATAAAAGATAGAAACAACTACCTTCACCTACCAAGCAAAGATCCCCTTCATTGATGTGGATTTGCTTGTGCGATAAATGGATGCTGGCTGCTCAAGGATTCATGCAAGATTTTGGCAACTGTACTTGTATTCGATTGTAGGACAACAAAAAATTTCTGCTTTAGATTCGATTCGATTTCATCATGGTCCAATGAATAAATGAAGGGTGGATTTATAGAATTTCGGAAGGGCAGATGGACATTTGAGATCATTTGATCAAATTGAAAACTTCAAATTTGGATGAGATTCAGTCAGTCAGTTAACTGATTTGTTTCCGTTTGAAGGAGTTGATTGATCGAGACTAGCTTGGATGAGTTTCCTTTTTGATCAGGGAGTTGACTGAATGATGACATGGAGTGGAGCATGGGTGAAGATAATTAGCATTTTTTATTTATTATATTAATTAATTATAGTGCATGGATTTAATTAGGTATATTTTATTAATTAAAAACAATTAATTAATTAATTAATTAATCTTGAGGTGAAGTTAGTGGGATTAAATGGTCATAGTGCAATTAATTGTTTAATGTGGTGTTAGTGTGAGCTAGCTAGGAATACATTGATGATAGGATTAGGGTGGATTAGTTAACGATGGATTGGATGATGATGACAAAATTAGGGTGTCTACAAGTAATATGGGGCCAAATAATATTTTCATGTGCTGTAGATAGAAAGAGTTTTCTTTTTCTTAGTTAAATCTCGAGGAGTTGAACACTATGACTGAGATTTTATTCCAGATCATCAAACATAGAGGTGGTCCGAGTATATATGCCTTGCTCATATTGTGAACAATAACCTGCAACTGTTATAACATTTTGATTCAAGTTGTTTTTTAAGTTCCCCATCTATGAATTGAGTAAGAAGGGTGTGACCATCCCAACTTTGATTCTGAAAACTGATTTTTTCTCTCTTCCTATTTGTGAAATTATGAGTTATTTGGGATTTGCAATTCTCCCCTTGATTTGATTGAATGTGCTTGTCCTTTTTTGGTTCATAGAGAAGTGGATAAAGCTTGTAGAAGAATCTTTTTGATATTGGTCGGAGAGAATGGTAGGCCATAGAATATTGTTTGTGTGATGCAATCTCCATTCAGTTTTCATTGCCAAAGCCTGAATTAAAAAAACACAAGGATTTTTAATATTGAGATGGCCTTGGATTATTGAAGTGATGATAGCTAACCATGAAATTAATGGGTACTTGAAACTCTCTTTTTTAGCTCTCCATACAAATTTTATTTGCCTTTTAAACTTCAGAGGGAGAGGAAGAAGAGAGAGGAGATAAGTAGGGACCACCTATAGAATTTCTTTGACCATCTGCATTCTTGCAGCAAAATTAAGCCATTGTTAGTCCATCTGCATATTTTACTGTGCTTTTTGGTTATGGTGTTGTTCCATTGTTTCAAATTTATCTTTATGTGTAGAGAAAATCCCAGATAGGTTGTTGGGAATTTACCTCGTTTGTAAGCTTTGTTTCTAAGGATTTAACCTTTCCTTCTTGTAGGGATGTTTAGAAAGAAAACATTTGATTTGATTTGATTTATTTCCTGCCCTGATGCGTCTTGGTAGATTTTAAGAATCTGGTTAATTTGAGCTAACTCAATTTTTGGAATAGAAGCAAAGGGAAGAGTATCAATGGCAAAGTGTAAATTTGAGTATCTTGTGCCTCCCTATTTTGCGGGTATTCCCTGAATTGTAGCTTTTTCTTTATCCTTTTGAAATATTCTACAGCGGTTTTCTCCAATAAGAATGAAAAGGCAAGGGTTGAGTGGGTCTTGTTGTTTGAACCCTCTAGAATGGTTGGAAAATATCTCCCATTTGACCATTAGGGGAAACCGTGTAAGGAGTTTGGATACAAGTATTAATCTGTTGGGTCATGTGTTGGTTGAAACTGTGTAGAGAGTCTGCTCAATTAGATCCTAACTGAGATTGTCAAAATCCTTGGAGATGTAAAACTTGATCTTTATACCATGCCTTTTTTGGGTCATAAATGAGTGGATAATTTCTCTTACTGCTATGATGTTGTCTGTTATTTGTTTGCCAGGCACAAACACTGATTGAGGAGAGACCAGTTTAGAGAGAAACGATTTCAGTCTGAAAGCAGTGAGTTTTTAGAGGATTTTATAAGGCTGTATTGCATAGAGAAATCGGTCTATATCGGTCCATATTATGTGCTTGGGATGTTAATCAAAAAAATATTTGTATAACTCAATTGTTTTAGTATTTTATTATGTTTTTCTGGATTCCTCAATGAGGAGAATCAATTCAGCTTTGATTAAATCCCAAAACTATTGGTAGAAGAGTGCGGAGAATATGTCAGGTCCTGGAGCTTATCTGGTTGGAAGAGAAAACAATGTTTTTGAGTTCTTATTCATTGATTGATATCATAATCTCTTGGTTATCATCTTCTTCAAACATCTTTGGAATCTAATGAAAAAGATTTTGTTGAGCTTGCTGCTTTTGTTCTGAAGGAGGCTCTTTGAAAGAACTCAGTGGCATAATAGAGGATTTGTGCTTCATCTGTTTTATATGTCCTATCTAGTTTTTGAATATGATGAATAATATTGGCGTGTTGTATATTTTTTGCTGAAGAGTGGAAGAATTTTGTGTTTGAATCTTCCTGCTTTATCCATTGTTCTCTTGATCTCTGATGCTAGTATATTTCTTCCTTTTGCTGTAGAGAAGCCAAGTGCTGAATTAGCTCATATTCTTTTTCTTCAATGAATTTGTTATGTCCGCATTCTCTGACTATGCCTTGATCCATTGCTAATTGGTCTTTTTTGCTGATTTTGTGCAAAGATGTTGCCAAATTCAGTTCTAAGCTAATTCTTTATTTATTTTTTGATGTGCTTAATCTTTTCTAAACATTTGAACATTTCAAATCCCTGAGTATTTGGGGCTTTAACTGTTACCCTTTTATTTCTGATGGAACAAAGGGTGTGTTCGCCACATCATTCCAACCCCTCCTTTCTTTTATGCTGGGGTCCTTGTGGTGTTGAAGTCAGTCCCCCATGATTAAGAGATCTTGGATGTTATTGTCTTGGAACTAATGTATTGGATTCTTTATTATAGTGATTCTATTGTTGTCCTGTGGAGGTTTGTATCTATTGACAATATTGATATTAGATCGAAGTTCACGGACAAGAAAGACAAAATCCCCAAGGATGACTATTATGTTTTAACAAATTTGAGAACATACCTTGCTGGGTTCCAATGACTAAGAGTTCTGGATTGGTAGCAAAAAAATGGTTTGTTTGTTGCCCCACATCCCTGCATATTGAGGTTGCTTTGTGGTTCTGGTCCTTGCAATTTATTATAGGAGGACCATGTCTGTTTTCTACTTTGGTGATATCTTTGAGATAATGGATTTTATTGTGGGCACATTTAAACCTCTTATATTCCATGAGACAATTCACTTTATGAGTTCATGGGGATTGAGCTTTCTTCAGTGATATTTGATGTGTGTGTGGTTTTGGGAGCCCTTATTTGCATCATTTTGTCAGCTGATTTTATTATGCTTGTGTCTTCATCTGACTCAATGTGTTCTCTCTCTGTTTTCCTTTTTTTTCTTTGTAGCTTGTATATTCTTTGGCTTCTAGACCTGTAGATTTATTGGGACAAGGTTTGCTTTGTGCTTATCTTTAAACTTACATTTTTTGTCATTAGATTCAAATGGTTTGAGAGACAATATGGAGGAAAACTGCATTGACTCTTGGACTGATTTTAGGTTTTTTGCTTATGGTTTTCCTTTCAGGGGGGCTTTTCTTTGTTAAGCACTTGCTGAAATTGATTTATCTTCTCCTGTGTCGTGTGAATGTTGGTTGACTTCAATATCTTGAGTATCCATATGAACTAGAGCAGCGAACAGGTTCTCAAGTGGTATTTGAGTTGATTTCTTATTGTTTCCTTTTCTTTTCTTGGTGCATGCTCTTTGAAATTTTGTTTCTTCAATTATTGGCTGATTTAATCTTCTATTGTCTTGCTGATTTGCTTTTGCATGTGCAAATGGATTCAAATGCTCTTGAATTTCTGTCTTTTTCTTCTGTTTCGGTGGATTTTGTGTGATTTGTTGCTCTTGAGTTGGGCAAACCCTTGCCATTTGACCATGTTCATGGAAACATCTACTTTGAATGGGATGTTTTCATAATCCAAGGCTTATTCTGACTGCTAGAGGCTTTTATAGATCAATGTTGATATAGATTCTGGCATAATTTAACATTCTTGGATTTTTTGTTAATTTAGAGGCCATTGTATATTATCCAATTGCTGAGCCTATCTTTCTTAAGCATGCTTCATGCCAATATTCACTTAGAAGCAATGGGAGTTTGATCCAAACAAGAACTGTAACAGGTAGATCCTTTGTTGGGTTGAAGGCAGGATACCAATGTTTCATAAACAAGTTATATTTCTTTAAGATCCACGGTCCTTCTTGGAAGGCGTTATCTATTCCCTGTTTGGTGCTGAAAAAATAAATAAAAATCTTTTTGGTATCATCAAGATGTCTAGTGATACAAATTGGTTCTATTTTTATTACACCCGTATTTTTAGAGTTTTGGGCCTTGGATGAGCATCCACAAGTTGGAATATTAGGGCATTTTATTTCAAGACTCATAGTTAATTTTCCATATCCTTAATGGGAAAAGTTACTTTGGCAGGGGCTTCCATTTTTAGGATGCGCCCATTTTCCTTTTTCGTGGGGAAGTTGGGACTTGAGATAAATTAATGTGCAATATATTGAAGGAAAAAGTATAGGTTCTCTTTACTTTGTGTGGCTGTTTCGTTTGAGGCTTCTGTTTAAATTTTGGGTTGGATTGCTATGGGGAAGAAGAGGGAGCTGAGGCGGACGTGGCCCCTTTAGATGTGATTAGCATTTTATGGCTAATCAGCTTTGGTTGGGTGGGAGCCAAAGTTTTTGATATGATATAGTTGTGGGTGTGTTTCATACTATTCATGAACTTTTCCAACTGTGTTAGCAATGTTATTGGAGTCAAATAGGGTTGTTGTCCCTTACTGACTCTCTTTGGGATCTACACTATGTATTGTTTTCTATACTTATTTTGTTGACGAATCTTCTTGTTGGGTGGGATCAAGGGCATAAATCTTCGGTGGTCTCGTATGAAGGACTCGAGATCAAGGAAGGAATTGTTGACGTTGTGGATTGCACCCTTGAAAGAAGGCTGAGCTTCTCTCTTCCACGCGGCACAATGGAGACTCCCCTCTTGCTGTGGGTTTGGCAAAACTGAGGGAAGAATCTCTAGATAAGGGCTAGCTCCCTTTGATGCATCTTCGAGGTCTTTCACTACTACTGCTAACAATAGGGGGGTGAAAAGGGAGAAGGATATAACCAAAACAGAAATTATCTAAATGGTGATGCACCAAATGATTTTGATCTACTTAGCTATTTTATCACTTCAGACCAGAAGGGGGCGAACAAACACTTTATTTGACAGAAAGCCCAGACTGTAGGGAGCTTTAACAGGGGGCTTAATGAAGACACACAGAAAATGAACTTACCATAGGCGCTGTAGAAAACACACTGTTAGATAACTAATCTTTTGTCTCTGTGCTCAGATGCAACACTTCCTGTTAACCTGCAGAAATGGTGCTTTGGCTACACTAGGTATGTTGGTGTCAATCTGTAAAAGCATCAAGCTGAAAATGACTGAGCACAGAATTGATACACAGACACTCAAAAGTATAACCAGCCAGATAGAGGTAAAACGCATTCTTATTGATCAAAGGTAAAATTTTGGCAGGGCTTCGCCTTACAAAATGAGAGATATCTTCCTCTCTTGAGAGGTTACAATATATAGCATCAAGAAGAAGACTTTGGCACTTTCCAAGAATAGGCGGCCCATACTGCGTTGAACACATTGGAAAGAGGAAACTGTTGAAAGAACTATGCTGTGGATGTCGCAAGTCTTGACTTTGGTGCTTAACCCGTATTAAATGTCATTGCAAGAGCATGGGTCGCTTTGTCTGTTTGAATGACAAACTGCTTCTCAATGAAGTTTACGTGACTGTCTGCTCATTAATGTGAAATGAGGAAAAAGGGCCACTCTATTGAATACCCGCGCTCCACTTGGTGGCCACTTGGTGGAGACTGTTTCATCCGTTGCAATAACTTCTTGTGCTGACGCTTTTTGTGCCACTTGGACTATTTTATTTGCTCCTGCGCTTGGCTTTTTCCTTTTCCTGGCTCTTTGGCCCCCGAGGCTATCTTCTGTCATTTCTTGGCTCTTCGGGCTCCTTTCTCGACCGACGCATCCCATCAAAATTGACGTCTGCGAGCCTGTCACTATTCGAAAACCAACAACGATTTTGTTGCCTTGAATTTGACGTTCGCGCACCCGTCACCGAACATTTGAACTCCAACAGCTAGTTCGCTATGTTAAGATTGAGGTGCTCGGGCCCATCATCCCTTTGGTTATTCCTTCGGCCCTTTGCAAACGAACCTTCCCGAAGGGAAGGTGTCCCTTCGAAAAAATGGAAAAGGTCCCTTTTTGGTCGTTGATAGTCCCCCGCAAGGGCACTTGCCCTTCAGGCTCCTTTGGGCTCCCTTGTCTTCTCAATTCCTTCGGACAAAATGTCTGAAGGAATTTCTTCGGACATTTTGCTTGAAGGAAAACCTGCTTTCATGTCTTGGTCTTCATGTCTTGGTCTTTTTCTTTGTAAATTTCTTAGGACAAAAGTCCAAAGGAATTCCTTCGGGCTTTTGTCTGAAGGAATTTGCCTTAGTCTCTTTGTGAATTTCTTCGGACAAAATGTTTGAAGGAATTCCTTCGGGCACTTTGTCCGAAGGAATTCATCCTTTGGTTCTACATGGGTTTTCTTCGGACAAAAGTCCAAAGAAATCCTTTGTCTTTTGCATGGATTTTCTCCGAAGGGAAACTTGCCTTTCGGCCTTCTGCCTTGTCATTTTTCTGAAGGTGCTCTCTAACCTTTGCAAGGGCACTTTGGGTCCATAATTGCCCTCTGCAGCTTGCTGGAACGGTCCAGTTTGCAACCTGACTGCCCTCCGCAAAGGCACTTTGTCTTTGGAGCTTTGTAAAAGACTTACATTCTTTGAACTGGCCCATTCCCTTGCCAAAAGGCTTGTCCAAGGCAATTGCTCAAATCGAAATAAGCTCCATATTGAACCGAAAACCTATAGGTCTTAGATCTCTCAACTCTTTATAAGAACAGGTCTTATTTCAAAGGGAAATTGAGCATTTGCAGTAAGGTGGATACATTCAAGACTGACGGCTCAAAATAGCAGGGAAAGGAGACCGGTTTTTGGTCTGTTGGACCAAAATGGCCAACATGAATCTTGGTCTTGGGTAGGATCTTGGAATTAGGGAACTCCATAGAAATAGAGATATAGAGAGAAACTCGAACAAACTAGATTCTACGCGCCCTACTTAGGTAGGGTTATTCACCCAAGGACTGAAGGGATGGGGCAGCTATATGGATAGAAACAATAGCCATCTATCTGACAATGAGGTCATCTCTATCTATACCCCTACTGTATTAACCCAAGACCACAAAGGGACGTAGGGCCTTACTGGAAAATGCATCGAGCAACCACCCAAGGACCGAGGGGACAATGGGTTCCAATTGGGGTATGGAATCTATAATTACATAAGGACCGAAGGGACATAGGGCTATACGACGATGTGGTCCTCACTCACTTCCTCAAGGGTTTATTTGTGATGGTCTCGCTTGCTTTTTGAACACTGTAAATTAATTGTTAACCTTAATAAAACCATGGTTATGATCTTCAATACCCCCAAAATTGTTCTCCCTTTTGACCATTTTGGTCCTACAGGCCAAAAATCGGTCTCCTTTCTCTGCTGTCCTGAGCTGTCAGTTTTGGATGCATCCACCTTACTACAAATGCTCCATTTTCCTTTGCAATAGCCTTGTCCTTATGAAAAATTGAAAGATCTAAGACCTGTAGGTTCTTGACTTGATATGGGGCTTATTTCGCTTTGGGCAATTGCCTTGGACAAGCCTTTTGGCAAAAAGATGGGCCAGTTCAAAGAACGCAAGTCTTTTTACAAAGCTCCAAAGACAAAGTGCCCTTGCGGAGGGCAGACAGGTGACCAATTGGACTTTTCAACAGGCTCCAAAGGGCAACTTGGGGCCCAAAGTGCCCTTGCGGAGGGCAAGGAACACTTGCGGAGGGATTAAAAAAGAAGGCCGAAAGGTAGGTTTTCCTTCAGAGAAAGACCAAGGCAAAGAACAAAGATTTCCTTCGGACTTTCTGTCTGAAGGAAATCCAAATGAAAAGACAAGGGATTCCTTTGGACTTAAATCCGAAGGAAATCCAAGGAAGAATCAATGGATGAATTCCTTCAGACAAAATCCTTGAAGGAATTCCTTTGAACATTTTGTCCGAAGAAATTCACAAGCAAGGAACCAAGGCAAAATTCCTTCGGACAAAGGCCCGAAGGAATTCCTTCGGACTTTTGTCCGAATGAATTTGTCAAAGGAAAAGACCGAAAGAAAGGGTGTCAATTTTGAAGGAAGGATTTCCTTCGGACAAAATGTCCGAAGGAATTCCTTCAGACATTTTGTCCGAAGGAATTGAGATGACCAAGGGAGCTCGAAGGGCAAGTACCCTTGCGGAGGGCTCTCAGCGACGAAAAGGGGACCATTTCCATTCTTCCAAAAGGTCACCTTCCCTTCGGGAAGGTTCAATTGCAAAAGGCCGAAGGTTCAGTTTCAAGAAAGACGAAGGAATTACCAAAGTAATGATGGGCCCGAGCATGTCAATTTCAGCATAGCGAACTAGCTGTTGGAGGTTTAAGCGTCCGGTGACGGGCGCGTGAACGTCAAATTCAAGATGGTGAAATAGCCGTTGGTTTTCGAATAGTGACGGGCCTGCAGACATCAATTTTGATGTGATGCGTCGGCCGAGAAAGGAGCTCGAGGAGCCAGCAAGAGACGAAATAATAGCCAGAGAGCTCAAAATTTCCAGATAGAGACAAGAAATAGCAAGGAAAGAGGGAACAAAACAGAGAATCTAGAACACGGCCACGCACACATACGACAACATTTGGAATGTTCTAAAAGATGCACCCAGCCAAGCACAGACACGAATTAAGTAGTCCAGGGGGCACCAAAAACGTCGGCACAGAAAGATATTTGCAGCGACCCATGCTTTCGCAGTGACATTAATACGACCCATGCTTTCACAGTGACATTTAATACGCTTTAAGCACCAAAGTCAAGACCTGAAACACCTATAGCATGGTTCCTTCAGCAGTTTCCTCTTTCCAATGTATTTAACGCAGCATGGGCCACTTATTCTAGAAAGCGCCAAAGTATTTTCCTTCATGCTATATATATTGTAACCTCTCAGTTGAGAGGGGGATCTCTCATTTTATAAGGCGAAGCCCTACCAAATTTCACCTTTGATCAATAAGAATGTGTTTTACCTCTATCTGACTGGTTATGCTTTTGAGTGTGTCTGTGTATCAATTCTGTGTTCAGTCATTTTAGGTTGATGCTTTCACAAGATTGACACCAACATACCTAGTGCAGCCAAAGCCATTTCTGTAGGATTAACTGGAAATGCTTCATCTGGAACGCAGAGATAGAAGAGTAGCTATCAGACAGCGTGTTTTCTACAGCGCCTGTGGTAAGTTCCTTTTCCTTGTGTCTCCATCAAGCCTCCTGTTAAAATACCCCTACAGTCTAGTCTTTTTACCAGATAAAGTGTATGTTCGCCCCCTTCTGGTTTGAAGTGTGAATAGCTGAGTAGATCAAAATCGTTTGGTGCATCACCACTTAGATTAGTTTCTTTTTTGGTTATATCCTTCTCCCTTTTCACCCCCCTCATTGTTAGCAGTAGTAGTGAAAGACCTCAGAGATGCATCAAAGGGATTAGCCCTTATCTAGAGATTCTCCCTTCAGTTTTGCCAAACCCACAGCAAGAGGGGAGTCTCCATTGTGCGGCGTGGAATAGAGAAGCTCAGCGTTCTTTCAAGGGTGCAATCCACAACGTCAACACTCCCCAAGTTCCAACTCTCCTACGAAGGAGAACCTATAGAAATTACAACTTATACATACTAGGAGTTTCATTTTATAGGTCCATCTTTCAACATTGAGCATGCCTACCAATTATGGCTTTGTAAGGGGTATTTCTCCCTTTCTATTTTGAATGTTAGTGCTTTTAGATTCATATCAAAGATATCCCTATGATGTGACTCTTCAACACTATTATACCTACAATGTTTTATGGGTTTGAGATATGGTGTCTCAACTTAGGACCTATGGAATGGGTACATAAAGAGAGGGGAAAGACAATTGGTCTCTAGTGTGTGATTTATTGTAAAAGCAAAAGTTCCCTAATCCATTGTCCCAATTGAGAATTTTCTCTCACTAAGTGCAGATTGAGACGGATCTCCACATTTCCCAAGGGGATAGGATCTGTCATCATTGAAATATTCGAGAGGTGGAGATGGAGGAGTGATTTATTTTTGAATGTCCCATTTAGTACAAGAACTAAGAGATATTTTATTGCTTGTACAAATATTTGGGAGGATTTCTCATTACCCAATGTTACCGGTTCGTTTTTGGTTCTAGTGCGGTTTCGAAGAACTCGGTTTGCCGGTACGGCAATTTTTTTCCTTGGGTTTATTATTGGGTTCGTCCGTATAAAAAATATATAAAAAAATAAAAAATATAGAAATTCTACCATGATACATAGGAAATTAGTGCCATTGTCATTAACCACTAAACAGATAGAGATAAATCATAAATGATAAGTTGATAATGATAAATGATAAGTATAGCCATTAAAAAAAAATGATAAAATGATAAATCATATATATTAAAATATGAATATCAAATATCAAGATTCAAATATCAATAATTATCCTGTGGCTGTAATTAATTACAAGATACATCAAATTTCAAACTATAAAAGTCAATTTTCATAGTTATATTGCTCTTCATTGAGAGCATTGACATCATGATGTTGTGGTTCATTAGAAGTAGAACCACATGGACTATCTGCATTTCCACTCCCACTAGCTACGTTTTGTGTTGTCGAAGCTGAAGGACTGCCAATGTCATCTAATGAGAAGTGGGATATGCAAGCATCCAAGTCAACAACCTCTGGATATATATCCCAATGCTTTGATGTCCCCTCCTTGTACTCTGGGTTCTTCTGTGATAGAAGATACAAATTAGAGTGTATGTAGACCAACTCTTCGGCCTTTTTAGCTGTAAACTTGTTGCGCTTTTGTGAGTGAATGAAGCTATATGTGCTCCAATTCCACTCACAAGAAGATGAAATTGCAACCTATATTCAAATTTAAACATAAATTTTTAATTTTTAAAAGAATAAGAAAAACTTAAAAACTTGAATAATAAATTTAAAAACTTAAAAAATACAAAACTTACATGTGACAAGATCTTGATTGCAAGAGGTTGGAGGTTCAGTGATCCTTGGACATGAAGGTACCACCACATAGGACCATCCTTGTATTTGTTTCGAAGAGCACCAAGACTATGACCTCGGGAGGTAATGAAAGCCCCAAACTCGCTTGTAACCATGTCTTCTATTTCAGGATTAGGGAATATCCTAGACATTGCCAATTTGTACCCTTCAACCACTTCAACATCCCTATATGGTGGCATCCTCCTTGGCAAATAAAGGATCTCCGTGCTATATAAATGAGGAGTCAATGCAAAGGCAAGGAGATGTAGCGGGGTGCTCATTTTGTTCCATCGCTCAACAATGATAGAATGCACTTTGAAAATTTTCTCCTCAGGATCTTGCTCTTTTTCAATAATGATGAATTTCATTTTCTCAATCATTGAGTCTATGCCATCATATATTTCTCCCAAACATGGCTGATCCATGTCAGCAAAACAGATCATACTCATGATGGGCTTAGTGAAACTCAATAAATAATCTACACGGGCCCACCAATCATCATCTAGGATCAAGTTTTTCACTCCTTGGGCCTGCTCTTTGCTCGCCTCCCTCCATACACCCCACAAGTTGTTGATGACCATATTTCTAAGTGCTTGTCACACTCTCACAAGTCATCTCAAGACGATTGTGTGAGAAGCGAATCTAGTTAGAGCAACCTGTTGACCATTTTTTTTGCCCAACAGGCCAAAAATCGGTCCCCTTCTGTCTCTGCTGTTCTGGGCCATTTCATTTTTTGATTTTGCATGAATCTGGCGATTTCTACGGACTCTGCAAAATTTCTACGGACTTTGCAGGTCCATTTCTACGGACTCTGCAGATCTTGGATTTTTTACGGACTCAGCAGTGAAATTTTTCTACGGACTCTACAGGTCCATTTCTACGGACTCTGTAGGTGTAGTCTTTCGGCAGATGAAGGACCAGTTCAAAGAGTGCAAAGTTTTACAAAGCTTCTTCGGACTCTTGTCTAAAGAAATTCACAAGGAAAGTTGGCATCTTTGAACCGTTGAACCATTGAACCGGTTCAATGCTTCGGTTCAATGCCTTGGTTCAACGCTTCGGTTCAACTGCAAAGTTCATCGGCTCGGTTCAAAGGCTCGGTTCAATTCAGTTGGTTCAACGCTTTGGTAAAGTTCAACGCTTGGTTCAATCGGCAAAGTTCATCGCTTTGGCTCAAAGCTAAGTTCAACGACATAATCTTTCCAAGAGTTAGCACCTTTGAACCGGTTCAAAGGCTTGGTTCAACACCTTGGTTCAACGCTTCGGTTCAACGCCTTGGTTCATCGGCAAAGTTCAACGCAAAGTTCATCGGCAGGTTCAATCAAATGGTTCGGTTCATCGGCTCAATTCAAACGGTTCAACGAGCTTGGTTCAACGCCTTGGTTCAACGACCGCTTGAACCATTGAACCGGTTCAATCAATTGGTTCAACGGTTGGTTCAACGGAGCGGTTCAATGCGAAAAGTCAAGCGAGCCTCTCGAAGGACAAGTGCCCTTGTGGAGGGCACTTGGTCGGCAGAGACACCCTTCGGAAGGGTCGATTTCAATAAACCCGAAGGGGCACTTTGAAGGCAGCCGAAGGAATTCAAAAAACACGCAAAAAGACTAAGGCATTGAATGAATTCTTTCGGACTTTTTGTCCGAATGAATTCCTTCGGACAAAAAGTCCTAAAGAATTTGGAGGGAGGCCGTGAGCTCAAAAGGACCCGAGGAAAACCCCGAAAGAAATCAAAGTGGCCAATTCTCGCGAACTTTTTGTTTGCGGGAAAATTGTCCATGGAAAAAGCCCCCAGAAAAAGCCCGCAGAAAAGGCCGAAGAGACAAGAGGCCACCATAGGCCCCCGAAGGGCAGGTGCCCTTGCAGGGTGCTCTCGGCTGCCAAATGAAGGGCATTTCTCCAGACCCAAAGGGATACTTCCCCTTCGGGAGGGTCCGAAACAAAAGGCCGAATTAGAGGAAAAGGCCTGAAGGAATTTGCCAAGGACGGTGATGTCTCGGAAGCTGTCAACTTCAAGAAGACAGATTAGCCGTTGTTTTTTAAGCGATGACGGGTGTGCGGGCGTCAATTTTAATACGGTGAAATAGCCGTTTGTTTTTAAAATGCCTGAGCGCCAACCATGAAAAGAGCCCAAGGAACGTAGCGACCCGCCAGAAGATAGCCCCGAGGGCCGAAGGAGCCAGAAAGAGACAAAACCAGGAAGAAGACGAAGTGCAGGAAAAGACAAAGCAGTCCAAGTGGCAAAGAGGAGGCAAGTTATTGCCAGATGGTCATCAAACGACGCAAACAGTGAGCGGCGCGGCCTGCTTTGCATTTATGAGGGGACAAACCGCAGTCTGTTTGTAGAAAAAGAGGCGCAGCCCGTGCTTTTACATTAATGCTTGAATGCCAAAGTCAAGTTCGGCGATTATACAACATGTTTCCAGCAGGCCTCTTCTAGAAGAATGACATCAGTAACAGTGACTTCCTTTTCTCGATGCTTTCAGCGCACATGGGCCGAGCTTGTCAAGGAAGCACCAAGTTCTCTTTCCCTTTCTCTATATATTGTAAATTTCTCATTTGAGAAGTGGACACTCTCTTAGCCTTAAGGCAAAACTCTGCCCAAAAATCTCTCGGGCTTGTAAGGCAGAACTCTGCCAGTTTTTACCTTGAATCAAGACTTAGCATTTTTGCCTCCATCTGGACTTGCACTTTAAAGCATATGTCTGTGATTCTTCTTTTGTGTTAAGTCATTGTCTTTCATGCTTTTCACAGAATGACTCCAGCATGTCTAGTGCATTGTGAAGTTTCTTTTCTGCAGGTCTGCCAGAAGTGTCTACAGCAGGAGTATAGGCGCATGTGAATAGGCTGCCAAAGTGTGTCTCAGAGCACCTTTGGTAGTTTCTTTCCTCCCTGTATCTCTACGGACCCCTGACTCATTGAAACAGAAGAGTTTCCCACGTCAGATGAAGTGTATGGGCGCTTCTTCCTGGTGAAAAGTGTATGTTTGGGTTGAGTGGGTCAACATTTTCTGGTGTATCACCTTTTTTTTTAGGTTTAGGTTCTGTTTTCAGCATCTCTCTCCCTTTTCATCCCCCCCTTTTTTACATTTATTTTTTAGCAGTAGGAGAAACCAGGGCCTAAAAGATACATCAGAGGGAGCTAGCCCTTATCTAGAGACTCTCCCCTCCAGCTTCGCCGGTCCCACAGGCGAGAGGGGAGTTTCCATGTTGCGTGTGGAAGGCAAGAGCTAGGCATCTTGCCCCGGGTGCAAATCCACTGCGTCAACACAACCTATTACAAAATTAAAAATAGTTATACAAGTACTAGATTAAAAACTAAAAAAATTATAATTTTAAAACAAAAATAAAAATACTAAAATAAAAATACCTTCAACAAGTCCAATGTTGAGAAGGATCTAAAAATGGCTTGAGAGTGTTGATGGTTGGTGACAAATATTTGAATTTGCTCAGCTTCATCATACACTTGTTTGATCCAGTCAATTTGCTTCCCTATCTTTTGCAACATGAGGTTGATTGAGGGGATAGCACAAGGTGTCCATATCTCGCCTCCACCAACATACCTGTGGCCTTGCAATTTTTGGCATTATCCGTTACAACTTGGATAACATTTTCAGGTCCAACTGCCTCAATCGATTTGATGAGGATGTTGGCAATGAACTTCGCATCCTTCACACATCCCTCACAATCAACGGCCTTCAAAAATATTGCCCCTTTAGGGCACATTGCAAGCACATTGATCAAAGCCCTGTTTCTTGCATCTTTCCATCCATTAGAAACGATGGAGACCCCTGTTTCAGCCCATGAATCTCTGATTGGCTTCAAAGAATCTTCAAAAAAATTTCTCTCCTTTGTCAATAAAGTGGTGTGGACTTTTACAAACCCTGGGCCTTTGTAATCTTTTGGGGCCTCAATTGATTGTTGTCACCATTTCATGCCAATATGGTGATCAAACCACATTGAAAGACAATCCATTTGCATATATGCATCGTGCAATTTTTTGATCTGCATCTCCCTGCTCTCATTTTGAAAATACCTATCCAATGGTCCTCTTGTTCTTTTGTTTGGAAGAGAAGACTCTTCTTGCATAGGGGGTGCTCCCAAAAATGAATGTCTTCCAATAGGCACAACTGGAGAACTGCTAGTAGAACTTGGGAAAATAGGTGGCTTCCCTAATCTCTTGCCTTTCTTTGCTAGAGGGTGACTGAGTCTCATGGCATGTGCGGCATCTGCATCTTTTTGTTCCTTGATGAATTCAAGGATTTTTGAATGTGGCAATGGAGAGTTAGTCTTCCTCGTGCAAAATTTGATTCCGCGTTCAGGAATGTGACATATATGTGCTTTCACCCTAAAGTATGAGCTTGTGAACTGAGAATCACAAATATTGCATTTCCAAATATAGGCCCCACCCCCTGAAACTTGGTCTATCAGTGTTGTATGTTTTCACAATGGTGTGTCAAGTCCATTTTTGTGTTGCTTTTGGCCGGTGGAGGAAGAGCTACGAGACATTGTAGTACTAGTATGTATAACTACAAGTTAAAAAACAAACACAAAGTTAAAAAAAAAACAAAAAAAAACCCTAGGGGAGCAGCTAGAAACTAGTAAAAATTTAAAAAATGACAAAATAAATAAATAAAACAATATAAAACTTACCTTGACAGCAAATGGCTCATCAATCACAGTCGGCAAATGACTAGAATGATGCTTGATGAAGATTCAAATCTACAGCAACAATGGAGTTGAAGTATGCAATGAGAAAATTAGAAAAATAAGAGCCAAGTGTTTTTCCTTTTGTCACTTTGCTCTTCTCATTTGTGTTGAAGTATGCTTTTGATTTTGGACTTTAGGGTTGAGGAAGGTGTTTTTAATTATTTAATTGCATTGGGTTTGGTGAAAAAGGAAAAAAAATTAAAAGAATGTTTTTTGGCAGCTTTTGCCCGTTGACGACTGCGGGTTTGCTGCCCCAACGCTCAGGGTTCGCCCCTGGGCACTCGGGTTTGTTGGGGGTTCTTCCTTCTCAGAAGAACCCCCAATGCACCTGGGTGCCCAGGGGCGAACCGTGGGCGTTGGGGCAGTGAACCGTACCCCGCACCCAAACCGGGTTTGAACCTGGATGCCCAACGCAGCCCAAAAGCCACGAATCGGTAATGTTGTCATTACCTTAGTATGCAATCCCAACAAGAGGTGCTTGGCCTTTTACCTCTTGGTAACAACCCCCTTCAAGCATTAGGTTTTGCAGAGGATTTCTAGGCTAATGACCTCATTTTTTAAAGCTATTCTTGGGTTGATGATGTTGAGCATCCTTTGAATGCTACAATTACTTATATAGATGGCAATAGATTGGTGAGGCTGCGCCACCCTCTACAAGTAATTTTTGGTGTACTTGCTTCCTCCTTTTCTTGTAATGTATGTGGGGTACTTGCTTCCACCCTCTACAAGTAATTTTAGGGGTAATTGGTTCCTCAATATAAGCGTGTATTTGTTCCCTCATGCCCTGTATTCCATGAAATCTAGCTAGGTGTGTATTACCAACTTCCTTATACTACAAGAGGACCATCAATCATGGATGTTAGGAGAATTTAGGTTGGAGAGGTTCTTTGAGTACGCTTGGATTGTGAAATGAGATTCACTTAGTCCAGCCCATTCTTTCTTGAAGTTTGTCAGATCTTATATTGTCTTTTTCATAGTGGTTGATGGGGATTCCAGTCTTTCGTATGGTACCAATTAGAACCAAGATTTGTCTCCTATATTCTCTATATGCCTATCTTATTATCTAGATACATGTCTTTATTTCTCATGGTTTTATCTAGTGTTTGGAGTACATGATGTACTAACATATTTAGGACTTATCCATTTTGGGTTTACCCACCCTAGCTGGCTAGAATCTCTTTCATAGTGACTGATGGGGATGCGGTCTTTCATATGATACATATTATGATCAACCTTCGTCTCTTGTCAAATTCTTCTTATGCCTATCTTCTTCTCCAGGGATGGGTCATTATTTCTCAAGGTCATATCTAGCGTTTGGAGTATATGATGAACTAACATGTTTAGGACTTCCCATTTTGGGTTTACACACCCTAGTTGTTTAGAATATTATTTAATTCTCTTAGCTTGTAGCTTGTGGTCTTTTCTCTCTTTTAGGATTGGGGTTCCTTTTTGGCTCCCATGAGCTATTGTTGTTGGTTGTACTTTCAAGTGCCATTGACATACTTTGGTAATTTGTGGATATTAATATAATTTATTTCTTTATTTCTACAACTGAAGGTTGCAGTGCATAATAATCTTAGGGTATTGTGTATACAAACATTGTTTATTCTAGAATTTGTGTGGTCTTTTTATGACAAAAACTTTTTTTTTATCATAGTTTATTCTGAAATAATCTTAGAAGTATTTAATTTCTATTAATATGATAAGTTTTCAATTTAAAAAAGGTCAAATTTAAGTCCGTAAATTTGATTATTAAAAGGCTATCATTTTTTTAATGTGTTAGTGTTAAGGTGATATTTATCCTTCTCATGTAACTTATTTATGTGACTTGATGTAGGTTCAATCTATATTCAGAGCAAAAGCATCTACGGAAATATTATCTACTTTTGAAGAATTAATGAAGAGGTTGGGACACACAGCAAGCAATTCATTGAGTGAGATTGAAAATGGCATGGAGAAAGATGCCACTAAGGCAACTGCACATGATGGCGCTGTTCATTCTCTAACTATCCATGTCATGAACTATGCAAATTTTTTGTTTGAGTATGTAATACACTTTGTTTGGAATCTAAGTAGGAACAAAATATCAACAATTGCCACTATTGTCATGCCTGAGGAACTAAAGATGATTTTCAATTTCTTAGATACATGATTTACCTCGTGCTTTGCAGTTACAGCTCAACCTAATGGAAGTTTGTTTCAAACTTTGAGTTAAGTTATGATGAATTTATTTTTCTTCTGTGTCTGTTTTTATTTTGCAGATATAGGGCAATATTAGAATGTATATTTAAGGAAGACGGGAAAAATGATGACCTATCATCACGAATAAGGAACATAACGTCCATAGTTCTAATGAATCTAGAAGGGAAGGCAAAGCAATATAAGGACCCTGCCCTGATGCATTTATTTCTCATGAATAACATCCACCATATGGTTAGTTCTATTAGAAAGTAAGTTATCTTAAATTGCTTCATTTGACAATTAAATGATATTGGTTATTTTTACCTATATTGTCTATGTATACGAGATTACCTTATCATTTCGGGAAAATAATGTTCTCTAGCTTTTGTTCAATTTTTAATTTCAATTGTA
This sequence comes from Torreya grandis, assembly GCA_037957365.1. Classification (NCBI taxonomy): domain Eukaryota; kingdom Viridiplantae; phylum Streptophyta; class Pinopsida; order Cupressales; family Taxaceae; genus Torreya; species Torreya grandis. Next base: position 1,454,115 of record JARHVA010003297.1, read on the forward strand.
TAAGGATATTATTTTTTTTGTAATTAGTGATATCTTTCCTTCCTCTCTAATATGCATATTTTATTTGATTTAAATCTTAACTTTTAAATTAATCTTACCATGGGTTTGAGATGGACAGATCTGAGGCTCGAGAATTTTTAGGTGATGATTGGGTGCAAAGGCATCGACGCCTGGTTCTGCAGCATGCAAGTGGCTACCAACGTGCTGCATGGAACAAGGTAATAAGTTTCAGTTAGATATAAAAACCACCATACTAATGTAGAATAAGGCCATTTATAATCACTTTTAATTTGAAACAATTGTAAAATAGCATTGAATATGATGAATTCGACAATGAATTTGACCATGTCAGCAGTTTTAACATCGATTCTGTATGTCGTCTGAATGTTTACTTCACTCTCTTTGGAATTTTCTTGTCTTAAAAACCATAAGATTATTTAAAAGTCTTGCCACTCCACTCGTAGGCCATAACTGGGGAAAAATGCAAATGTGCATGCAGTCACATAATATTTATATGTATATACATATGAAGAACAAACATACATACCAAGATACCATGGGTTCAAAGATGATATGTGCATACCAATTTTAAATTTTTTTGTGTAAACTAATATAGGGGTAGGAAAATATTGTGTGCGCATGCATGCACATGTGTTTATACATGCATTATACATATATTTTTTCGCATTTACAAATTAAGTGAATCATTAAGTTAGAGTGGTATCCATGATCATGGTTAACAGTCGTTGGTGAGCACAAAGAACATATTCGAAAACATATCGTATTTTATGGTTCTAAAAACTCAGCTCATACTTGCTTAATGCAATTAATGGTGTAATTATGCAATGGAATTTTCACAACTACTTTGTTAAGTTTTTTGGGTGTATGAAGTTTATTATTTATTGACGATCACTTATCCTGTCATGTCAAAGCCTACATTCAGACCTAGGATACTATAGTGCAGGTGTTTTCTATTGAATGATGTCCATACTTAGAGACATATGTGCTGGCATATCTCTTAGGTCTATGTTCCCTTCAACAACATCCAATAAATGTTTGGGAATTACTCTATTTCTTCTTTGTCCTCCCTCTCTTCTTTTTTTCTTTCAAAGTTCTCTTTATGGTAGTTACCTACCAAGGGCGCACTTCCAACTTTTTTTCTTTCACCATGACAAACAAGTTCAAATCCGCCATCTACTATTGGAACATGCTAATGTCAAAACTCACTTCATCATCGCAACACTGCTAATATCAAAATCCATCCACAAGTTATGGGTGTGCATAAAATTTGAACTAGGGAGCCTTTGTCACTCATTTTGTCAAGCATTTCCCGATCTCATGGAGGCTGAGATTTTACTCGTGTTTTTTGGAAGATCCATGGAGAGATTTCTCCCGATCTATTTAATCATGAACACATCTTTCCTTAAAAATTGCATTACAAATGCTTGTGTCAGTTATTGTGTACTGATTAGTTTTGTGAATGCCTAGTCACTTGGTTGAAAATTGCCAAGTAAACCATGAACTTTTGGTTCTTGGATATATTGCCTTTTTCACTATGTTGGCACATGTAGATCAGCAATAAGAGACTTCAACTTAATCCAAACACAAGCAAATAGTTTTATGATACTAGCAATTGCATTTTAAGGTGCAAAGTATGTTGGAGGAGATGTGATTTTTTTTGTAAATGTGAAATACGTGTCAATAAAGCACTTACCATGCAGATGACATATCAAAGAGGTTCATCAAAGTGTGCCCATACATCCCTAAAAATGGCCCTTTGGCATTTATTAGATGTTAAATTGCATAATTCTAAGGTACTTGTGTATTTGTTAGTTATCTATCCAAATTAGGCATTATTGGCGTGTTTTGTCATCATGTCCCCCCTTCTTCTCTTTTAATTTCATGGTCATATGCGGTGATCTTCTCAGAAACACACTATGGTTTTGGAGCCCAAAAATGTGGAGTGTTTTTTTTCTTGGGTTTTTGTGTGGTCCCAGTCAATTAGGGTGCCCCTAGTGTTGTGGTCTTGTCTTTTTAATTTTTTTCAACCATTTGATGTCAGTTTGTGCACCAATAGGGTCCTAATTTGAATTAAAGTAATCTATAAATACACAAGCATCTAGAAATCATCTAAAAAGGCATCTCGCATTTATTGTTCATATGAATTTATTGAGCATCTACATGCATTTTAGAGAAGTCAAGTAATCATTAAAGCATTCATTTTAGTACTGAAATTCATATTAGCAACACACTACATTGCATTAGTTTGATTGGATGATGAATTACTACAATTATTAGTGTTTTTATCAATAATGTACACCACTAAGGGTCTTGACAAATATTTAGGAAGCTCAACTATTCCATGGTTTAACATAGGTCCAAAAAACACATTGTTTTCCTTACTTTTTTCAGATCTAGCTGCCCAATTAGGGTAAGGAGAAGTGTCTTTTTCTATAGATTGGAGTGAAGTGTAAAAAACTGAGGTTTTTGGAGCCCTAGATATTGCAAAAATAGTTGCATTTTTTTGGTATGCCTCGTACTTTCTAGAAACTTATTGTCTATAGTTTTGGGGCCCAAAAATGCTCAATTAATGGCAAAATAAAAAAGTAGGGACAATGCAATTTTTGTTTAGAATAATAAGATGCCTTCACTTATAGATAAGAATATAATTAAGCTAAATAATCATTACGAGTTCCATTTAAGAAATGATTATCTTGGAGGCAATACGAGAGCATCTTTGAAGGGTGGTCTAGAAGGGCTATTAAATAATCAACATTTCAAGTGGTTTTGAGGGTGGGTAAAGACCCATTTGTAGGGAACTTAAGGTTGAAAATTCGACCATCAATGGCATCAATCAAAATCACCTTTTAAGAGCCAAAATAAAATGAATTCATCCTTCATTTCAAGGCCAAATGTGGACATGACCTAGGGAATCAAGAGAAAGGAAAGATAACCTAAAATACCAAAGTATGTATGATGAAGGACCATTTTACTTTAATCCCATGTCAATTGCTTTACAATGATGTGCCCATCAAATAGGGGTGAATTCATACTTTAACTTGAAAATGAAAAGAGTTATAACTATTTTACAAAAAGGGTGCACAAGTGTTAAAATCACTACACCAATTAAGTAAAACAAAGACCTAAGAAAAATCTAACTAAATATAGAGAATATTGTATATTAGACCTACCCTACTATGGAATAGGAAATGGATAAATTGGACTAGGTAACTTGAAATGGTAAAAGGATAGATAAAGAGAGATGTGTACCTGAATATGACTTACACAAGTTCTGTAAATGATTGATGATGCTGAAAAACGGGTTTTGGAGTAGTGCAAAAGAACTCTGAGGAAACAGACTGTGGTTTTTGATGATGACCACTTTTGTGCAACACCAAATATGATGACTAATTTTAGCTATTGGAATTCTGGACTAGCTAGTATCAAACACATATCGTAGACATAGCTCACGTCACACATAAATTAAAGAGACAAAGATTCGGGTATGATTGTATTATACAAACTCAATGCTATAAATACAAGGAACTTCTCACTTTCTCTTCTCCATTCCGTTCTTGAAAGTGAGGGAGAGCCTTGCTTTATAAATGCAAGCGGTTGCATAAATGTAGGGGATTGCATAAAGTCCATGTTGGTGTGCAACTTGGGCTTTAGTGCAAGTTGCATTTTCAAATAAGATTATTTTCTAAATACAAAAATGATAAATTCCAGGATAATTACTTACTCACTAAGCTAGCTTAAGGTGTAATTATAAATTTACGCCAACTCCCCCCTTAAGTGCAACTTAGGGAGTGTACAAAACTGAGGCTAAACCTCTAAAATAGGTCTCGACACTAAGTCTAAAGAGGTACCCATGTTGCAATCAACGTAAGTACAAAAAGGTGTTGAGATATGTCGCAAGGATATGCAAGAAAACAATACAACACACAAGTAGTACAATATGCTGAAAGAGAATTTTCTTGGATGCGCTAAATCCATCACAAAAGGTGTACTGGGTGGGCTGATCCACCACTGAAGAATTGAGGAGATGTTGAGATGTGCCACAAGGATACCCAAGAGAGCTACATACAACACCCAAAGAAGGCATTATAACAACACCCCCCCATCCCCCCCTCGCCCGCCTAATTCCTAATGGGTGTAGTGGATGAATAAATCTGCATGAGTTTTGTGAATCCACTACTTGAGCATCGAATAGATGATGGGGATACCAAAATTCACTTGCCATAAGGAGTTGGACAGACTGTCAAAGTGTTGAAAAATAGATGAGAACAAGAATATCCTCTAGAAAATGCAATAAGGTGAGTAGAAAGGGGCCTTGGAAATGAATGACACGAGCGGAAGTGGCATATAAAACTAATCAACTACTGCTGAAGAGGGTGAAGAAACTAAAAACAAGTGATTGCACGAGTGGGTATGAAGCCACTACTTGAAAAACACGTTGAAAATGCAGGAGTTTTGTTGATAGTGCCATGTAAAAAAGAGACAATTTGTTCCTATATAGGGTACTGACAACGAGGCTATTTTAGGTACCCTACACAAAGTAAAGAAAATAATTGCATTCTCATTACATAAGAACTACAATATTGCGTAGAACGCGAAAAATCATGTGGCTATGTCTAGGATATATGTGTTTGATCGTGGCTATTCCAAAATTCCAATATGGTATGAGATCTCAAGTCACGCATAAAAGAAAGAGACAAAGATTTGGGTATAACAGTATACGACTAATATTGTATTACACAAACTCAATGCCAGAAATACAATGAACCTCTAACTTTCTCTTCTCCATTTCATCCTTAAAAGTGAGGAAGAGCCTTGCTTTTATAGACCCTGAAGGCCCTCATAAATGCAAGTACGGATGCATCCCTCACCCGAATGAATGGAGCGTATCGTGTGAAGACCCATCTTGATATAATAAATGTCGGATCAATACCCACATGGGTGCATCATGCCTCCATTGGCAACATACATGTGTTAAACTCAATAATTAGAGGAACAAGTGATATGCCCCAATGTAACTACAAAGAGGGACAAGTGATATGCCCCAATGTGATAAGTGTTGAACACAACTATCTACTGAGAGAGGGGGGGGTGAATCAGTAGATAAGCTAAAAACTAGTTCTTCAACTTTTAAAGAAGATACAAAAACATATGCATATTAAAGAACAAATGTAGAGAGCACACACACACAAAATTACAATACACCAGATTTATACGTGGAAAACCCAAAGGGAAAAACCACAGTGAGAATAGCTGCTAGAATCTACTGTTCTAATCCAGCCTCACCGTTAAATTACCTCACTGGCAAAACCACACTAGTTACATTCAAGGACACCTATCCTTAGGAGACACCAATCCCCTAACTGAGCATCGACTCAGTTTAACCTTACTGGTTACAAGATTTAAGGGCACCAACCCTAAGGAGACTCCAATCCCCTAACTGAGCACCAACTCAGTTTTTCTGATGGCACCAACCAATCAGAACTATGGAGCTACAACTCTAGCATACAAGATAGATTCACAAATGAATCTAGTTCAATTTCTTTGTTACAAGTCTAGTCTGTAACTGCTCACTCTCTACTCATTCTCTGTGTGCCTTTTCTTTCTCTCTACTCAATCTTTGCACATTCTCTGTGTGCTTTTTCTTCCTCTCTGCCTCACTCTGTGTCCCGCTGTCTTTTACTGTGTGTCTACATACATTCTGAGTTGACACTCTTCGAGTTGCTCTACAAAACTCTCTTAATTGAAACGACAACTGCTACACAATGAATAAGATGTCGTGTATATACATATTGAGTTTTAGGGTTTCATCTATGCAACGTGTTAACACTTGAGCTCCTCTTAACTGATTTCAGCTATCTGTTCTCATTCAATGCGACTTTGACAAATGCAAATTCCCGTGTCTCGATTCATACATCACACTTCAATGCTCAGATCTCTTTTCTATATTTGACAACTGCTGGATTCTGGTCATAACTGCATTGTTTCCTTTTCGCACTTTAACTCACCTTTTCTGGTTCTTCATTCAATGCGAATTTGACATATACCCTTTTCATGTCTCGGTTCATGCATCACACTGTAATGTTCAACTCTCTTTTCTATTTTTGGTAACTGTTGGAATCAGGTCATAATTGCCCCATTTTTTTAATCGAGAATTGATTGGTTGAATCGATTAATCTCGAGCTCTGTGTAATCATTTACAGGTTTTGTTTGTTCCTTCATTTGCTCATTGAGAACATATTAAATGCAGGCCTTTGATTTCTTTCTTCGTGCCAAGTCTAACCATCGAGCTCCTTTTTTTTTCATCTCGCTATTTCCTATATATCAGGATCGATTTCACTCCTTTCGATTTATTCGAATATGCTCGATCCATAACTTTAGTCAGACGTTAATCTTCACCAGATTTGACTATATCTCGCTTGTCATGGCATTCATGAGAGCTTTTGCTCCGATAGATCTTATCGAACTTGCTCGGTCTTTAACTTCGCCACTGTGCATTAACCTTCAAGCACTTTTAAAGCTTTGGATCCACTCACTCCGTTGGATCTTCTTATTCCTGACTTGTGTGTGTCGTTGGATCATCAGAGATGCTTGCTCTTTATTGTTGATTAGATCATTAACCTTCGACATGTTGACTTCATCTCGCTTCTTTCGACGTCTTTGATTTGTTTCCCCTTCGTCGATCTCTTCAGACTTGATCGAACTTTAACATGCCTATATACTTTTTGGGAGTTTGCAAATTGTCTTACGGAACTTTGCAAGTGCCATTCTCTCCTTTGGAAGAGTCCTCTGTACAAATTGTTGCAGGCTTTTTGTTCGAGTCCCCTTTGGGACAATTTTCGCGGACTTTTTGTCTGGGTCCCCTTGGGGACAATTTCCACGGACTTTTTGTCCGGGTCCCCTTGGGGACAATTTTCGTGGACTTTTTGTTCGTGTCCCCTTGGGGACAATTTCCACAGACTTTTTGTCTGAGTCCCTTTTTGGGAAAATTTTCGCAGACTTTTTGTTCGAGTCCCCTTCGGGCCAATTTTCGTGGACTTTTTGTCCGGGTCCCCTTCGGGACAATTTCCGCGGACTTTTTGTTCTTGTGCCCTTTAGGCACTTTTGTTTAGGACACACACCCTTCGGGGCTTTGAAAATGTACCCTTCGACTTTTCTGTAAGGGTCCACATACCCTTTGGATTTTTTTTGCAATGATCTTTTCGGAGGCTTCTTGAACAGTCCATTTGCCCTTCGGATTTCTTGAAATGATCCCTTCGGCTTTTTGAAACGGTCCACTTACCCTTCGAACTTCTTGAAAAGATCCCTTCGGCATTTTTGGAACGGTCCACTTACCCTTCGGACTTCTTGAAAAGATCCCTTCGACATTTTTGGAACGGTCCACTTGCCCTTTGGAAACTTTGTTCAGGTACATTTTTCCGAAAGAATTCTTCCAAAAAAATTCTTTTAAGACCATTTTGGGTTCTCCATATTGCTTGACTTATAAGTTCGAAAGAACTTAAGTCATTCCATAACCCTGATTAACTTCATTAGACCCATTCTGGTTCTTGACGTTGCTCAACTCATAAACATGAAAGAAGTAAAGTCATTCTATAAACCTGATTAACTCACCTAGACCCATTTAGGTTCTTCACATTGCTTGACTTATAAAGATGAGAGCAGTTAAGTCATTCTGGAAACCCGATCAACTCTGCTAGACCCATTCGGGTTCTTGAGACTGCTTGAAGTTGAACGAAGTAAAGTTGTTCTAGAAACCCGATTTACTCACCCAGACCCATTCGGGTTTTCGAGATTGCTTTACTTATTTTATAAGTAAAAACACTTCACAAAACTGATTCACTCTATCATGCCAAGTTGGGTTCTCGACATTGGTTTACTTTTTTTATAAGTAGAAGCACTTCACAAACCCAATTTACTCCACAAGTCTGTTCAACTCATCCTTTGACATTAATGCATGATAGCACATTCATCCTTTGGCATCAATGACAATATTACAGACATCAATGACTCAAATTGCCAACAATAAGATGCCCCTAGGAGGGTAGGATATAGCAATGAAGCACAAAATAGTAGTAGTATGCCTCAATAAATGCAGGGTAGGGACCATGACAACATAAGCAATAAACATAGTATATTGCAAATACTAGCATGCATGATATAGATAATGGCACTGAGAATATGATAACACATAGTATAGGCAATCAATGTAACCATGCACAAACATGTAACCACATGGAACACATGTAACCACATGGAACACATGTAACCATTGACCAATAAATGTGAACAATAACCAATCAATCACACAAACGTGACATGACATGATAACTTGAGGATCCTCTATTGAAATCACAAGACAAGATGCGACAAGCAACACATACAAGCAGTCAATCACTCATGGGGCATACAAGAGAACACAAAATGTAACCATATAACCAATCATATAATGCCACACAATGTATCCATGTAACTAAACATGCTAGATGTAAGCTCGAGCAAGATATGTACAAGAAACTGTATAAAACTCTATATGAACATTGAAAGTAGGAATGATAGTATCGTAAACCTAGTGTAAAATATGCCCCCAATATCGGCATGCCCTCAATGTGATAATGTCCTTAAGTGTAGGTTTGATGAGTTGCAAAGCATCTGTAAATCCATGATCATATGTAACTTGTATATTCTATGTCAAACTCAAATAATACCATGAGAAGCATGTGCATAATAATGGGTATATAAACCTCTAGCACATGTAGATAAGCAATGATATGTAACCATGTAACCACAAAGATAATGGAAATATTTTTTTTGGTTGTTATTTTACCATTTTTTTGCATTTTACAATTTTATAGAAGAATGGACTGAGCAAGAAGCAATTCAAGAGGTGAAAGCAAGAAGAATAAAAGAGAGCTCAATTAAGCAAGAAACAAGCCAAGAGACGAAAGCAAGGAAACAAGGAGGCAAGCCAAGGAGTGAAAGTGAGAAGAGGCAAGAGCATGAGGATTCCTATTGACCTACAACTTCCCTTAGAAATCAATGTGCAATAGGGTGGAAGGCCTTGATATAAATGTGCTTTCATCATTGGGAAGTCCGCACAAACTTTCGAAATGGGAACAACAATTAAAAAGGGGCAATGGCCCAAGCGCCAAAGCAAGCAACATAAACCAGGGGACTAGAGGGAAAGTAATGTAAACCAAAAGCATGAGAGAAGAAGGCAATTACATAAATGTCAAAGCTAAAGTAAGCTGCAGTGTCCCTTTTAGGACCAAATTAGATAATTTTGGAATTTGCAACAAAACTTTAAAATGAAAATACAAAATTTTGATTTTTATTGAAACCCTAACCCAAAAATTACATAATTCTGAAAGGGTCTAATTAAGCATAAAATAAATTCGAAACCTCTTAGAAACCCTTATTAAAATCAAGCAACTTCAATATATTTATTTGACACAACAAGCCTGATTTTTAAATGAATTGCAGCCCTGAAAATTGTGAAAACATTACTAAATATATGAGCGAAGAAACTGAATTTTCCACCCACCAAACAATGCCCAAAGTGAATGACAGCCCCTCTAGGCAAGTCACCACACTCCAAGTGGCCTATAACTATTGTGTTCACCCACCAAATGCTACCGTACTGCTGCGCCCAACCTTCCAAGGCTTCCAAATTGATTCGTCCAACACCCAAGGTTGTCAAAACTATTTTTCCAACCTTCAAAGCTGCCCAAACTGATTCACCACCCTCACAGGTGACCCTTGTGCCAAAAAAGACGAATCTTTGCCCAAACATGACCCCTGAATGAAGTCACCAATTGAGTATTTAGGGTTTTCATCCTCAAATACTGAAAGCCAATGATGGTTTACATCCCAATAGCTGAATTTACAAGCAACGTGTTTAACATCAAAGAAACCAATAGATAGATGATCATGGATGCCCCAAAACGAATCTCTCCATCTCCTTTTATACCTTTTTCACAATTCAAACTCCAAAGTCCCCTTTACTTTAAAATTAAACATAAGTAACCGACAATAATTTACTTTTTGGTTAATTTAGTCATATTATTATTTCAAGTATTTAAAAATACTTTTTATTTTAATAATAATAATATTATTAAGTTGCCCAAAGATTAAAAATGATTGGGCCAAACTTAAATAATATTATTAATTATCTTAACCTAGAAAAGGGGGAACAATGAAAAACTCAAGGGAGGAAGGCAATGAAAATCTAGAAGGAAGCATGAAGATCTCAAAATCCAAGCAGGACACTAGAGAAGAAGGTGCATGGCACAACAAATAGAAAAAATAAGAAAAATAAGCTATGTACAACAAATTGTTTTGTTGAAGTGTATGAGATAGGGTAGCAATGCTAATCAATAATTCTTTCTAAATGTCCATAATAAGCTGCCCATTCCTCATGAGAAAAATTTGAGAATCTTATGGACCATGAATGTGAGGAGTGAGATGTGTCACTAGAAGTGTCTAAAATATAAGTATGTATGGTATCCTGAATCATCATCACAAGAAGTATTTGAAATTCAATCATGAGTTTTATGGTACCTTGAATCATCATCACTAGGATAGTAATTGTGGTGATGGGTTATAGGAGCAATCTTAACCTCTTGAAAGGAAGCAATTTGTTTGGATCATATAATGGAAACTGCATGGGGAATTTTAAGTTGAACAATGCAAGACGTTGTGATAAGAGAATATTGTGACATGGATGAGTAGGTACTGTAACTCGAGATGTCTTAAGTTGAGGTTGTATGATTTTCTATTTAGGAAGCTGTTATAGCTTGGAATTGCACCCTTGTGGGAGAGTTTTTCAGGGTCTCCCACTTCCGGCTATAAGCACGGGAACAACCTCAGGATGTGGGTGTCCTATGGTGAGGTTGAGCCTCTAGGATTTTTAAAGAGGCTAGTTCCTCTCGGTGGATCACCTAAACTAATGCTGAAATGAAACTTCACAGGGAAAAGGGTTAGAAGGGAGATAAGGGTTCCTAAGAGGGCTAACCAGGCGATGCATCAATTTTAAATGGGAAACTCCCATAAGTTTGAACCCACACTAATTTTGCAGAGGACAATACTGGATTACACAACCTCAAGATCAAGCTGGTTGCATAAATATTTCATGGAGGAGGTTCAGGGAAACGATGAATGCAAATGGAGAGGAGTTCTAAGACTCACTGGAAGTTCACATTAATGACGGAAAGAACACAACCAGAACTGCAAATAGCATCGAAAAAATCCTTAAACAAGGTCAGAAAGGAGGACCATGGACGAGGAAGACTCTCCTTCACGCGATGCCATAGTACGTAGCTCAACAGACACAAGTCCAAGGCAAGAGACAGGGAAAAAAAATCCTTTATTGCATAAGAGGTGGTTCTTACAATGCTTGGCAGGGTCAAGCCTAACCAGCTGAGCATATCTTGCGATATCTTTAAGAGCGTCCCGTCTCCCAGGAAAATAAAAAACGTCTAAAAACTAGGAACCGTTACAAAGGCAAGTCACGTGATATATATAGAGAATGAGAAGAGAGAGAGCTGTGTGGAAAGAGAGAAGAAGTCGCTGATGACCGCTGCTGTCGTCCTCCTTTGCCATGAAACGCGTCGCCCAGGATCGCCACACAACCTCCTTGAGCCACTCCCACATTCAAGTCTCTTTTGGTGGGGCTGAAGGAAGTCGCATTGCGGGCAGCTAGATGTCTCTTCCTGGCACGACTGCATTTATCTTTGCATTTAAACGACATGGCGTCTTTCACTTTTGCGTGTCCTATCTGAAGAAGGATGCGGATCTCCATGCGTAGTTCAAACCGACCCATGCCGTTCCTGTGTTTGGACGACTGTTTGTCGGGAGCAAACCATATTGAAGGACGAGTGCCTTCATAAATTTCCAGCCACCAGCCGCTTGGACTCTTCCGTGCTCATTTGTCATCCTTGTGCCACTTGTCCTTTGCTGATTGACCCTTTTTGCTCCAGCTTACGTCACGCGGCAGCCTTTCATTCGTCTGATCATGACTTCGGGCTTTCATGGTTACTCAACTTGCTTCGGGCTTTTGATGCCTCATTACTTATTTTGGGTTTCTGACTGCTCACAACTTATGAAGTAATTAATTAGTGCTCCTTGGAGAACCCGAAATACACTACCTAGACCAAATCGGGCTTTCCAAGCCCCACTACTTACTTCGGACTTATCATTACTGATTACTCATGAAGTGAAATAAGTTGTGTTGCCCAGGAAACCCGAAGTTGTTTCCTTTGGAAAACCCGAAGACTTCTCAATGAGATAACCCAAAGAAGATAACCATTTCGGGTCTTTAACACCTTGTTACTTACTACTTCGGAGATTTGCAACTCTGCAACTTATAAAACCATTTATGTCATGAGCTGCCAAAAGTCCGAAGTCTTCTAAAGACTTGCCATTTCTTGCTTGAAAGTCTATCTTCTCACACTCAAGCAAAAATTGGTATGTGGGCCAAAAAATGGCCAACAAAAGCATTTTGGGTAATACCTCATGTTTTTGTTGTATAGGTGATTCATAATATGTGTCTCAAATAGAAAACACTTCTTAATCATTCACAAACTTAAGGCATTGGTGTAATTTGAATGGAATAGCTCCCATTTGATATATCCATGGGTGCCCAAGTAATGGATCATATGTCCTGTTATTCGACAATACATGAAACAATACCAAAAGGGTCTTAGGACCTACGGTGACAGGTAATGTGATACCTTTGAGAAGTGTTTTTGTGAGACCATCATAATCTTTAAGAACTATGGCTGTACGAAGTAAGTCTTGTTGAGTGTACCCTCCACTAGTAAGAAATGACATTGTACATATTTAAGCTTGAACCATTTTTAACCATAATGCCATGGGTAATCTTGGGATGTGAATCAATAAAAGCATGTATGACCATGGTTGGAATTATCTGTTGGAATCTCATGGCCTTAAAATGTAATAGATGGAACCTCTTTTCAGTATGTAATGCCCCCCTTTTTGGCATAGTTCGCTGGTAGACCCTTAGCTTGGTTTTATTCCCACAAGGCTAAGGGAAAGAAAGAGAGAGGAACGTTGGGGGGCGGGGGGCAGGGCGGCATTCAAAGAGTTAAAAGGTGAAAAGGTGCTTTAAGTGTTCTAATTTTTAGTTGAGTTGTGTAGAAGTGCTTTTGGTCTATTTTCATTTAAGTGGGGGACCTTTAAGGGTCATGGGAGCTCAACCCCCTTAAAAAAATAATTCAAAAAGTAATTTTCCTTATGATTGGAAAAGTCATTTCCCTTCAATTTGGGCGCTACCTTGAGGGATGGATATAAGAGGGAATTGAAGGTTCATTTGAAGGGGTTATGCATTTTTAGATATTGAATTGTTGATCAAGTATGTTAAGCTTGTTCACCGTGACTTGGGGACGAAGACCTTCAAATGTACTAGGGTTTGGGGATGAAAACCTTCATTCCTTCATTGCGGGTAACTCTATTCAAGGGTTGTAAATGTGTTTCAGATTTGCATGGTTGCATATAATTGGTCTTACAAAAGTGTTTTCGAACACCACCTTCATTCAAGAGTTGAGTGAACTCCTTAGAGAGCTGGAAAAACACAAATTGTAGGTCAAGGAAGGTGGGCAAGTGCCCTAGGAGCAGCAAGGAGGTTCCTTAGACTTGGCGACTTTCTTTAAGGGCTGGGCGAGTGCCTTAGGGCATGTTTTGGCTTGATTCGGTGGTGGAAAACATGCATGAGTTTATATTAATATTTCTAATATTATTATTATTATTATTATTATTATAATTTTCTAATACTTTAGCATGCTGAATTAAGGTTAATTGAGGGTTGAACATAGGAAAAATAATTCAGAATTAATTATATTAGTTTTCCTAGTGGAGCAATTCACTTTGGAGGGATTTTAGGGTGCTTTTGGGCTCTAAGTTTGGAAGGAATAAATATATATTTATTGGCTGATTTATTGGTGGTTTGACCTTATCATTTGAGGGTTAAGGGGAAGGCTAACAAGGGCTAGAATACCCTGATTTTTTGATTTAAATATTGCTGGAACATACAAAAGTTTGGCATTTCGGTGCACCTAGGGTTTGATCTAATCGGAACCTCATTTATTGAAAGATTTTTGGTTGATTTCAGTGCAGTGATTTTATATGAGTTTTCCCTACAATCACTTGAGGGTTTGAGCAAGATTTGCGCCGCAAAAAGGAGGATCACAATTAACTTGTGTGGCATTGGGGTTTGTGGGTTAGAAATCTTCCCTTTTGGCTTCTTCTTTCGAGGAGGTGAAAGCCATTGGTGGCTAAGATATTAAGGTATTTTTCTTATATTTTTCAAAAGGGTTTGACATCTTCATTTTCAGTTTTGAGGCCTAATTGTAGTAGCTAGAGTCTGTTGGTTTTGAGGTTCAGATTTCAAAATTATTTTCAGATTGGGTAGGATTTGTTGCAAAACCCTTATTTTGTGAATTTGTCTCCAATTGGCGACATTATAGTGGTATTAGAGCCATAACTTGGCTATATTGTGGATGTGAGGGTTGTTGATACATGAGCGACAGTAAAGAGGGTAAGTATTACCTAAGGAGTAATAGGAGGGGAATCGGACTTCCACCAGTTGAGCCATTAGAGTAGGAACAGGTAATGGGCGACATGGATCACCAGGTGTCAGACAGGGAGAAGAGAGAGAGGATAGCTGAGGAGAGGTTTGAGAGATATTCTTAGTCTTAGGAATGGATGACAATTGCAATGGAGGGGTTCCTTCATACCCTAATTGATGAGTGTCTTGAAGCCACCCAATGGAGATAGTGGTATTTTAGGGGGCAATCCGGATACACATATACCCCCCTTGGGCAATGGAGCACCTACACGTAGGCCCACCCAGCCTATATTTGTTCAGAGGGAGGAGTCCATGCCAATGAGGGAAGGGTTACTTAACCCACGTGAGGAGTTGGATAGGGAGATGGATGAGTATGCTAGTTTATCCGCTACAGTGAGAGGGGCTATGAGTTTTTTCAAGTTTTCAGCTTGGAAATAGGGTCATAGTGGGCCCAAGATTCGTCAGAGGCACAGGGGCAGCCATGGAGATCTCCAACATATGTTGGGGAAGGTATCCCTTTCCACTTTTGATGGGTTGCAGAGGAGCTCGGCGATGGCTTGGATTCAAAAGGTGGGTTTGGGACAGCCAAGGGGCAACTACACAAGGCCTCCAAAGGCCACTCATGAGGGACCATTGATTAGACCAAACCAACCGGGTTTGGGGCAGCAAAAGGAGCTACCACATAATAGCTATGAGGTGAGAAATGAATTGAGGAAGAAGGGTCTTTGCTTCACATTTAAGGATCCTTGGGAGAAGGGCCACAATTGTCGTGGCAAGGGGCAAGTACACTACATTGAGGTACTTCCCAAAGAAGAGAATGAGGAGGAAGAATTTGAGACAGCCACCTATGAGGAGGAAACGTTGGAGATAGGAGAGGAGGAGTTGAGTGGCACTTTGGCATCACTTTCAGGAGCTCCTAGGTATTATCCCTTTAGAGTGAAGGGATCATTGAAGGGTATACCGGTCACTATTCTCATTGATAGTGGGGCAACCCACAACTTCATTGATAGAGGACTTGTGGCATCATGTGGCCTACAACATGTAGAGTTCAAAGGGTTTAGAGTCACGGTAGCGGATGGGTTCACCATCCCTCATACTACCAAGGTTCCAAGGCTTAATCTCACTTTGGAAAGGCATGTAGTAGAGGATGATTTTTATGCGGTTGGCATTGGGGAGACCAATGTGGCCCTTGCCATTCAATGGTTGCACTCTCTTGGTGAGTACACCCAAAACTATCAAACCATGGAGTTGAAGTTCAAAGTGGCTGCTAATGAGATCATTTTGCATGGTTTGAGTGATAAAGGGTCCCCTTCATCTTCATCAAATAGCATGATAGGAGGATGTTTCATGAGCATGAGAGAAGAGAAAGGGAGAATTGAAGATAATGCTGCCATAAGATGTCATGCACAGCCCTTTATTCCCAAAATAGAACATTCTACTACTCATGTGGTAAGCAATAATGATGATGGCTATAATTGTATGCAGCTTGGATTAGGAGGTAGAAATTTCAGTTTGCAAAGGCAGCCCCAAATTTACTATGGGCAGTGCCCTATTCCAAGTTGTATGCATGATTTTTGATGTATGGTTGAGGGCTTGACCCCCCTCTTGGATTGGGCAAAGGCCCAAGTTGTGAACAGCCAAGTGAAAGGTATGTTTTTGAAGGAATTTTGGTCCCTCTTCTTACTGGGAAATTCTAAAGGTATTTTGCTACCTTCATGACCCATATCCTACATAGAAAACAAATTTGTTGGCATGGTACATGTAGCTTGGAATTGCCCCCTTTGTGGGAGAGTTTTTTAGGCTCTCTCACTTCAAGCTACAAGCATGGGAACAACCTCAGGATGTGGGTATCCTATGTTGAGGTTGAACCTCTAGGCTTTTTAATGAGGCTAGTTCCTCAAATGCTTCACTTCAACTCTTGATTCCCACACTAATATCTATTGTTGGCTAAGGAAAAGGGATAGGAGGATAACATGAAAGGAAAACTAAGTTAAAGGAGGTGATGCACCAAAAGAAATGATCCACTTAGTCTGGGAATCAACACTAATTCAACATAAGATAAATTTTGTTTACACAACCTCACAACCAATTAATTTGCATAAGTATTTCATAAACTAGGCTCACTAGACCATACATGAAGCAAAGAGGAATTTCGAAATCCACACCAAGCATCCGTTAATGGCGGAAAGAGCTCAAGTCTAGACCTGCAATTAACCTGAAAACACCTAAAAATAAGCAAGAAAGAAGGGCAATGGGCATGGAAGAACACTTCTTCACAAAGCCATCGTGCACAAGCTTGCTCAACGTAATTTTCAGACAGGAGATAGGTAAAAATTAATCTTTATTGTTTCAAAAGGTCTTTTACAAAACGATTTTGGCAAAGTAACTTTGTCGCCAGTCCATAGATCATTTCTTGGCTCCAAGGCCTCTATTTATAATAGAAAAGGGGGAGGAGAAGATGGGAATGCGTGAGAAATTGGGAATGAAAACCTTAAATCCCTGCAACCACCACCGTCGTCTTCCTTTTGCCATGAAATGCGTTGTTCTAGGTTCGTCGCACAATCTCCTCGAGCCATTCCCTCATTCAAGTCACTCCCTTGGTAGATTTTGAGAAGCCATGTTGCGGGCATCTGGAACTTCGCTTCTTGGCACGACTGCATTGATCTTTGTATTAAAGATGGCATAGTGACCTTCCCCTTTACATGACCTGTTGAAAAGGGACGCAGGTCTCCATGTGTTGAAAAAACTGGTCCAACCATGCCCCTTTTATGCTGGATGGTCATTTGTTGGGAGCGAGCCATATTGAAGGACGAGAACTTTCATAAATTCCCAGCTACCAGCCGCTTGGACTCCCCTTTGCACTGATTGGTTTTTGGAAGCTGCCTTGGATCCTTGAACTGCGTCATGGATGCCTTTGTGCCACTTGGCAGCCTCTCATTTGTCCGATCATGACTCCCGTGCACTATTGATCATGAGAAAATACCATTGAACCGAGCTTATTAAGTCAAGCAGCGTTGGAAACCCGATCTACTCTTTGCTGTGTAATTCGGGTTTTCAAAGCTACTTGACTTATAAAGCTTTTAAAGCTAAGTCATTGAAGAATCCCGATTTACTCTATGCAGAGTAACTCGGGCTTTCTGATCTCTCCAACTTCAGACTTTGTCTGCGGGGTCCTTTGTTCTTTGGGATTTATTTGTTTCGGGCAAATCTCCCGAAGGAATTCCTTGGGACAATTTTTCCGAAGGAATTCCTTCGGACTCTTTTTTTTGGTTCCTTCCCTTGAAGGATCTTTCTTTTTCGGTTGCCTTTCGGATTTTTCAAAATGGACTTTCCCAAAGGGTGAGAGACCCTTCGGGTTTCCTATATGTCCCTTCAGACTTCTGCAAATGGTCCCCCCGCTGAGAAAAGTGCCCTTCGGCCTTTTGAAAATGGTCCTTTCGAAGGGAAAGATACCTTTCGGGAATTTTGAAATGGTCCTTTTTCTTTGGAAATTGTCCTTCGGAACAATTGAAAATGGCCCCTTGGAACTTTGTCAATGGCACCTTTTGAAGGGTAACATACCCTTCAGACTTTTGTTTTTTTGCTCCTTTCCTTTGGAATTATTTTTTGTGGGCTTTTGTAAGGACTCTTCTGAAGGGTAAGGGACCCGTCGGGCTTCTACAAATGGTCTTTTCCGAAGGGAAATATACCTTTCGAAAAATTTGAAATAGTCCTCTCGAAGCTCAAAAGAGCCTTCAACAAACTTGCAACTGTCCACTTGGAGAAGGAAATGCCCTTCGGATTTGTCAATGACCCTCAGATTATTCTTTGGAGAAGACTTGTCCTTTCGAGAACTCGAGAAGCACCTTTAAAGACCAAATCGGGCTTTTGATGTCTCAGTACTTGCAACTTAGGAAGTTACTCGCTTCCGGAAACCCGATTTGGACTGCCCATGACCAATTTGGGGCTTTTGGAGCTTCTTACTTCGGGTTTCTCATTACTAATTACTCTTGAAGTGAAAAAGTTGTGTCGCCCCGGAAACCCGAAGTTGTCCCATTTGGAAAACCCGAAGACTTCTGTTCAAGACCGTTTCGGGTCCTTAACACCTTATTACTTACTACTTCGGAGCTTTGTAACTCTGCAACTTATAAAGCCATTTAAGTCATGGGCTACCGAAAGTCCGAAGTCTTCTAAAGACTTACCATTTCCTGCTTGAAAGTCTATGTTCTCACACTTAGGCAAAAATTGGTATGTGGGCCAAAAAATGGCCAACAGTACAGCTAAGTAAAAGTTCTGATTTTTTTTGGATTAAGTCTGATTTTGTTGTCTCAGAAATTTCTGAGTATGAGGGGCAACTTCAGCCACCTATTGTGAGCAAAAAATTTAACAATAGGAGCTTTTTACAGCCTTGGGCAAGGTGGGGGAAGGTACTAATCCAATCTGATTTCTTCCACTTAGAAAAATCAGGTTATGGAGCACTATTCCAGCCACCATACATGAGCAAGATGACTGAGTTCCTTGTCTACATACAGCTTTCTTTGAATTCTGGAAGTGTCCATGTTGTGGGGCACAAGTTGCATAAGAGAAAGGCAAAGATCATGAGCAATGAACAGCACTACTTGGTACATAATGAGTATTCTTCTGACTCTTATTTTATTTTCCACATAGACGAGCACAATGAGAAGGGGCAGCCAATGGTTGAGCCCATGAGGAACATGAATGGTATCATCCACTCAGAATTGCAAGTTGTAAAAGTTTCTTGCCAAGGTATGATTCAAAATGAGTTCACTATTGTTTGTTTTTTTCAAGCTTGGATGAGTCTTCCCTGGCATACAAGATCCACCCAAGGTTTTTGGAAGGATGCCCCCCATAGTTTGCAAGCAAAAAATGAAGGACAAGGGGACTTTTTCATCTAGGGCAGCAAGGTAACATTCCTTGGATGCATTTATTTTTATCACCCTTGGTTATATAGTGCACTTTTTAAGGGCACATTGATTCCCATTGAAGGCACAAGCATGAAAGGCTTCATCAAAGGCAAACTAATATTGCATGGTTTACTTTTTTGGGGACATGATCCTTTGAAAGGTTGTTGTGTCACCTTTAGCTGTTGGGGGCAGCCTCCATACTACAACTACAACAAAGTGAGAATTCAATTTGGAGCTTCTTTTCCGTGGGAAGCAATTTCAGGTGGTGTTTGTATTATGAAGAACGTGGAGACAGCCCCATGGCTTTTGCAATTGCTTGAGGACAAACAATTTTGGGTGGAGAGAACTGTAATGTCTCCCTTTTTGACATAGCTCGTTGGTAGACCCTTAGCTTGGTTTTGTTTCCACAAGGCTAAGGGAAAGAAAGAGGGGAACATTGGGGGGACATTCAAAGAGTAAAAAAGTGAAAAGGTACTTTAAGTGTTCTAATTTTCAGTTGAGTTGTGCAAAAGTGCTTTTGGTCTATTTTCACTTAAGTGGGGGACCTTTAAGGGTCATGGGAGCCCAAACCCTTTAATAAGGTAATTCAAAAAGTAATTTTACTTATGATTCGAAAAGTCATCTCCCTCCAATTTGGACGCTACCTTAGGGGATGGATATAAGAGGGAATTGAAGGTTCATCTAAAGGGATTATGCATTTTTGGATATTGAATTGTTGATCAAGTATGTCAAGCTTGTTCACCATGACTTAAGGATGAAAACCTTCAAGTGTATTAGGGTTTGGGGACGAAAACCTCTATTCTTTCATTGCGGACAGTTCTATTGAAGGGCTGTAATTATGCTTCAGATTTGCATGATTGCATGCAATTGGTCTTACAAAGGTGTTTTGAAACACTACCTTCATTCAAGGGTTGAGCGAACTCCTTAGAGAGCTGAAAAAACATAAATTGCAGGTCAAGAAAGGTGGGTGAGTGCCCTAGGAGCAGCAAGGAGGTTCCCTAGGCTTGGTGACTTCCTTTGAGGGCTGGGCGAGTGCCTTAGGGCATGTTTTGGCTTGATTCGATGGTGGAAAACAGGGCATGAGTTTATAATAATATTTCTAATATTATTATTATAGTTTTATAATAATTTAGCTTGTTGAATTAAGGTTAATTGAGGGCTGAACATAGAAAAAACAATTCAGAATTAATTATATTATTTTTCCTAGTGGAGTGATTCACTTTAGAGAGCTTTTAGGGTGCTTTTGGGCTTTAAGTTTGGAAGAAATAAATATATATTTATTGGCTGATTTATTGGTGGTTTGACCTTATCATTTGAGGGTCAAGGGGAAGACTAACAAAGGCTGGAATAGCCTGATTTTTTTGATTTAAATATTGCTAGAACATACAAAAGTTTGGTGATTTGGTGCGCCTAGGGTTTGATCTAATCAGAACCTCATTTATTGAAGATTATTGGTTGATTTCAGTGCAGTGATTTTATATGAGTTTTGCCTACAATCACATGAGGGTTTTAGTAGGATTTGCATGGCAAAAAGGAGGATCACAATCGGCTTGTGTGGCATTGGGGTTTGAGGGTTTGAAATCTTCCCTTTTGGCTTTCTCTTTTGAGGAGGTGAAAGCCATTGGTGGCTAAGGTATTAAGGTATTTTTCTTATATTTTGCAAAAGGGTTTGACATCTTCATTTTCAGTTTTGAGGCCTAATTGCAGCAGCTAGGGTTTGCTAGTTTTGAGGTCCAGATTTCAAGATTATTTTCTGTTTGGGTAAGGTTTGTTGCAAAACCTTTATTTTGTGAATTTGTCTCCAATTGGGGATATTACATAGCACTTATAACCACACCTATGAAACCATCTAAGATATGAACATTGGAAACCATTGGTTGTTGTGTAGGTTTTGCCATGTGAACATTATCTTGTTTTTTAGTATCATGATTTGGATGTGGATTGTTGTATATTTTCAAACATTGATTTGGTGGAGCCACTGATTTATTCAATGTACTATTATGTCCTCCTATTTAAATAACTTTTATATCTATTATATCTTGTATTTTATGTCGTCAAAACATCTATTTTTAGTATGTCCCAAAGATCTATGGTACTCGCAATTTCAATTCATATCATAATTTTTAGGTAAAGGCCGAGATGTGTCCAACTCACATTGTAGAGGTAAAGATATCATGTTCCATTCAATCAACCGTATAAGCACTTGGTGGGGATTGTAATGTCCCATTTTCTAAAAAATAAAATAATATTATTATTAAAATAAAAAGTATTTTTAAAATATTTTGAATAAAAGTAACAATATTCTTTAGTTGTCAAAAGTGAATATGTCGGCAACTCCTTTCATTTTTTGACTTAATAGGGGACTTTTAAGGGGCCATGGGCAAGATTAGCCCTTGAGTGAATTTATAAGGAAGTTGCTTTTTGATTATTTGAAAAGTCCCTCCAAGTGGAATGCACCCCTTTTGAGGAAGGATATAAAAGGGAAAGAGGAGTTTATTTTGGAGACTCATGTTGGGTTTGATGAAGTGAATTTTGAGTTTGAGCACGAAACACTTGGCTTATCTCCATTGAAGACGACAACCTCAATTGGAAACCTGAAGTTAAGGACGGAAACTCTTAACCTCATTTGGGCAGCTTCTTTTTAGAGGTTGCAAAGGACAGATTTGAGTAGTTGGTGGATTTCTAGGGCATCATTTGTGAGCGCAACAGTTTGCAAGGTTTTGTGGGTGAAGCATAGTTGTTGAAGACCCTTTTGGAGGGTGGAGAATCACCTCACCTTGAAGGCCCTTTGTAGGTCAACGACCCACTTGGAGGGCTTTTCCAACGGTGGTCACCCACTTTGGGAAGTTAATCTGCATGTTTTTGGAGGTATATTTTTGATATTTTGATATTTTTCTATCAAACAATTAGTTAGTATTTATTTGTGAATTTTCAAACCTATTTGTGCATGCTAAAATCAAATTCAAATGTATTTCATGAGTTGTAATTATTCTAGAATTTTTGGCAATTATCTAATGATGAAAATATTGTAATTTGTGCCTTAGTTTCATATTTCTAGAATTTTTAATTTTTGTTTGGGTTTGATATAAAAAAATAAAAAAATTCTATCATTGGTGTTAGGGTTTGTTGGCAAAACCCTTTGGTTTTAATTCTGTCCTAAACGGGACATTACAGTGATATCAGAGCTAAATTCTTGGCTAACTGTGGGGGTTTGAGTTGGCTTCATGCCAAACACTGATGGCGAAGTGAGGTACTACAAAAGGGAAACTTGGATAAGCCAAGGCAGAGTAACATGGATGATCCAGATAGGGTTAGTTTTGAAAGATTTACCCAAAATCAAGAGTAGTTGATGGAAATGATGACTGAATTCATCCAAACCATGAAGGATATGAATGGACTCAAGCCACACAATGGTGAAGGCAGCAGTTTAGGTACATACAACAACCCTCGCCTCCCACCTAGGGTGACAATTGGATCTACATGAAGGCCTAATCAGCCCAACTTCCTTTGTAGGGAGGAAGTCATTCCTAAAAGGGAGGAGCAACCTTCTATATAGAATGATATGGCTGCAAATTGTGAGGAATGTATGACTTTTCCACCGGCAATCAAAGAAGAAATGAGCCTTGCAAATTTTATGGCATTGAAGAAAGGCAAGTATGGTTATAGGGTTGGTCATAAGCCAAGGAACAATCCAAGAGATCTTTAGCATGCCTTGAGAAAGGAAGAGGAAAAAAATTCCAAATTGTAAGAAGGGGGAATGAAGAAAAATCCAAGCTACAAGTCATTTTGAAGGAAAATGATGGAAAGTCAAACCCTCATGAGAATTCCAAGGAAGAAATCAAGGAGCAAAAGAGTTCTGATGTGAAATAAGTTAGTGAGCTACCCATAAAGGAATCCACCATGCAAGTGGGAAGTGGAGAATTTTCAGTAGAAACATGTATGGTTCTTGATAAATACAAGGATGGTTGTGCCAAGTTAAGCCCCCCAAAAGCTCCTACTTTTAATTTGAAAAAAGAAGTAAACAATTGGATTCCAACCCAAGGTATGAAAAAAAAGTCTTATTTTAGGTTTGTTGTTTCATATTGGGCCATTTCAGATTTATTGTTATCATGGACAGCATAGTGAAAATGATGATAGAGTGATGAACACTTTGAAGTCCTCTCATATAAGTTCCAAATTGCTGGTACAAGAAAGTTTGGGATCCGAGTGACCTTTGGAGATACAAGAAGACATTTTCAGTCACTATATGGTTGATTTCAGACCCTATATCACTGCCATGTCTGAATTTTGTGAAGAAATTAAAATATGACAGCTATTGTCCTATTCATTTTGTTGCTATGTGCAACAGAACCAGCCCCTTAAATTTTTTTATAAGTCACAAGTCTTCTTAGTCACAAGGTGGAAGGATGTTCTGCCCACCATCAATGAGGGATTGTTTGCAGCTGTTATGGAAGAGTTTCCAGTCACCACAATGCTGATTATGAGCGAGAAAATGAAATGGTACAGCTACAACCATGTTTGGGACAGCAAGAATAGACCTTTGAAAATCCATCATACGAATGGAAACTATGAAGAAGATGCAAGAATGGGAGGAGAGTTGAACAACATGCCTACGAGGCATGGTGAAGTGGTTGAAGGAGTGGTGTGGAGAGTTCTTGATTTCATTGACATGTTTGTTCTGTGTGGAAGTTTATGAACAACTCATATGAGTGTTGATAAAGAGACTCTTATGAGTCAAAGAGTGCATAGTTTGCATATGTCCAAGGGAAGTAAAATGTTAATGACTTGTTACAAGCAAGAGTGGGGGCAACTGAGTTTGTTTTCAACCCACATTAACAATATGGGATCCATTGAAGCTCAAAGCTATGTTCATGAAGCAAGTGTTTAGAGTTGCAAGTTCTCAAGATTGAAGTGGGATGCAGGTATTTCAGATATAATAGAAAATGAGCTTGCATTTGCTCGAGGGCAAGCAAATTTGGGAAGGGCGGACTGTAATGTTCCCTTTTCTGAAAAATAAAATAAGATTATTATTAAAATAAAAAGTAATTTTTAAATATTTTAAATAAAAGTAATAATATGCTTTAGTTGCCAAAAGTGAATATGTCAATAAATCCTTTCTATTTTTGACTTAAGAAGGGGAATTTTAAAGGCCATGGACAACCCTTAAGTGAATTTATAAGGAAGTTGCTTTTTGATTATTTGAGTTTTCCCTCCAAGTGGAATGCACCCCTTTGGGGAAAGGATATAAAAGGGAAAGAGGAGTTTCTTTTGGAGACTCATGTTGTGTTTGATGAATTAAATTTTGAGTTTGAGCATGGAACACTTGGCTTATCTCCATTGAAGATGACAACTTTCATTGGAACCTTGAAGTTAAGGACGAAAACCCTTAACCTCATTTGGGTAGCTTCATTTCAGAGGTTGCAAAGGGTAGATTTAAGTAGTTGGTGGATTTCTAGGGCATCATTTGTGGAGCACAATAGTTTGCAAGGTTTTGTGGGTGAAGCGTAGCTGTTGAAGACCCTTTTGGAGGATGGCGAATCACTTTGAAGGCCCTTTGTAGGTCAATGCCCCACTTGGAGGGCCTTTCCAAGGGTGGAGACCCACTTTGGGAAGCTAATCTACATGTTTTTGGGGCAGATTTCTGCTATTTGATATTTTTTCCATAAAACAATCACCTGGGATTGTATTTGTAATTTTTCAGACATTTGTGCATGCTAAAATCAGATTCGAAGGTATTTCATAAAGTTGTAATTATTCTGTAATTTTTGACAATTATCTAATGATGAAAATATTGCAATTTGTGCCTTAGTTTCATATTTCCAAAATTCTGAATTAGGGTTTGATATTAAAAAATTAGAAATTTCTATTGTTGGTGTTAGGGTTTGTTGGCAAACCCCTTTAGTTCTAATTCTGCCCTAAATGGGACATTACAAGGATTCTTGGGTAACCTTGTGAATTGTATACACTTTTGAGAAGGAAGGACAAACCGGTCAAGTGGTTGTGATACCATGTTTGCTACATTTTTGACCTCATTCTTAGCTTGAAAAGTTGGTGCATCATTAGCATTAGCCTTATCCTTGAATGTTATTTACCATGATATTTGGAGCCACTAGAAGTAGGGCATTAGACCCATATTTAAGCATGTTGGCCTCTAAAAGTTTAATTCATAGTTGTGAAGCACAGTTGCAGGAAGACGCATCCCCCAACACCTAGGAGGCATCTCGGGTTCGGGTACATGTCTCTTGTATGGGAGACGGGTACCAAGACATGAAAAATGAGGAAAAACCCTAAATGCATACCTAGAAGATTAAAAAATGCGTACCCAATAGATAAAAACCCTACATGCATAAAAACAAATGCTAAACGCGTCAGAAACAAACCTAAATGCATACAAAAATGAGAAAATAATGCGAAAACAAGCTTATAAACAATACAAAGTCGTCCATGTTTAATCAATCGCTGGTTTTGAGTCAGAGTCGCCGGATTTAAAAGTCAAAAGCGCCATCGGAATTAGTAGATAGTCGCCATCGCAGGAATAGGTAGGGCCATTAGTTTTTTTGTTATTATTTTTTGGGTGCTGCCTTTTTCCTTTAAAACCCTAAATTGTTTAAAACAGTTCTCAAATTAAAAAGTGTTGCCTTCAAATTCCCCATTGTAGTAATAAGTCTTCTGTGACCCTGCAAAAAAATGACTTCAAATTCTCCATGGGAATAATCTGATTTTTGCAACCCTGCAGGCATAAAAAATGCAGTAGAAGATGATGAACCAGCATGAGAAAAGAAAGCTTTATTCCGTATCATAATATGTTAGGTATATTCAAGGGAGGACTGTTTAACTTCAGGGTTTCTCACAACCTCGACCTCCCACCTCCCACCTCCCAACTGTGTATGTTAGTTAACGCCCTCATATGTAGTCAAAATGAAAAGTTTTAAATCGTGTTGACCAAAAAAACTAGTGAGGCAAGGTCCGTTCATATTTCTATCTCTGTAATTATTTTTTAAATTAGTTGTTTTTTAAACTAGTTAAGTCATATTTAGTCATTTATTATTTCTATATATATATTTTTAAATTATTTATTTTTTAAACTAGTGTCCGTATTTAATTATACTACCATTTTGGATTTTTAAATTTCTATTTTAATATTTTAAATTTTTAACACATATTTGGCATTCGCTATTTAATTAAAATTTTTAATTTTAATCATTTCTTTATATTTTAATATATGTTCGTATTTGTTTTTTATTTATTTAATTTATTTCTTTAATTTCTATTTTAATAATTTAAATTTTTAATATGTATGTGATATTTATTTAAAAATAATATTTATTCAATTTTTATTTTAATAATTTTTTTAATTTTAATTTACGTTTACGTTTTTTAAATTATTGTTACTAATTTTATTTTTATTTTTTTTCAGAATGTCAGGGGGAGGGAAAGATGCTTTGTATCCATTGTGGAAATTTTGTGTTCATGTTCGCAAAGGGAATGGGGGAACATCAATGATCACGTGCAAACTTTGTGGGAAGGACTTCTATGGCACTTACACACGAGTGAGGGTTCATTTTTGTCGAACAACGAGGAAAGGGGTTGACCCTTGTACAAATGAGGAAGGACGGTTGGAAGTGGTGAGAGAGCAAGAAAGAGCCAAAGGTAAACTGACTCCTTTAAGCTCCCACGTGTCAACCACAGATCGAGCTCAGAGTCACCATGTTATGTCAATTGCGAGAATAGAATCAGAGATAGATGTGTCTTTTGGATATGCAATAGAAGATGGGTTTTATCACAAGAGATCACACATTGGTAGTTCGAATCCCATAGGGAGCATGTTCAATGTGCATAGTCGAGATGCAGTGGATGCACCGATTGCATGCTTCTTCTATGAGAATGGCATTTCATTCAATGTTGCTCGGTCGCCTTATTATGAGATGGTTTGTGCTATCAACAATGGTCCAACGGGGTATAAACCACCTAGGTATGAGAAGCTTTGAATGTCTCTTATTGACAAAGAGAAAACAAGGATAGAGCAGCTAATTGCACCAGTCAAAAAGGTGTGATATATAGAGGGATGAAACATTGTGATGGATGGCTGGATTGATACAAAAAACAAGCCTCTTTTAAATATTATGGTAACTTGTTCCAAAGGCCCTTATTTTTTGAAGGCTATTGACTATTTTGGGCAAGAGAACAATGCAAAATTCTTTTAGTTTCAATTATGTGATGCAATTGATGAGGTGGGGGCATTGCATGTTGTCCAAGTTATTATAGATGCTGCCCCAGTTTGTAAAGCAGCTAGCTTATTGGTGCAAACAAAATACAAACATATATTTTGGACACCATGTTGCGTGCATGCAATGAATAATGCACTCAAATATTGGTAGGTTTCAGTGGGTTTCTGAGCTTATTGAGAAGGGGAGAAAAATACAAATCTTCATATGCAATCATCACCACACATAGGGCATTTATAGAAGATTTGCCAATGTGGAACTTCTCAAACCTACAGATACATGGTTTGCTTCATTTTTCATATTGCTTGAGCGTCTTTATGCTGTCAATGGGGCCTTGTGTTCCACTGTGGTTAATGATGCATGGGCAAGTTGGAAACAATCTACATCAGAGAGTGCAGTTGAGGTGAGGAAAATGGTCCTTGATAATCAATTTTGGACAGATGTGAAATTTATTGTTGACTTCATTTAACCCATTTGTGAGGTCATCCGTTTTGCTGATTCAAACAAGCCATGTTTGGGGGAGGTTTATGAATAAATTGACTCTGTGTGAAAGAATAAAAAATATCACAGACTTAAAGGATCCTTCTTTATATCCTTTGATTGAGAAACAAATACATGGAAGATGGAACAAGATTAACACACCTTTACGTTGTGCTGCTTACACTTTGAATTCAAAGTGGTATAATACGAAGGTCACCAAGAAGAGGGCTCCATATGAAGATAGAGAAGTAATGAGGGAACTTTGAGTTGCAATAAAAAAGGTTTATGGTCGAGGAGGGGAGGCTTCTTGTATTAGGACTTAGTGGAACATGTTTTCACGTGACCGTGGACAATTTTCTACAGTGGAGGCTCTTTGTGACATGTGAGCGAAGGACCCAATAAAGTGGTGGTGGAACCATGGTAGTGAAACCCCAAATTGCAATCATTTGCAGTACAGTTACTCTCACAAGTAGCTAGTTCATCATCTTGTGAGAGAAATTGGAGTACTTACGGTTTCATTCATTCATTAAAGAGGAACCGACTAGGGTTGAAAAAGGCAAAGAACCTAGTGTACATTCATAACACACTTTGTCTTCTTTCTCGTGTTAACCTAGGGTACAAAGAAGGTCCTTCAGCAAAATGGGACAACATTCCACCTGATGGAGTAGAAGAGATACCCTTGGAGGATGATGTGCTAAATGATTTGCCCCCTGTTATATTACCTGCAGATGAGCTGGAGCTTGAGAGCGATGCCTATCTAGACAACATCTTGGCGGAGGACTTGACTATTCATCCTATTGTATCAGATCAATATGTTCCAAGTTTGTATATGTGTTTTTTCTTTTTTACATGCCTATTGTTGACATTTCATTGTATATGATGATGACCCTTAAGCTTAATATGATGATCATGATACATTCTTTCGCTTATTGCTAGTATTGGCATTGTAATGGTATAAATTTATTTAAATTTTTTATAGTAGATATTATATATATAATTAATAAATAATAAATCTATGTTGCCGTTTCCCCATACCCTGTCTCCTATTTTCAAAAAAAGGTGTACCTGTACTCGTACCTGTCTCCTGGAAACTATGTTGCGAACTCTATGACATAGGACATCAAAAGATGGATACATGTTAAACATGACTTCGTCTTTGATAGGTCGTAGCAAACTATTGGAGAAAATACTTTTAAACTCGCTTATGGCTAGTTGGTGAGACATTTTCGAAAGCATGATTTTGAATTTAAATACATACTAATAGGCTTATTAGGTCCTTGTTTAAGTTGCACAAGTTGTGAAAATGTGACATTTTGGCTAATGTTAATAGAAAAATGAGCTAATAAACTATCGGCCAAATCATTGAAATGATGCATGGATCCCGATGGTAGGGAATAAAACCAATCAAGGCATAGTCCTTGAGATTCCAGGAAAGAACTTAGTCAATAGTAGATTATTTTGCACAACGTAAAAACTTGAAAGATACAAGGCTCTAACATGTTGCGAAGGACCACCCTTGCCATTGCATACTTCAATTTTAGACACAATGAAATCGATAGGAAGAGGGTAGACAATGACCTCATGAGCCATTGGGTTGTGTAATTGTTGCAAAATTTCGCTTCCCAAAATATTTGCACTATTTTCCCACTAATTTTCAAATTCTCTACCATTAGAAATTTTATAGTGAGGAAGGGGATTGATTCAAGGAAAATTGCTTGGGAATAGCCTTGGGGGGTTAGTTCCCATCTTTTATTCATGCATGGGTGAAAACCCAAAGTGGCCCACCTTTGATTAAAATATTCTATAAAGAAGCCTTTGCTTTTATTAAAAAGGAGAGCCATAAGATTTTGAGCTTTTAATTGAGACCTACGGGAAGGAATGCTTGGAGGAGAAGCCAATAAAGGTATTTACCTCTATAAAAAATGAAAAGGGCCCACCTTTTATGAAAGGATTCTAAGTTTTTTAAAATTTGAAATTTTATTAAAAGCTTTTAAGCTTTTAGGCAGTTAAATGGAGGAAATCATGGGTGGGGGAAAATACTATAGTTTTTTTTCCTTATTTTACTCCACTCACATTTTGAGTTCATAGGAGTATTCCTAGGAAGATAAATAATAGAAATAATGGGCAGTTTTTGTGTTGAATGGTGGCTTCAAATTTTGACGTGGCTGCACAACCAAAGCCCACTCCCCTTCTCTTCTTTCTCTTCCATGTGTATTAAATAGAGAGAGTCTCTCTATGATTTAGGTTTTGTTATCTCACTCCATGAATTTTTCAGGTTCTCCACGAGAGCTCAATTGTGAAGCTTTTGTCTCAAGAATTGCTTTGATTCAATGTTTGTTCATTTCTAGCAATTCTATATGCAATTGTGGATTAGTTAAGCACTTTATGAAGATTTTGTGGCTTTGTTCTGCCATTGGTCCACGTTTATGTGTGTATTTTCCTCTTGAGAATTTATTTTGGAATGTTTTATTTGAATTTGCAGCAGTTGTTTGTACACTTATTCCTTTGGGTGGGTGTAGGATATAGCTACTTTGGCACATCGCCTCCTCTTTTTTTTTCTTCCACCTTTTCACTCCCAATCACATTATATTAACGCTAGAGTTGGAGTTGGCCTCTCAATCTTGGAGGTTGTTTTACTACCACTTTACATGCGGTGAAACTTCCCATTGTTGTGCTAAAAAAAAATTTGAGCATCAACAGTGATATCTCATAAGAAGTGACCATATGGCTAGATCTTTGACTTCCATGAGGAAGTTGTCGAATTTGCACTTGCATATCTTGAATAGCTTGTAGAATCAATGTATTTTGAGTTGTGGTAACATGTGTAGGAATAGATGTTCTAGTGTTTTGACCAAGACTATGACCAATAGATGTAGCATGAGAAGCAGTTTGAGATGGTCTAGTAACAATAGGAGGAAAAAAAGTAGTAGGCTATGGAGGAATAGTCATAGTAACTTGAGTAGAAGTAATAGGAGGCACAAAAGTAGGAGCATTACGAACATTGGCCTCTTGACCTAATGTAGGAGAACCTCTAGTAGGTGAAATAGAAGCATTCAAAGATCCATATGGAACGTGTTCATTCTCAAGGGTAGATTCTTTAGCCAAAACTTTCTTTTTCACTCCTTTTAACTCCAACAATGTATATTCTAATTGATCAAGATGTTCCTTAATTGTCTCAAGTGAGATTATTTTTTAACCCTTTCTTGATCTACATCATCATTATGTATGTCATGAGAACCACTAGCATCATTACTAGTCATAGCACTATCATATGTGTTATTATCATCAAAAGCATTGGCATCACAATCATTTTCAACATATGCATTTCACCATTCACATTTGCATTATCAATAACAAAAGGAGTAGGAATTTTATTCAAAATTGTCATTTTCTTTTTCAAACAAACATGAGTACTAATCAAAGGAATTTGAATTAAATCAATATTTTCACCAATCAATCTAGCACTTCACCTACTAGGCATTTTAGATCTAGCTTTCTTGATTGGAATAAGACGTAAACATATAGAACATGAAAGAAGGTAGGGTTAATGATACTACAATAATAAAATAAAATCCTACATAAATCAAATGTGAAACAAAAACAATAGCAAATCCTATAGGGAAAGAGAGCACGAAACCCTAAGATTAATATGTTAAAAAATGGAGCGGGTTGCTATTTGTTTTTACAAAAAGGGTGCACAAGTTTAAAAACACTATGCCAATTAAGTAAAAAAAGGGGCCTAAGGAAAATTTAACCAGATATAGAGTAATGGTAAATCAGACCTACCTAATGCTGCAAGAGGAAATGGAGAAATTGAACTAGTTAACTTGAAATGGTAAAGAGATGGATAAAGAGAGACGTGCACCGGAATATGACTTATGTGAGTGTAATGTCCCCTTCTTATTGTTTCCCATAGGCTAAGGGAAGAAAGGATCAAAGGGAAACATGGTTTTTCTTTTTTAAGTTGCCAAAAAGTACTTATATTGGCAACTTTTTTCTAATTTTGTCTTATGGAGGGAACCTTTTTGTCATGAGCAAGTTAGCCCTTAAGTGAAAATTATAAGGAATGACTTTTTGAATATTCAAATCCCTTCCCCAAGTGGAGCACCCCCTTTTGGGATTTATTTTGGAGGGAAAAGATATAAAAGAAGGAAAGGAAGTTCATTTTTGGACTCATGTCATTTTGATCAACTAAAAATCAAAGTTTGAGCAGCTTACTTATGCTTTCATCCCTAGAGGAGGAAAACCCTTTTTGGTATTCGGATATTGAGGACGAAACCCTTCAATGTTCAATGGGTGATTTCATTCGGAGGTCATATTTGAGCAGGAATTGGTAGATTTCAAGTCTAAGGCATATTTCCAAGAGGAGTGCAATAGTTGGGCAGCTTGTTCAGTTGGTGCACATCTGTAATCAACCCCTGCAAGGGCAACGACTCAGTTGGGAGATCTCTCCTAAGGCAACGACCCCCTTTGAGGCTGTTTTCTATCAACAAAAAACAAGACAAGAAGTATAGACAAAAAGCCAAGATATTAAGAATCAGCTTTTTGAAGTTGTTTTCTATCAACTATAAAACCCTAGAGTCATTCAGCAAAATGCAAAAGAATGATGGTATTCAGGGAGCATGGTTAGAAGAGCAGTGTGATAGAGATGAGGTCAAACTTTTTGCTTTTGATGAATATGATAAGAAGGCTCATATATACATGTTTTATAATATCTTTGAAGAATTTTTAGAAGTATATAAAAAAAATAGAAATATAAGTTTGAAGAAGAAAGATGAAAAGCCAAAAATTCAAAAGGATCCCAAGGAAGAAATCAGGGAGCAAGAGAATTCAGATTTGAAAGAAGTTAGTGAGCAGCCCATAAAAGAATCTGTTGACGCAGTGGATTGCACCCGGGGGCAGGACGCCTAGCTCCTGCCCTTCCACACGCAACAATGGAAACTCCCCTCTCGCTTGTGGGACCGACGAAGCTGGAGGTGAGAGTCTCTAAATAAGGGCTAGCTCCCTCTGATGTATCTTTTAGGCCCTGGTTTCTCCTACTGCTAACAACTAAATGGAAAGGGGGGGGATGAAAAGGGAGAGAGATGCTGAAACAAAACCTATAACCTAAAAATAAAAGGGGTGATACACCAAAAAAGTTTGATCCACTTAGGCCCGAACATACACTTTTCACCAAGAAGAAACACCCATACACTTCATCTGATGTGGGAAAACTCTTCTGTATCAGTGAGTTAGGGGTCTGTGGAGATACAGGGAGGAAGGAACTATCAAAGGTGTTCTGAGACACACTTGGGCAGCCTATTCACATGCGCCTATATTCCTGCTGTAGACACTTCTGGCAGACCTGCAAAAAAGAGACTTCACAATGCACTAGACATGCTGTGTTCGATCTGTGAGAAACATGAAAGACAATGACTTAACACAAAAGAAGAACACAGACATATACTTTAAAGTGCAAGTCCAGATAGAGGTAAAAATGCTAAGTCCTGATTCAAGGTAAAATCTGGTAGAGCTCTGCCTTACAAGCCCGAGAGATTTTTGGGCAGAGTTTTGCCTTAAGGCTGGGAGATGGATCTTTCTCAAAATGAGAATTTTACAATATATAGAAAGAAAGAGAGAACTTGGCGCTTTCTGGGAAAGACTTTGGCGCTTTTTTTCCAATGGCCCATGTGCGTTCCAAGCCTTGGGAAGAGCAAGCCACTTAAACATCATATGAGAAATAATGGGCTGCGCCGTTTGTCTGGGAACAAGACCGCTCCTTCAAGGCGATTACGCAACTTGTCTGCTCATTAATGCAAAATGAAGAAATCGAGTCGCGCCGTTAGCCGTTTACGCCTCTTGATGATCAATTCACAGACACTGTATCACTTGCTAGAGTAACTGCTTGAGTCGATGCCTTCTTTCGCCACTTGGACTACTTTGTCTGTGTCTGCACTTGGTCCTTTTTCTGCCTTTAAGCCTTTGAATTCCTTCGGGTTCGCACTTAAGTTTGCGAAGATCAACAACTACTTCACTTCCACAAATTTTACGTCCTCGAATCTGTCGTCCTTCTTGACAATTTATTCGTGTCTTTCCCGCTTGCTTTGGCTATTTTTCGCTGATTCCAATAAGTGACACGTGGCGTGTTCCTCTGCTGAAACAAGCAGGACACGTGGCAGTGTCCGCTGAATTTATAGAAGCTTCAAACACCTTTGGAGAGTTCTCCAGAAAAGGACGCATGGCGACTTCCGCTCTCTTTAGCAGTTCGTCGGGGCCCACCACAGTTCTCGTGAGACAAAAGGGAGAGACGGTGGGTGTTGACACTTGTCGGCTTCCGCCAAGCCTTGCAGGGGATACGTGGCGCGTTCCGCTTCTTTTAGAGAAAACATGTCAAAGCCTCCTGCGGTTGCCACTTGGCACTTTCCGTGCTCTGGCTCCTTTGGCCCTCAGGGGCTACCTTTTGGCGGGTCGTTGCGCTCCTTGGGCTCTTCCTGCTTGCCTTGGCCACTTTCCGCCGATTTCAAATAAGTGACACGTGGCGCGTTCCGCTGTGAAACGGGCAGGACATGTGGCAGCATCCGCTTGACTCATAGAAGCTTTAGGCACCCCTTGAAGTTCCTGCGGAAGAGGACATGTGGCGGCTTCCGCTCCCTTTAGCAATTCGTCCGGGGCCCACCATACTTCTCGCGGGACAAAAGGGAGAGACCGCGGATGTTGACACCTGTCAGCTTCTGCCGAGCTTTGCAGGGGACACGTGGCATGTTCCGCTGCTTCTAGAAAAGCATGTCAAATCCTTCCGCCTTTGCCACTTGGCGCCTTCCATGCCCTTGCTTTTCCTGGTGTAAAATTGACGTTTGTGGGCCCGTCACCCTTGGACTTTCCGTTGGTTTCCTGCTTCGGCCTTTTTCCCCGCGAGCCTTTTCTGCGGGCTTATTTTCCATCGGGCTTTTTGCGTGGACATTTTCCTTCGGATTTCTTCTCTGCAGGGTTTTTCTGCGGACAATTTTCCCGCGGACAAAAGTCCGCAAAAATTTTCTGGCCACTTTGCCTTCGGAATTTTCTCTGGGTCCTTTTTTTTGAGCTCGCGGCCTTCCGAAATCCTTCGGACTTTTTGTCCGAAGGAATTATGCCTTTGCCAAAATTTTGAAAGATCTTACCTTTGCGGCTTTCTTTGTGGCCTCTTTGAAGTGCTCCCTGCCCTCCACAAGGGCTCTTGAACCCAGAACTGCCTTCTGCAAGGGCACTTGTCCTTCGAGAGGCTTGAACTTTTTGCATTGAACTGCTCCTTTGAACCAACCGTTGAACCAATTGATTGAACCGGTTCAATGGTTCAAGCGGTTGTCGAACCAAGGCTTTGAACCGAGCGTTGAACCAAGCTCGTTGAACCGTTTGAATTGAGCCGATGAACCGAACCATTTGATTGAACCTGCCGATGAACTTTGCGTTGAACTTTGCCGATGAACCAAGGCGTTGAACCGAAGCGTTGAACCAAGGCGTTGAACCAAGGCATTGAACCGGTTCAATGGTTCAACGGTTCAAAGGTGCTAACTCTTGGAAAGATTATGTCATTGAACCACTCTTCCAACCTTAAGGAAAAGTGTCTTTGAACCATTTTAGCTCTCTTTCCTTATGAATTTCTTCAGACAAGAGTCCAAAGAAGCTTTGTAAAACCTTGCACTCTCTGAACTGGTTCTTCATCTGCCAAAAGACTACACCTGCAGAGTTCGTAGAAGTCCCTGTGAAGTCCGTAGAAAACTTGCAGAGTCCGTAGAAATGGACCTGCAGAGTCCGTAGAAATTTTGCAGAGTCCGTAGAAATCGCCAGATTCATGCAAAATCAACAAATGAAATGGCCAAGAACAGCAGGGATAGAAGGGGACCGATTTTTGGCCTTTTGGGCAAAAAATGGCCAACAGAATCCACCGTGCAAGTGGAAAGTGAAGCATCTTCAATAGAAACAGCCCTAGAAGTTCCTATCAATATTCCAAGGATCGCAAGGATGGTTGTGTCAAGGCAAACCGTTCAAAGGCTTCTTTTGATAAATCAAAAAAAGGAACAAAAGACGAGGAAGCCAAGGAAGAGATTGTGAAGGGGAAAGCACCATTCGGTGATTGTCCAAAGAGTTTAGTAGAAAAGAAGGGCATAAATCACATATATGGGGCAGATTTTAATGATCCACGATCAACAACCAAAGTGGATCCTAGTGTTGAAATGAAATAAACTACATTGCAGGCAAGTGCGGAGGATGTGATAAGGACCCAGGAAAGGTGTGAAGAATGGCTAAGAAGAGCCAAGGGAACAAAGTTGATAGCTAGTCAAGCAAAATGACACCTAAATAAATTTAAAGAGAAAGGTAAGCTCTTGAATCATCATTATGTCAGTTCTGAATATGAAGAAAAATTAGATTTGCACGAGGTTTATGAGGGGGCATTCCAGGAAGACCTTGTTGTGAGGCATGCACATAAGGAAAGTGTCTCACCAACTACTTATGTTGGTCTTAAGCTTGCTGGAATCTTTAGACTAGCAACTAAGAGTAAGCTATTTGATTACAGCCCAAGGTATGAAAAGGAAAATCATGTTTCAGATTTGTTGTTTCATACTATGCCATTTCAGATTTCTTGTCATCATGGACAACATGCTAAGAAGGGTAAAAGAATAAAGGTAGAGCCTTTGGCTCAAAATGCATTTTTCATAATGGTATGGAATCCAAGTGATATTTTGAGATCGATAAATGATAGAATTTCTGATTTTAGTAGCATTGTTGATAATTTCACTAACCCATACAAATGGATTAAAAAAAATCAGAATTGACCTTAGAGGAGCACAAGGAAGATATTATGAAAGACAATAGGATTCAGTGGTTGAAGCACAAGGGTCAAATATCTCAGCTACAAGCAATAGGTTAGCAACTGCAACAACAAAACATTCAGTATCAACAATGTATGGTTCATGCAGGAGAATCACAAAAAGGTATGCCCGAACAATCAATTGTTGTTTTGCAAGTTAGCTTGATTGATCCTCTTCTTCATCCTTACTCCAAAGGACCAGATAAAATTGTGTTAGTAAGACTAATTGGAAATAAGGTTTCTAACTTGTTCACAAATATTTGTGTGTGCCTTTTGGAGGAACCAAAGGAAGCATTCAAGTTATCTACTTGTAAAGAGGGAGTGTCATGGATTATAGGATATGCTCAGAATAATTATAAAAAAGAGATCCTAAGACTCATAAGTCAAATGAGAGGTTCAAAGGCATGTCACCTCACATCCGATAGTGCTCTCAAGGTAAGTGGCAATGGAGCAAATCAATTACAAGGTAAGCAGATGTAAACCAATGCCATATTTGTTGGATTTAGATTTGATGTTTGGATAGAGAGTGCAATCGCCTGAACAGTAGTCATATTTGCAAATGAATGCATCATAATAGTGAACATGGTGATTGGTGACAAGTTGACAAATGTTTGTCCCCTGTACAAGGTCCATGGTATGCTAGATAGGGAAGGCAACAACTTTCTCTTATATAGATTTTGATTTAGTTGTAATATACCATTCAACATTGACATGATATCCTCCATATTTGATGAGTTGTATTTGTGTAATGTATTGTGTCTGCATTATCATGATCCGATAGTTGTAGTCAAAGGTCAAGAAGGTAAATAAAAAATTTGCCCACGTATTCGAAAATGGAGTCCTAGAGATATTTATAGACATTAACAAGGTAAACATCATGTTGATATTCAGATTTTTCAGAATAAGTGTATGGTGATGTTTACACATTACGTTGGCATATGGGACTCGGAAAAAATCCTGAATGACGAAGCGAATAGAAGCTTTGAATCTACTCCAACATTCTTCATCTTTGGCAATTGGTTAGAAAGGGAGTTCATGAGGAGTCTGTTGACCAATTTTGGTCTTGCAGGCCAAAAAATTGGTCTCCCTTTTCTTTCCTTGCTGTCCTGATTAGCCAGTCTATGATGTCTTCACCTTACTGCAATTGTGGTTTTTTCCCTTTGTAATAGGCCTTGTTCTTATAAAGAGCCAAGTGATTTGAGTCCTGTAGGTTTTTCGAGTTGATCTGGGGCTTATTTCGCTTCAAACAAATTACCTCGGACAAGCCTTTTATCGGCAAAAGAATGGGTCAGTTTCAAAGAGATGCAAGTCTTTAACAAAACTCCGAAGGTCAAGTGCCCTTGCGGAGGGCAAGAAGGTGACAAATGGGACCGTTCAAGCAAGCTCCGAAGGACAACTTTGGACCCAAGGTGCCCTTGCGGAGGGCAGAAAATGCATTTTGTAAGAGATCGAGACAGAAAGCCGAAAGGGAAGTTTCCTTCGAAAAAGAGACAAGTCAAACAAAGGATTTCTTCGGACTTTTTGTCCGAAGAAAATCCATGTAGAAACCAAAGGCCAAATTCCTTCGGACAAAATGGCCGAAGGAATTCGTTCGGACTTTTGTTTGAAGAAATTTACCAAAAGAAGGCTGAGACATTGAAGGCACATTTCCTTCGGGCAAAATGTCCGAAGGAATTCCTTCGGACATTTTATTCGAAGAAATTTGGAAGACAAGGGAACCCGAAAGGCAGGTGCCCTTGTGGAGGGCTCTCGACTATCAAAAAATGACCTTTTCCTTTTTTTTGAAGGGTCACCTTCCCTTCGGGAAGTTTCATTTTGCAAAAGCCGAAGGAATTACTAAAGGATGCTGACGGGCCTGAGCACATCAACTTCAACATGGTGAACTAGCCGTTGAGGGTTCAAATCTCTGGTGACGTGCATGCGAACATCAAATTCAAGGCAGCAAAAGAGCTGTTAGTTTTCAAATGGTGACGGGCCTGTGGACGTCAATTTTACGGTGATAAGATAGCCATTGATTTTCAAATGTTTAAGGATGGGCCCGCGCATGAAAATGGGTTAAAAGTTGAAGAAAAGGCTAAAGAACATTTTTTCAGGCAAGATGTCCGAAGGATTTCCTTCGGATGTTTTGTCCGAGGGAATTCAAAGGCTCGGAGACCCGAAGATAGACTCAGTGACCCGCCAGGAAAGGAGCCCGAGAGGAGACAAAGAATACCCTTGAGAGCCCGAATTGCAAGGAAAAGACAAGAAGTAGCAAGGAAAGAGAGAGAGAACAGTGAACCCAGAGCGCGGCCACACACACATAAGACAACGCTTGGAACGTTCTAGAAGACACATCCAACCAAGCACAGGAATGAACCAGAGCAGTCCAGGTGGCACAAGAGGCGTCGGCAAGATAAATTATTGCTTGCAGATGGAATAGTCTCCACCAAACAGCCATCAAAGGGAGCACGAGCATTCAAGAGAACGGCCCATTTTTCTTTGTTTGGCATTAATAAGCAGAGAGTTGCACGAATTTTCAAGGGAGGTGGCCTTGTTCAAAGAATAAGGTGACCCAT
The DNA here is from genome assembly GCA_037957365.1 of Torreya grandis. Classification (NCBI taxonomy): domain Eukaryota; kingdom Viridiplantae; phylum Streptophyta; class Pinopsida; order Cupressales; family Taxaceae; genus Torreya; species Torreya grandis. The sequence continues at coordinate 1,493,702 of JARHVA010003297.1, forward strand.
GCTTTAGCAAGAATATTAAACGCAGTTTGAGCATCAAAAGTCAATGTTGATGACATATACAATGTGGTTCTTCCAGGGGTATTGATGGAAAGATGACAGCAGCATGAGCGGTTTCCTCTTACCAAGGTGTTTAATGTAGTATGGGCCACTAGTTCCTTGAAATGGCTAAGGATCTTTCTCTAAGTTCTATATATTGTAAGCTCTCAGCTTTGTAAAAGGAATCTCTCACTTGTGTATGGCAAAGCCCTGGACAATTTTTACCTTTTAATCAAAAGAAGCGTGTTTTACCTCCATCTGAATTGTTATACTTATGAATATGTCTATGCATCGACTTTGTGTTTAGTCATTTCATCTTGATACTTTCATAGATCGACACCAGCATATCTAGTATATCCAAGACCATTTCTGCAGGTTAACAAAAAGTGTCCAAGTTGGAGCATAGAGACAAAAGAGCAATTATCTGATAGTGTGCTTTTGGAGCACCTATGGTAGGTTCTTTTTCTTTGTATCTCCATTAAACCCCTTGTTAAAACGCCCATGCAGTTTGGTCTTTTGTTCAAATGAAGTGTCTGTTCGCTCCTTTGATGTAAAGTGTTGATGAAGCTGAGTAGATCAAAACATTTGGTGCATCATCATTTTTAGTTAGGTTCTGCTTTTGTGATATCCTTCTCTCTTCTCACCCTCCTCGCCCCCCGCCCCCCGCCACATTATTAATAGTAGTAGTTGAGGACCTCAAAGATGCATCAAGGGGATCTAGCCCTTATCTAGAGATTCATTCCTCAATTTTGCTAAGCCCACAGCAAGAGGAATGTCTACATTGTGCTGCGTGGAAGAAAAAAGCTGAGCCTTCTTTTAAAGGGTGCAATCCACAGCGTCAACAGAGTCATATAGGATACATAGTGTATTCTAACAAAGTTGTGAATGATCTATTCATAGATTGTTCCTTGGAGCTGAGTTCCACATTTGAATAAGAGATCATAGGTGTTGACAGAATGGAGATAGTTCCCACGGAACGCTTGATAAGGAATGGTGGTCAGCCAAATAGACATAATTTTGATAATCAATATGATTTGAATCAGCAGTTCAGGGTTGGATGAGTATCAAACTACATAAGGATTGCCACTCTTGGAGGAATGGGGAATGTGCAGCTGTTACAAGATGTTTTCCAGCCACCACCATTCTGATATTTAGTAAAGGAATGCAAGCTTTCACAAGATGTTTTCTAGTCACCATCATTCTGATTTTTAAGAAAGGAATGCAACACTTAAGTCATGCTTGGGGCAGCATGGAAACAACTCGTGGAGTTCAAAGTAATCTTGATAATCTCAATATAAAAGAGGTACACTTAAGTGTTGGTATGCATTGGTTATATCTATTTGATAAAATGGAATTCAAGGATGAAGAGAAAGAAGCAATACTTCAAGGTATAGTGAATGGAGTTCCAAGCATGGCTACCACTAAGGGAAGAGAGGTATATTTTCAGAGAAATCAAGTAACACAAAGCACTCAATGCATAGAGACAACAGAGGGGCTATCCTTAGTCATGGAAGAGTTTGTAGTCACATGGTGGAGTTTTCAGCTCATTACCCATGTTTCCAGCTCATTATCCATGTTGAAGTATTTCCAAGTAGTACACAGTGGTTTCCAGCCTTTACACCTTTGATATTTGGAGAGGAATATCAGTTTAACAACGGTTGTACGATTGTCATGTTATTGATTTCAATAATTTTAGATCACGAGTTGTTCTTATCAATCATGAACAACTGTGGGTTTGTGCATTTTGAGAGAGTTTCCTTGCATAGTGATGTTAGCAGAAGATGTCCGCTATTAGAGACAATCAACCCAACCATCCTAATGCTTATTGGGATGAGATTCAAAGAGGTTTGTGGTTGTTATGACTTATTTCTAGCCTACATGCAATCTGTTTTTTCCCATGAATTGGAGGGACCAGCCCGCAATAACATTATGGGACCCATTGGAGCTCAAGGCTATAGTCATGAAGCAAGTGTTTGGGATTACAAATTCTGAGGATGGATTTGGGATCTAGGTATCGGTAGGAAGATTTAATATGGAGGGATTGGAGTTGTTACAACATTGCTTGAGGACAAGCAATTTCGAGAGGGGAGGACTGTAATTTCCCCTTCTCGAGTTTAGTTTAGTTGGAAGACCCTTTGCCTATTTTCTTGTTGTTTCCCATAGGCTACAGGAAGGAAGGATCAAATGGAAGCATGTTTTTTTTTTAAGTCGCCAAAAAGTACTTACATTGGCAACTTTTTTCTATTTTTGACTTAAAGAGGGGACCTTTTTGTCATGAGCAAGGTATCCCTTAAGCGAAAATTATAAGGAATGACTTTTTGAATATTCAAATCCCTTCCCCAAGTGGAGTGCCCCTTTTTGGGATTGATTTGGAGGGAAAAGATATAAAAGAAGGAAAGGAGGTTCATTTTTGGACTTGTCATTTTGATCAACTAAAATTCAAAGTTTTAGTAGCTTGCTTATGCTTTCAGTCTTAAAGGACGAAAACCCTCTTTGGTATTCAGATATTGAGGATGAAAACCTTAAATGCTTAGTAGGTGACTTCATTCAGAGGTCACTTTTGAGTGGGAATCGGTAGATTTCAGGTCTAAGGCATCTTTCCAAGTGGAGCGCAGTAGTTGGACAGCTTATTGAGGTGGTGTGCAGTTGTAATTAGCCATTGCAACGGCAGAGAATCAGTTGGGGGCTCTCTCCTAGGGCAGCGACCCCCTTTGAGGGTTTGAAATTGTAATTTTTGGGGCAATTTGAGGTTGATTTTGGTGTCTGATCATACACTTCTTCAGCTGATATTTTTATAATATTTTTCAGCTATATATTTGATTCAAAAATTCAGATCTTGAGGTATTTTGTATGGCCATAATTTTCTTAATTTTTGCAAGGGTTTGTGGCAAATAAATATTGAATTTTGATCTAGAATTCTAATTTTTTTTGTGGTTAGGGTTTGATAAGAAATCAGACTTTTCATTTTATTTTAAGGGTTTGTAGTGATTTCCACAATTGTATAAATTTGCCCTGAAAGGGACGTTACAACGAGTTCTAGAAATGATTGATGATGCCGAATAACAGGGTATGGAGCAGTGCAAAATATCTCCCAAGAAGTCGACTATGTTTTCTGAGGATGTCCACTTTTGTATGTGTTGACCAATTTTTGGTCCTGCAGGCCAAATTGGCCACCCCCTCCTTTTCTTTACAATGAGTCTTTCACATCCATGATTTGGCTAAGTCATCCCTTAACTGCTTTGTGCAAAATACCCCCTGTCAGACCTGTTCCATGAAAAAGCCAAGTGTTTTATCATTTTGCTTAGTCTAGTGCAAATCAGGTTTGTGCAGGTACATTACTTGTCTACTTTTATAAGTAGAAGCAATTGAAGAACCTGAAATGGTCTAAGCAGTTCGCAAAAAAGGGCAACAAATTTTCTTCAGAGGCCACCTTGGTTGGTGGCAGGACCAAATTAAAAGTTTCGAAGGGACATTTCAAGACCCAAAGTGCCCTTGCGGAGGGCAGGGAACACTTGTGGAGGGATTAAAGAGAAGGCCGAAAGGAAAGTTTTCCTTCGGAAAAGTGAGCAAGGCAAAGGATTCCTTCCGAATTTTGTCTGAAGGAAATCCACGGAAAAAGGTAAAGGTCAAAGGTCCTTCGGACAAAATGTCTGAACGAAAATACAAGGAAGAATCAATGGATGAATTCCTTCGGACAAAATGCCCGAAGGAATTCCTTCGGACATTTTTTTCGAAGAAATTCACAAGTGACCAAGGCAAAATTCCCTCGGACAAAATATCTGAAGGAATTCCTTTGGACTTTTGTCCGAAGGAAATTCGAAGAAAAAGCCGAGACTTTGAAGGAAAGACGTCCTTCGGGCAAAATGTCCAAAGGATTGAGATGACCAAGGGAGCCCGAAGGAGCCGAAGGGCAAGTGCCCTTGCGGAGGGCTCTCAGCGACCAAAAGGGGACCGTTTCCTAGCTCTGAAGGGACACCTTCCCTTCGGGAAGGTTCAATTGCAAAAGACCGAAAGAATTGCAAAAGTCTGAAGGCTCAATTGAAAAAAGCCGAAGGAATTATCAAAGCAATGATGGGCTCGAGCACGTCAATTTCAGCATAGCGAACTAGCCGTTGGAGTTTCAAACGTCTGGTGACGTCCCCGTGGACGTCAAAATCAGGACAATGAAATAGCCGTTGGCTTTCAAAATGGCAACGGGCCAGCGGATGTCAACTTTATGGTGATAAGATAGCCGTTGATTTTCAAATGTTTAAAGATGGCCCCGCGCATGGAAATGGATTAACAGCTGGAGAAGAAGCCAGAAGAATTCATAAGCACGAACTCAAAGAAATTCAAAGGGCTTAAGGCCAAAAGGAAAAGATCGTCAAGAAAGGAGCCCGAAGAGCCAAGAAATGACGGAAAATAGCTCCGAGGGCCTCAGAGCCAGAAAAGACAAAAGCCAAGCGCAAAAGCAAACAGAATAGTCCAGATGGCACAGAAGCGTCGGCATAGGAAGTTATTGCAGCGACCCATACTTTCACAGTGACATTTAATATGACCCATGCTTTCACAGTAACATTTAATATGGGTTAAGCACCAAAGTCAAGACTGACGACTGCCACAACATGGTTCCTTCAGCGGACTTCCTCTTTCCAATGTGTTCAACGCAGCATGGGCCGCTTATTCTAGAAAGCGCCAAATATTTTCCTTCATGCTATAACCTCTTGGTTGAGAAGGATATCTCTCAGCTTGTATGGAGAAGCCCTACAAGATTTTACCTTGAATCAAGACATAACAGTTTTACCTCCATTTGAGTTTGCACTTTTGCATATGTCTATGGTTTTGTCTTGTGTTAAGTCATTTTATTTCATGCTTTCACAGAATGATTCCAGTATGTCCAGTGTATTGTGAGTTCTTTTGCAAGTCAACAAGAAGTGTCCACAACAGAGTATAGGCGCATGTGAACAGGTTGCCATAGTGTGTCTTAGAACACCTCTAGTAGTTTCTTCCTCCCTGTATCTCCAGAGGACCCCCTAGCTCACTGATGTAGAAGAATTTTTCGTGTCAAATTAAGTGTCTATCAACTTGTTCTTGGTGTAAAGTGTATGTCAAAGCTAAGTAGACCAACCATTTTGGTGCATCACTGCTTTAGTTTAGGTTCTATTTTTAGTATTTTCTCTCTCTTTTCACCCCCCCATTGTTAACAGTAGTAGTAAAAGACTTCAAAGATGCATCAAAGGGAGCTAGCCCTTATCTAGAGATTCTCCCCTCAGTTTTGCCATACCCACAGCAAGAGGGGAGTCTCCATTGTGCCGCGTGGAAGGGAGAAGCCGAACCTTCTTTTAAGGGTGCAATCCACAGCGTCAACAGTATGGAACCAAATATTGTAGACCAGTTTCAGCCATTACTGAAAATGATAGTTTTGGCCAAATGTGGAAACTTTATATGAATATGGATCTATGACTTTGACATGTCTGAATTTTTTTGGAATCCTTTGTTAGTAGCAAAATTATAGAATGATGTTTTTGCTAAGAAGAATAGATGTGCGTAGTCATTTGAATCTCCTCTCCTTTGATGTAACCCTAATTCACAACAATATAACAAGACTGAAGAAAATATGCAAGGTTAGTGGTCTGGCTCCCCTTAAGGGGTTTAACTAAATAACTGAAATATCCCAAAATAGGATATTTTCTGAATTCTGAAATTTCTGCAAAACCATAGGTAAAATGTCAATTCTATATGTGTCTTGCCTTAATTAGGCACTTGGACATGTTGTGCCATCAGCGGATTTGCCATCCCTAGATGATGAGGGGGAACTTGTATTGGTTCCAGATGCCATTATTGACACATGGGCTAAGAGATTGAGGAATAGGACCATCACAAAGTATTTGGTTTGTTGGAGGAGCCTACCCACAGAGGATGCTATTTGGGAGGGGCTAGAGATACTTGAATATCCGACATTGCTTTTCTTGTGGTCAAGCAATTCTGGGAAGGACAGAGTTATAATGTCCCCTTTCTACTCAGTCAACAAATGTGGAACCCATGAGCCCATTTCTATACTTCTCAATGGACAAGGGGTGATTGCTAGAGAAGTATTTATCGACGAGAATGAGAATCGGTTCCGTTCATTTGTCCCTAGTATATTTATGAGTTTTGTACCATCTCTTTTATTTTATGGGCATTTCATAAATTTTAGGTCGGTTGGAGGCAGGGACCTCACCATTAATCTCTATATGGGAGATTTACCCTATGGGGGCCTTTTCACCATTGACATTGTTCATGCCTTTGGATATTTTTTAGTGTATGTGTCCATTATTAGCATCCTGGGAAAAAGAAATCCTATTTATTAGGGGCTTTTGGAGGGCTACGGGAATAGGACCATGTCATGCAGCCTCTCGTTATATACGAGTGTGAGTAAGCTATTCTAATGCTTTATATCAAGGCTTTCTAGCGAGTAGTTCTCAAGATATGGTTGATATATTGATGAGAGGTCAAGGTTTATTGACTACTTGGGCATTTTAATGTTATTATACCAGCACCATGTTCTGTGGTACTTGATTATTAAGTGTTATTAGTGTCATGTCAACTAATAAATTGAGGCTGCCCAACCTTGAGAGGATCAACCTATGCTCATTTCACATATTTTCAGACTTACAGTGGGAAGATACAATAGGTAGAGCTCGTCTACAAATTTAGGGATGAAAACCCTTGGATCTAAAGATCAGAGGACGAACCATTTCTAGTTTCTTGTAGGCAATCTCATCTAGAGATTGCATTGGACTAAAAGCATTATTTTTTTCGAATTGGCAATTTGATTTGTGTGGTGGTTGGAACAACATTATACAACTGTCAACAATGTCAATTCAATTTCAGGAAAGATCTTCCACCAAGTGCTTGATTTCTAATTAGTTGCACACTATTATTATTTCTCTATTGATATATTCCAGCAGGTTTTTATCAATAAAATACAACTCCAGTGTTATTATTAGGATTTAATTTGTTTATGTAGTACATTGTTCTTTTCTTCCAGGCATCATTTTGATTGAAATACAAAGAAAAAAATAGATAGAGGTCATAACATACAAAAAATGCACATATGCTTGGAGAAATCAAACCCTTAACGAATTTATAGAAGAAAGGTTAGTTCTTGATGCATTACATCTCAAAATCCCCAATTGAAATCTGTTGGACACTACACATATGAGCAATGATCAACAACGAATTCATTTAGAGGATAAGGAGCTTGAAGGTGGATTCTAGAATGTAGTCCAGGAGCCTTAGGTTAATATTCATCCTTTGCCTCTTTACCTTTCAGGATTTCAAGTACGCACCACCAGTTTTACTTTGAATAATTTTAGAAATGTTTGCACCCCACCAAGGGCCAATTAACTCCGTATGTATCTTTTTCAGCCAACAAAGGTCTATTCAATTGCCGATCTTCAAGTCTCCCATGTCGACATGCAAATTCCCAACTCCTGTTTGCCTTCTAGTACACACCTTATCACTTTTAGGATGGATGAAACTAATTTCAATGCAAATACTATGGGAACTTCCTCAACAAACTTTCATGGAATTGGTATGCATGGATTAGGTGTTCAGGGTAATTATTCCAGAATGTTTGGTATGAATATTCCTAGTCCTGGTCCTTCAAATGCTAAAGCTCCAAATGCTCAGCCTCATAGGCAATTCACCCCCCTAGCCTGAAGCCTAGGCTACTAGAAGCACCATTGTTGACGACCCTTCACTTTGTGAGGTGGATAGAATCAGCGTTCTCTTGTAAAAACCATAAATGGACTTGAAGGAAAACTTAATTTGTTGACCGACAAACTTGGAGAACATGCCTCTCTGATCCCTATGTTGGGGGAATGTATCATGAATCTCACCAATTTGGCAAACCAATAGAATGATTGCATCACTCAACCGAGACATAGTATTGAATTTCAAGAACATGGACTCCAAACTATTGAAATAATGTCGCTCGAGACCCCATCAAGAAATTGATTATTGAGGCCATACAGCAAAGTGACAATCAGTGGATGCCATTAAGTGATAGGTGCCAATAAACAGACTGGATGCTAGGCATGCTGCTGCCACTGATTGGGCCCCTCCAAAACATGTGCAAGGAGCTAAAGGAGATCCCAAGCTGTTGGGTCATCAGGGTTGTGGACAGTAACAATACCTTTCTTGAAGCGAATCTGATGCCAAAACAAAATTTTGATGAGTCACAATCTTTAATATGCATAATATCGTGCTTTGGATTAGAGTCCAGCGCACTCAATTAAGTATTACAAGTGAATATGTCAGTCTTGTTAGCTATATGTACAGGATGTTTTAATTTCTTTGGTTAGTTGCTTTGTGGCTTGGTCCTATTAGAGGAACTTTTAGGTTTGCTCTTAGTACATTTAGTGTTTAATAGTTGCTGTTAACAGTGGCATATTTTCATGTAAATTGCTATTTACAAGTCTGCTGATTTCGTCTTTCTCAGTGGCTGAGGATGATGTATCACTCCTTTATTTAATATAACGCTGTTAAATTATTAAAAATAAACCCAATGGCCATGCATTAAGTTTATTATAAAGGGGTTATGTTTTTCCATCTCACCAAAACAAATTTTGGGGCAAAATATTATTGTAAACATCAAGTGTGCTTCTAGGGGCCTTCCGGAAGATGTTGCAGAGGACATCATGCAAGAATAAGTTGTCACTTTAAGAACGACAAAGCCTCCAAAGAGAAATATAACAAAAGCAAAGCACATTGCCTGAAAGATGCTTAATGCGAATATGGACATTGTTAAAGTAAAGTTGACAAAGACAATGCAGCATTTGTAATGAATAGAGAATTGTTATATTTCAAAAATGAGAGACCAACTACTAAATAGTGGTAGTTACAGGAAAAATGATAATAATCCATTGATAAGAATAATGAGGGATGTGACTAATGCTATTAAAAGCTCGTAATAGAGTGCTCGCATTAAGAAGCAGCTCGTACCCAAAAAGGGAAGTTACACCTAGGATTTATGGGTTACCTAAGATCCACATTGATGGTGCTCCTCTTCGATCTATTTTCAATGCAATAAACTCTTCAACATGTGAGCTAGAAGCCTTCCTAGCAAATACACTCAATTTTTTGTTTGGAAATACCTCTTCATCTATAAAAGTTCCACATCATTTACCAATTTATCAAAGTGCAGAAGGTGGATTACCAAGATATAATGGTCAGTTTCAATGTAGTTATTTTAATTTAATTTATATAGTAATCATTAATGTCCATGAAAAGCCAAGATTGGCTTATAAGCCTGCAAAAGGTAAAAATTAAATAAGATAGGGGGGGCGCAATCACACATTCCAAGGATTACAAAAAAGAAACTAAATCTAAAAAGAGTATCTAGAAAGCACTAATCTAGTAGAATACATTACCTTGAGGAAAATAAAAAATAGGGTCTTACATAGTGAAATGCAACATGTTGCTCTAGAGAAATACTTAATTACTCTTTAAAGAAGTGTGTGATGGGTGTGAGGCCATGCAAATAATTGGGTCTACAATGTCTCGCGGGTCTAACATACAAGATTGGAATCTAGCCATGAGGCCTCTTCCTACTAACAGTGTGAGATGGCTTGAAGTAGGATACCCCCTAGGGGACTTGTGTCGGGAAAGTTGTCAGTACAAGTTGAACATCTCCCAGAGGAAGAGGGCTAAGCATCCTTGGTCTTCATAATCCATAAGTGTTTGGAGAGAGCCAAGTGAATCTTTGAAGAGGAAAAAGAATTGTCCTCTTACCTCATAATAGGGAGAGCATTTAAAAACAAAATGGTCCTTAGTCTCAAATTCCAAAGATAAAATCTGACAAATATGGTGCTCCTAAGGGATATGGTGGCCTTTTTATATGCGACGGTGATGGGAGTAAACTCTTAGTTGAGCAAGGGGAACCCTCAGGCTACAAGGTAACTGGACTTTGATCTACCCATAGGTTGGATGAACTCATCACTAATGTGAAGATATAAGTTTGAATGGTGTTGAAGTTTTGAGGAGAGTGGCTCTCTAGGCTCAAACAATGTGGATTGGAGGTAGACTGTAAATCTCAGTATGAATGCCCTTGTTTGTTTCTCTCTTGGAAAGACCAGGGGCGCCCACTAGGAAGCTATGTGGTGGTGGCTTGTTAATATTAAAACCAATTAGGCGAAGCAATGAAGAGGCTCTCACATACAAACAAGAATCAATCCCGTGATGTGCTTGCTCCATAAATGATCTGAAAACAACGCATGGTACCTAATGCGACCACTTGGGAGTTACCAATATTCTTGAGTCTGTGAATAATTGTCACCACATGAAAGATCACTAAAGCAATAAGTGGATCTGTACCAAATTCTGCAAGGATGATGTTGTGAGGAACTGATCTCTTGGCATGAATATGTTTAGATAACATCATCACATGCATCCTATTCGTAATTGGTCGTCTTCTCGAAGGTATAGTCCCTAGATTTCACATCCATACAAGAGGGTAGGTGAGACCAGTGAGAGGTGGATCTTTGTCCAAAAGTTTTGAAACTGAAGCTCAAAGCATTGCTTTTCAAAGGTGGTGTAAATATACTTTTTAAGGATTTTGCAATATTCTGATTTTTTTTTCTGAATATGATAATTGCAACCCTAGGTAAATACCCAATGCAAAATTACACAAAATGGGAAAAGCCCAATTGAACATTTTTATTTAAAACTACTGATTACTATTGACTGAATCAAACCCTAACTGAAAATTCACAAATAACAATGAATTCAACAAATAAGTACCACACATGGTCCACCAAAATGCAGTACAATAGTGATGGATGGCTTGATGGGTGACATCCATGTCTGAAAATAAATACTAGCAACCCAACAACACTAAATAGGGTGATGCCCCAATACAACCATGAATAGTGATGCCGCTACTGGTTATGCTTAAGTATCTCTGTAATCCCTCTTCAAAACCTATGCCTTGGCTGAAAGTATGATGCCCTTGCTGAATGAGCCTCTAAAACTAATTTTCCTCTGAAATTGGTAGCACAAATGTGATCCCTGGGTGGAATCCTCAACTGGGTATGAGGGGTTTCGTCCTCCTACCTGCAACTCTGAGGGTTTTCATCCTTGGATGTAGAGCTGAAGCTGCAAGTTTTTCTTCTATAAAGGGTGTTGGTTTGTGTTCGGGTGTTTGAATAATGATTTCTTTTTCACCAAATTCTTTATTATTCACTTTTCCATTCCAATCCTAGAAGAAATTAATATTTCTTTTAATTGAATATTTACTTTTTTCCAACTTATGAATATTAATTACTTTTTGGCCATGTATCCAATATTTACTTTTTTCTCATTTAATAAAAATAAATTAATTGCTCTTTTACAAAGTTATAATTTAAAGTACCTTTTTGGACAACTTAATAAATCATTATTAGATTATTTCCCTTTTAAATCCCCCCTTTTAGCCTATAGAAAATAAAGATATGCTATGGGTTCTCTGATTTCATTAATTCAATAAAGGGGACATTACATGGTGAGAGTTACATATCCCTTATTTAGTCTAGAATCTACAACTAGAGTCAAGCTAAAGCGTGGTCCAGAGATAAGGACCCCCCAAGTACACATATGAAAAGACCACCTCAACCTTCTCACCTCTATAAGAATAATTACTTGACTTGCCTTATTTTTAGAAATGTTAAAAGCCATGAATTTTGTTTTCCTTAAGTTAATTTGAATCTCAAGAGTATCATAAAGGGAAGCTCAAATATCAAGTTGTCTCTGGAGACCCCTCACTGAGTGAACATCAAAATAATTTCATTTGCAAATGGGAGAATTGCAATAGAGACTCCAAAGAATAAGCAACCATATGTGGCACCCAATGTAAGAGAGAGTGGGAAACCTTGTTTAACACCTATGCTATTGTAGGCATCCTTTGTTTCACCATCCCTTGCTCATACCTTTCCTACAGTGGTCTCATAAAGTGTCATCACAAGAAAAACCACCAAGGGTAGAATACCCAAAGCCTTAATCCTGTCAACTAATAAGTGTCGAGGAACTATGTCAAATGCCTTGCAAAAGTCCACAAAACAACAATAACTCCATGCTTGCTTATCTTGGCTTCCTCAAAGTTAGAGGTCAAAGTGAAGATATGATCAATGTTATGGTGGTTCCCCTTGAGATATGGATGCCTAGAGTTGTAGCAAAGAGCTTAGCCAAGGTTTGTCTAGCCATGATAGTGTGGTAATTGCTAGGATCATTCTTTTCACAGTATTGTAGATGGGATAGATGATATGGGAGGTCCAAGAAGGTGGAAAGCCATGGGTGACCATGTAGTTAAACTTGTTTACGATATGGACTGCTGAGAATTCTGAGCTATGTTTAAAAAAATCAGCTTTAAGGTTCTCCCTATCAGGATCTTTGTTAGATTGGAGCTTAAAGATGGCACGAAGGATTAAGCGGTTAGAGAAGAAATGGAAATAAATAGGTTTCAGGTTGACTTGAATACTTGGCTGGCTTGGAGCATTGTATAGGATAGAAGCATAATCAAACCAGGTAAGGCGATCAAATATTGCACATACTGATTTCCTAGGAAGGAAGACTCTCCAAAAAAGTTTGGGGGTGAACCAAAATTGGTTGAGGATAGTTTTGCGCTCATTTAGGAGATAGTTCCTCTTTTTCCTCCTAGGAATGCTCCTACAGAATCTTTGCATTTGCTTTGACTTGGAGGATATATGCATATTAAGGCTATGAATGTTTTTGCAATTATAGTCATACGAAGCATTACGAGGACAATGGCCATTTCTCGTGGTGTGGGAAGAGTGGATGGAACGAGGGAAAATGTTTAGAGTGGACGACCAAATGGTTTGGGTGAAGCAAATATGCTTAATCAGAACATGGGTATCATAAACTGAGAGGAGCTTTGTTTTGAGGAAATTCCTATAATGCTTATTGCACTGGTGGCCAAAATGGATGATGGTAGATTGGTAAGGTTGATAGGAAAAGAATTGGTAGGAAAGCAACTGAGTGGAATGTGAAGAGATAAAATAACATGGTTAGTGAGGGGAGGAGGTGTGGAGGATGCTTGAAGGCTTTGTATTTTTGGTAAAAAGGACCTGCTAAAAAGAATATAATCCACAAAAAAGGAGCCACAAGGAAAAAGGAAGCATGTAGGGTCACTGGAACGTATAAAAGGATTGACATTAAGGATTGCTAAATCATGGGAATCTCCCAATCTAACCAAGTGTTTTTCATACCGAGTGACTACTCTATCTTATGAAGTTCGGAGTGAAACATCACTTGAAAGTCAATTGATTTAGACCTCAATGGATCTAAATAGAGATCATGCCCTCAACACTGCATATAACCGATTTGTGAATTGAAGTCTCCTACAAGAATATTGTCCCCGAGAGCTAAGAAATTTGTTATTTTAGGTTGTAAGTTGTAAATCGAGAGTTGCCAATATCTGAAATATCATAAGGTGATGAGGCTAGAGGAAAATAACATGGACCAAAGAAAAGTTTACTAGAAGGGTTTTTTCTCACTAAAGATACCCATAAGAACCTAGCGTGGACATCCAATCCTTCAAGGTAGATAAAGGGAGCCAAGTAATCTTTGTAAAGACATGCTATCCCACCATAACCTCTTGAGCCAAGACGAAGATCTAGTCTATGCATTGATAGCCACGAAAAGCATGAAAAGACAGGGAGTGGATTCTCATCCATCTCATGTGTTTCCATAAAGAAAATCATGTCTGATTTGTGAATCAAGTCCTCTGAAGACCTGGTGAGAAGAAGAGTGAGCCACCACAAATCCACACTACTACTGAGAGCATACTTGGAACTCGAACGTTGGCACCATCATTCACAAAAATCCCTTCATATGACACCATCAAAGTTATGAGGGGAATCATATATGGAGGAACCGCTTGTTTAAGATCAAATTTATTTAGTTTTCAAGGTGACAGAGTCATGATGGGTCTCCTTTGTCTCCCATCATTTCAAACCACAAACTTGGTCGAGGTTTGATTAAGGTCATCTTTCTTCATGACAAGGTGTCATGAGGGTTCACCTTTGTTGCCCATGACATAAAACTTGTTCATGGAGCACTCTTGAAAGAAAGAAATTGATACATACATTGCAAGCCAAAATGGTGAAAGAGGTTTGTGGATGATACCAAAATAGAAGTGTATCTCTAAAGGTGCTTGTCCTTACTGAAAATAATTCATCTTTGATGGATAAGAATGGTTTGCCTTTTCTTGCTTCCATTTAGATAATTTTCCTTTTAGTGCTTCTTCCCCTTTCATTTTAATGGTGTAGAGATCAATTTAGTGGAAAATGAGGCAATAAAAAATTATGGTTCTCCCAATTCAGCACCCATAAGGTACACTTCAATTGGCTGGAACAACAATGGCTGGAACAACAACAGTACTGTTACTAACTTATCATGAATTTCTCTTGATCCTCTAACCCTAAGTCATCTTTGTAAAGGTTTAGGTTTTGCTATTGTCCCCCAAAATATTTCCGTTGAGAATATATTTGTCAATGTTGTAATGTCCCAAACTTGGACAAATCACTGAATTCTGAAATTTCTGCAAAACCCTAGGATAAAAATCAGTTTTCTAATTTTTCCAACAACAAAACCTAGCTGAAATCAACTTTCCAAAATTAGCCTAAAAATAGGGACAATTAAATGGCACAAAAAGGCAAGCCAACAAGTGAGTTTTTCTTCCCAAAAACTGTGATTCCTCTTCAAACCCTAGGCACCAAGATTAGAATAAAATTGCAGAATTAATACTTGCCCTTACAACTCCATGAAAAGTACATTGGGACCTGACAAATGATCCAATAAATTATGAAATAAATTACTGGAATTATTGACAATTTTTCAATGACTAATGGAGCACTAAATCATGAAATTTCAACCATAAATATATGTCAATTTATACCACAGTCCAGATTTGAATATTTGAATTAAATACTGAATTTTCCCCAATCCAAAGTGCTGGAAAATTCCTCAAAAATAGGGGAAATATATGTAGGAAATTACAAATATTAGTTAGGCTTCGAAGAGCCCAACAACCCTCTCCCACAAGTCAAATACCAAGTCGCCCCAGCTGTAGAAAAACACAATAAATTCTAGAATGATGTTAGGGCACAAAATGACCCTCCAACAACAGTGATTCACTCCCCACTCCAAGTGCCAACCTCCACAAGCAAGTCGCCCACCTGAAAAACCCTTATTTTATTATTTTTCTGAATTTGAAGAAAAATGGCAGCTCCTAAATGAAGTTGCCCCACAGAAGAAAGAGGGTTTGCATCCTCAATCTCTTTGCTTTGAAGGCTTCCATCTTCAAGGCAATGGCTCAAGTGATTTGTGCTCCAAGTCCAACATTTGAATGACAAAATTAGCATAATCTCTCCGAATGATTCCTCTTTTACCTTTATAGCTCTCCAAGAGTGGCGCCCAAAAGAGGGAGGGTAACTTCAAATAATTAAAAGACCTTTTCTTATGATCTTTTTTAAATCACTTAAATCTTCATGACCCTTAAAGGTCCCCTTTTTAAGTGAAATAAGAAATATAAAGTAGTTTTCAAAAAGGTACCTTTTATAAATATTCAATCAAAAACACTTAATACTCTTTCTCTTCTTGCTTGTCCCTTATTCCCTGGGAATAAGTTAAGGCTAAGAGTCTTCCATGATGTCCCTATCAAAAGAGGGACATGGCAAATGTGGAAAATGCCATAAAAAGCCTCTGCTGCATATTATAGAAGAAACTAGGTGAGATTGCTCCATGATATTGAGAAAGGCAAAACCTTCAAAAAACATCATTTCAAGGGATGTGTACATAGCAATAAATATTTTAAATGAGAACAAAGACATTTCAGTACTCAATGCAGACAAAGGGAACCCCACAACGATCTTAAACACAACTGATTACATTAGTGAAATGAGGGATCACTTATAAGAAAGTGGAAGCTATAGATGCATATCAAAAAATCATATGAACAAGATTACAATGGAAGTTACGAAAATTATAAATAACTCATCTCTGAATAGGGAGCTCAAACAAACACTTAAGCCGAAAGACCCAATTATCTCCCAAATTTATGGGTTACCCAAAGTACACAAATTAGGGACTCCTCTAAGGCCAATTCTTGATACTATGGACTTGTCTACATATGCTCTGGCCAATTGCCTAGTGGGAAAGCTAGGACCTTTAGTAGGAAAGACTTCATCTTTTGTTTAGGACTCAGATTTTGTAAAGAAACTAGAAGGAGAAAATGTTGGTGAAAAAGATTTACTCATGAACTTTGA
This sequence comes from Torreya grandis, assembly GCA_037957365.1. Lineage (NCBI taxonomy): Eukaryota > Viridiplantae > Streptophyta > Pinopsida > Cupressales > Taxaceae > Torreya > Torreya grandis. The sequence goes on from JARHVA010003297.1 coordinate 1,510,021, forward strand.
TGTTGTTTCTGTATAAACAAAAAAAATTCTAGGCAAGGCAATAAGGGTTGTGAAAGAGTTTTTAGATAGAGAAACAACTTAGATAATCCAGTTTTGCCTAAGGTCAACGTACTTTAATTTCCTAGGAGATTTTATGAACAAAATGAAGGTGTGGCAATGGGCTTTCCTCTTTCCTCTATTGTAGCAAATTCTTTCATGGAGAAATTTGAGAAGTTGAATGTAGATCTGTTGGTGAATATTTTGTCAATCAGCGTGCTGATAAACAAAATAGGTCTGATCAACTACAGCAGCAAGATTGGTCGGCCAAATGTGTAGGTTTACCACATCAAAAGGGGACTAATCTCTCCTCTCATCAAAGGGAGGTTCCCTATAAATACACAGGAGCTATATACTATATATAAATAAGCAGAAAATAACACTCAGGGGTAGAATACATCATCCATCTCTCTTCTTTCAGAGATGATGTTAACACACAAAGGAGAAAAATCCTAGTGGAAACACTGAAGGCACTTCTCTTCTTTCAGAAGTGTTCTTGCAAGGAACAGTAGGATTTTCTTTCAGGTTGTAAAAGTAATTGGTGACGAAAGGGCGCAATACCCAGCAAGATGAAACAAAACACAAAGATTCCACCTCAACTGCCCAAAGAGTATAACACAAAGGATAATGGGGGCACAAAGTTGTCCCATAATCCTCAACACAGAAAGAAAAGAAAAATACACGCTAAAAACAATTGTGAAAGCACAAAGTCTTCCCACAGTTGGTTTCAGGACACCTCCCTTATTACCTTCACTAATTTTGGTTGTCAAATTAAATAAACAAGAACACATTCAGAAGGCAGACATGAGAATAATCTCCTAAAATGATACAAGCCAAAACAACACAGAGTCTGCAAACAACTTGCTTTTTCATTCAGATAAAATGAAATGAAATTACAATCTGAGCTCAAAGTCTCAGTATTCTTCTTTCAACTAGGTAGAGTTTCGCTCCTGTAAAAATGAAAAGTCTCTTTTACTAATGAGAGAAATTACAATCTTATAGCAACTACACAAGGCTTGGCGTTCTTTTCCATGGGACGGCCCATGCTGCAGTCAACGTCTTCAATGCGCCTCCAATTTTGTCTGGAGGGACCATGCTGGGAACAGTGTATTGCCATAACTATGGCGTGTCCATTCTTCTAATAGGTCTCTTCTTAGTATGGACTGTCTGGTCTTTTTTTTGATATCTGCGCAGCTGTCCAATTCGCCATTACTTTATGGAATAAAAACAGGCTTGCGTCCTTGATTTGGTGCGCTCGGAAGTCTAAGTCTACTTGATCCAGTGTTCCACCTACTGGAAATAACTCTTTTGAAAATATTTGTGGTCCTTTGGTCTCACTCCTCTCTCCCCTGTAGTAATTTCAGTCTTTGGGCTCTCTTTTCAGTCAGTCGCTTGATTCTTCTTTTAAATTCTGTGCTTTATTTGAATTTTCACGGATATTCCCTTTAAATTTGACGTCCACGGGACCGTCAATGGTCGCCAGCTGCTTGAACCATGTTGAACTTTGAACCCGTGAACCTATGAAAGTTAATTGGTTCATTGGTTCATTGGTTCATTCTGTCTCTTTTGTTCCATCACTTCCCCGCTCCTTGGTTGAACCATCCGTTGAACCACCTGTTTGCTATTTTTTCCTTGACTAAGGCCGCCTTTGACCTTTGAACCTATGAACCATTGAACTTTGAACTCTTTCGATTCAAGGTTCAATCGGTTCTTTGGTTCATTCTGTGTCTTTCTCAATCATTGCTTCCTTTATCTTTCTAAGCTCGGGTTGAACCTTTGAACCTGTGAACTCGTTGAACCTTTTGGTTCAACTATTCAATGGTTCAATCGGTTCATTTAGTTCATCCTTTGAAGCCCTTTTTGTCTAAGTCTTTGAAGGTTCCTTTCTGCGTCTTTGTTCAGCCTTTGGAACGTCCCGAAGGGAAGGTGTCCCTTCGGGATTTTAAAACGGTCATTTCTCTGTTGTCAAGTGCCCCCCGCAAGGGTACCTATCCTTCGAGATTTTTCGGGTCCTTTGGCTGGAAAGGAAGAGTGGATCCCCGCTTAGCAATTGAAACTGCTGGTTGAGGTTGCTCCTCTGCTTTCTCTTTATCAGCGTGTTGAGCTGATTGATTCTTGGACCGGGTGAATACAACATATGACCCCTCAACTGCATTGCCTTCACTTTTGGGTTCATCCTGATAGTTCAAAAAACCAATATGAGAGTCGCCAGCTAATTCTTCTTCATCCTCAACGAAGAGATTAGCGTCATCTTCAGGATTCAACTCAGGCTGGAATGAGAAATCCGATTCAGCTTCAAGATATCCAACTGCTGAGTTGTTTGGAGGTGTTTCAAGGGCGAGGTTCCTCTGTGGAGGAAGGCGATTTTGCTGTCCTTGATTCCTGGCAGCATTGCCTTGGTACGCTTGATTCTGAAATGCCCCCTGGGCATATCTCTGTATGCAAGAGCAGATGACATCCCTTGCGCCATTTGCTTTCTGAGAGCTAGCATTTCGTTTGCTAGCTTTTGTACCATTGGGTCAGTGGTGATTGTAGGTGAGTATTCAGAAGATGAAGAGGATTTACCTTTATTAGGGTCTCCTTATCTTTCCTGCCAAGATAAGGTCATCTTCTACCTCAGTAGCCAAGTCTTGAGCAGCAGCAAGGTCTGTGTCTAGCCCGTCTCAGCAAGAAACTCACTTCAGGCAGCTGTGAGTTGATGAATAAACACTTGAGATTCTGAGGTGTTGGTTGGGCGACCATGGGAATCCTGTGCCTCAGCTTGTCGAACCTGGCAATGAAGTCCCTCATAGGTTCATGATCATGGGGCTCCTTCTTCATCTGTGTGAGATGGGCCAGCAAGGCATGCGCATCCTCTGTAGGGTTGAACCTGGCTTCAAATTTGTCTTTAAGTGTATCCCAGTCGGTCATTGATCTAGCCTACAGGTGGTAGAACCAGTCTGCAGCAGCGCCTTGTAGTGTCAATATGAATAGCCTGACTGCTATGTCTTCGAATTCCACCCCTATTACGCCACAGGCTATGCTGAAAGCTGCAATGTGTTCATCAGGATGAACTTTCCCATCACCAAAGAATTTGGGAAAATTCTTCCTTGAACTGCGTGGAAGCTCATGCAGAGGTGGAGTTAAATTCAGTGGACGAAAAGAGTTACCACAGGGGCCTTGAGCCATGATTTGATTATGTAAAAGTGGGATCACAAATCTGAGTGGAGAATGGATAGGCAAAGCTCTGCTAGCTGCAGAAAAAGAAGCTCTGCCTTGTGTTGGTGGCCTGGTAGGGCTAGGAGGAAGACTCCTAGTTCGTTGAAGGTGAGGTTGTGGAGGAAACAACTAAAAATTACTCTGCTGCACCAACTCAAAAGCAACGTCAACAACACATTGGAATTTCTGGCTTCTGGTATAACGTGGAGTTGCCAGATTGCAGAACAAAAATGGAAAAGAGCAGGATCTGCTTCAGCTTGAAGTTTGAGACTTCAAACTGCGCGCTCATCTCTAGTGGAGTCGCCAAAAACTGTTGGGTGAATATTTTGTCAATCAGCGTACTGATAAACAAAATAGGTTTGATAAAAAACAGCAAGAAAATCAATCAGCCAAATGTGCAGGTTTACCACATCAAAAGGGGACTAATCTCTCCTCTCATCAATGGGAGGTTCCCTATAAATACGTAGGAGCTATATACTATATATAAATAAGCAGAAAATAACACTCAGGCGCAGAATACATCATTCATCTCTCTTCTTTCAGAGATGATGTTAACACACAAAAGAGAAAAATTCTAGTGGAAACACTGAAGGCACTTCTCTACTTTCAGAAGTGTTCTTGCAGGGAACAGCAGGATTTTCTTTCAGGGAGTAAAAGTAACTGGTGACAAAAGGGCGCAGTAACCAACAGGATGAAATAGAACACAGTTTTCACGCACAAAGTCGTCCCAAAATCCTCAACACAGAAAGAAAAGAAAAGCACACTCTGAAAACAATTGTGAAAGCACAAAGTCTTCCCACAGTTGGTTTCAGGACACCTCCCTTATTACCTTCACTAATTTTGCTTGTCAAATTAAATAAACAGGAACACATTAAGAAGACAGACATGAGAATAATCTCTTAAAATGATACAAGCCAAAACAACACAAAGTCTGCAAACAACTTGCTTTCTCATTCAGATAAAATGAAATGAAATTACAATCTGAGCTCAAAGTCTCAGTATTCTTCTTTCAACTGGGCAGAGTTTCGCTCCTGTAAAAATGAAGTCTCCTTTACTAATGAGAGAAATTACAATCTTATAGCAACTACGCAAGGCTTGGTGTTCTTTCCCATGGGACGGCCCATGCTGCAGTCAACGTCTTCAATGCGCCTCCAGTTTTGTCTGGAGGGACCATGCTGGGAACAGTGTATTGCCATAACTATGGCATGTCCATTCTTCTAATATGTCTCTTTTTAGTATGGACTGTCTGGTCTTTTTTCTGATATCTGCGCAGCTGTCCAATTTGCCATTACTTTATGGAAGAAAAACAGGGTTGTGTCATTGATTTGGCGCGCTCAGAAGTCTAAGTCTACTTGATCCACTATTCCACATACTGGAAATAACTCTTTTGAAAATATTTCTGGTCCTTTGGTCTCGCTCCTCTCTCCCTTGTAGTAATTTGAGTCTTCGGGGCTCTCTTTTCAGTCAGTCACTTGATTCTTCCTTTAAATTCCACGCTTTATTTGAATTTCCACGGATATTCCCTTTAAATTTGACGTCCACAAGACCGTCAATGGTCGCCAGCTGCTTAAACCATGTTGAACCTTGAACCCGTGAACCTATGAAAGTTCATTGGTTCATTCTGTCTCTTTTGTTCCATCGCTTCCCCGCTCCTTGGTTAAACCATCCGTTGAACCACCTATTTGCTGCTTTTTCCTTAACTGAGGCCGCCTTTGAACCTATGAACCATTGAACTTTGAATTCTTTTGGTTCAAGGTTCAATCGGTTCATTGGTTCATTCTGTGTCTTTCTCAATCATTGCTTCCTTTATCTTTCTAAGCTCTGGTTGAACCTTTGAACTTGTGAACTCGTTGAACCTTTTAGTTCAATGGTTCAATCAGTTCATCTTTTGAAGCCCTTTTTGTTTAAGTCTTTGAAGGTTCCTTTCTGCGTCTTTGTTTAGCCTTTGGAACGTCCCGAAGGGAAGGTGTCCCTTCGGGCTTTTAAAACGGTCATTTCTCTGTCGTCAAGTGCCCCCCGCAAGGGTACCTATCCTTCGGGATTTTTCGGGCAGACTTCAGGTTTCAACTTCCTCGGCGGCCTTTTGGCTTTCAAGCTTTTTCCGTCTGGCAAAAAGCCCGAAAGAATTCCTTCAGACAAAAGTCCGAAGGAAAGTTTCTGTTACTTAGCCGTTTGTTCTTTTCCATTTCTTCGGACTTTCTCTTCGAGTGAATTCGTTCGAACAAAAAGTCCGAAGGAATTTTGCCTTATTTTTCCGAGAAAAATCTTCCCAAAAGAATTCTTTCAGCCTCTTTTACTTAGCCATTTTCCCGAGGGATTTCTAACTTTTGTCCGCTTTTGCTCACTACCCTCCGCAAGGACACTTGTTCCTTTGGCTTTGGGGCAGCCCCTTGAACCTACCGATTGAACCAACTTTGGTTCAACGGTTCAATGGTTCAATCGATTCATTCTTTGTTATTTGGCTAAGTCTTTTTAATCTTTTGCACCAAGTGCGTTGAACCAATTGGTCGTTGAACCCGTTGAACCATTGAACCAAGGTGGTTCAAAGTTCAATGGTTCAAGCCTTTGTTCTTTATCATTTGCCGATTGAACTCTTTTGATTGAACTGAGGCGCTGAACCAATCCTGGAAATGACTAAGTGTTAGAAACTTGTTCTTTTGATTGAACTCGCCTGCAGAAGCCTTTTAACCTCTTGAACTTGATAATCTCTTTACTGAAAAAGCTTGAAAAATGAAGAATTTGAAAGCTCAGAACAAATTTTGAGAAGAGAAGAGAGAAATTTTGGTCTGTGCAGGGCCAAAATAGTCCGTAGGTTGTCTAAAAATTGAGTGACATTTTTCGGGGACAACAGTTGGCTCCAGTTGGGGAACTACCTTCAGTTAGAAACTTGAAACACAACTGAGGGGAGTAGAAACCAGAATCTCCAGTGCCTTGAAGTGTGCCATTGGGCTATGGAGTCGTGCTATCCAAAAAGAAAGGCTCCAAAAAAATGAAAACAAAAGAACAAAACAGAAACAAAAGACTACAAATATACATATGTACAGGAGAACTCATCCGATACTTCAAGAGTTGAAGTGCTTCAGATGTTGCCCATTGTGAGGCAGAGAAAAAAGAGTGCCATTTTGATACTTCAACAGGAAACTGTTTTTACTATTGAGTTGATGAATAGTAAAAGGGCCCCTCCACAGGGAATCAAACTTTCCGTGCATCCCCTTTGGTTCTCTTCACTTGTCCCATAGCAGGACTTGATCTCCAATCTGGAAATCACGATTATTTGCTTTCTAGTCGAATAGCTTCTTCACTAGACCTTGATGGGCAGTAATTCGATCCACCATTGCAGTTCTCTGCTCCTCCAGCTCAGTCAGGCACATGATCCTCTTATCTAGGGCGCTTTCATATGTTTGATCTTCAAAATCTTTAGCCAATTTCAGTGCTGGCAACTCTAGGGTAATTGGTATTTCAGCATTGACTCCATAAAAATGTTGGAAAGGCGACATACCAATTGCTCTTTTTGGCATAATTCTGTCTGCCCATAGAGCATCAACCAATGCCTTATGCCAAGTCCTTTGGTTGTCATCCACCAACTTCTTGATGATAGTCACCAGGTTCTTATTGCTTGATTCAGCCTGTCCATTGCCTTGTGGAAAGTAAACAGAAGAGTGGGAGAGTGTGATTCCGTAGTGGAAACAGAATTGAGTCATCTCCTGGGAAGTGAAACAAGCTGCATTATCAGTGACAACTTTGGTTGGGACCCCAAACCTGGAAATGATGTTCTCTTTGAGGAAATTGCATACTACTTCTGAAGTAGCATGTTTGGTTGGAACTGCTTCCACCCATTTGGTGAAGTAGTCTGTTGCCGTAAGGACATAGTCATGTCCAGCACTTGATGATGGGTTTACAGCTCCAATAAAATCAATTCCCCATTACTGGAATGGCTCCTCTATGATCACTGGTTCGAGGGGCAGGACAGCTAACTTGGGCCTTCCAACAAACTGTTGGCACAGTTCACATCCTCTGACCCACTTGTATGCATTTTGAAAGAGAGTTGGCCAATAGTACCTGGCTCGTAGGATCTTATGGGCAGTCACAGGGGCAGAAAAATGTCTTCCACAGGGCGAATTGTGGAAGGACTTCAGAAGTCGGCTTTGTTGCTCTTTGTCCACACAACAAAGGAACGTTCCATTAAGGCTCCTCTTGTATAGGCCATTGTCCCAGAGGACAAAATTAGCAGCGTTCAGCTTGATGGTTCTTCTTTCTTTATAAGATAGGTGTGTAGGACACTCACCATAAGTAAGAAAATGAGCAATATCTGAATACCACTCATTCGTGGTGGAGACAAAGAGGATTGTTGGTGTGTCATCCACTTCTGGTTCTTCATGCTCTGTTCCTCTTGACTTGTTATCAACTATTAGTTGGCATAGCCCCTTTTCACGCACCAGCTTTGTTGGCTTGATGACCAGATCGAACTCCTAGATCTTTGCAAACCAATTGCCTCTTTTCGTCCCAAACTCCTGTTGAGTCAATATGGATTTGACCGTGGTGTCAGGAACCAAGGCAGTTGTGTGTGAATTCAAGATGTAGAAGTGGAAATGCTTCACTGCCTTCACCACTGCATAAGCATGCTTCTCCATGTTCGATTACTTCAACTCATGAGCTTTGAGAGGACAGCTCATGAAAGAAATAGGGGATTCCATATCTTCTTTATTCTGTTGAACCAAAATTGCTGAAAGCGTGTGTTCTGAAGCATAACTGTATATGTTGAACTCTTTGTTATAGTCTGGACAACCCAGAATTGGAGCATGGGCAATGGTAGTCTTGATATATTCAAATGCTGACTTACCTTCTTCAGTCCAGCTGAAGGTGGCTTTTCCCTTCATCATGTTTACAATGTGCCTAGTTTTCTCAGCAAACTCGGAGATGAACCTCCGTAAGAAATTCACCTTTCCAAAGAAAGAGTGAACAACAGTCTTATCTGTGGGCAAGGTAAGCTCTTGGATAGACTTGACTCTGTATGAGTCAATCTTTATGCCTCCTTTGGACACAATGTGTCCGAGAAGTTTCCCCTCTGTTACTCCAAAAATTGACTTCTTGAGGTTTAAGAAAATGCCATTCTGGGGACAGCATTCTAGCACTTGTTGCAAATGGCGCACATGATTTGGGCGATTCTTAGAGAAGACGGTCAAGTCATCAAGATAAACTACAATGAACTTACCCATCTCATCTTTGAAGGCAAGGTCCATTGCTCTTTGAAAGGTGGCGCCAGCATTTATCAAGCCAAAATGCATCTTTTTATACGCGAATGTGCCCCAAGGTATGGTGAAAGCGGTCTTATGCTGGTTTGCTTCACCAACTTTGACCTGATTTTATCCTGAGAAGCCATTTAGCATTGATAACATCTCCGATCCCGTCACTGTCTGCAGCCCTTGATCCATGATTGGCAAAGGATAATTATCCTTCAAGGATAACTGATTCAAATTTTTAAAATCCACACAAACGCGAATTTCACCGTTCTTCTTCCTTATAGGCACTATATTGGCATTCCATGTGGAATGATGGATTGGGAAGATTATCTTGGCATTTAGCATTTTTGGTTTTTTAGATAGAATAGTACTTGATATTTTCGAATTATAATGCCTGGACTTTTGCCTGTAAGGTGTCAAATCAGCCTTGAGAGGAATGTCATGTCGAATTTTATCAGGCCGGAGTGATTTTAGGTCATCATAGGAGTACGCTAGGACGTCCATGTACTGGTTGAGCAAAGTGGTGAATTTGAAACGCTCTTCAGGAGTACAACATTTTCCAATGTTCACCATCTTGGGGTCTTCCTTGGTTCCCAGATTAACTTGATCAAACTCCTGAGAGGAGCTTGAATCCGTTTGCTGCTGTTTGATGAATCTATTATGCTTATCAAATAGCTTCTCAAGGGAGACCAGGCCTTTGGGAATCTTATTCCTTTTCAGTTGCAAGAATTTCTCACCTGTTCTTGAACTTGATTCGGGAGCTGATTCACACTTTTGAGGTTCACTGCCTTCGAAATGCAGTCGTTCAAAGCTGTCTCTTTTCTCCAGAAAAGCAATGATTTGGTTGTCATTGTTAAACACTTGCCAATGACTGGCATTGTCAGGTACACTTGGTCTAAAGACCAACTCAATAGTGTACTTGTCTCCTTTGAAATTTGGGTGGGGGGCCAAGAGAGTAGCTGAAACAGTCAGTGCATCCGCCCAGTCATTGAATTCTCTAGGAATGGCAAAGATGCTGAAAGCATCAAAGCTTTCAATTTGGTCCCAGACTAGATTGCGGTAATGACGCAATCTTTCGTTCTTGGTTTGGTACAGGTTTCTCACCTGACAAACCACCAATTCAGCATCTCTTTTAGCATGAAAGAGTTTGATGCCTTTGTCCCTAGCAGCTTTTAATCCCAGCAATAGAGATTCATACTCAGTTGTGTTATTAGTGTTGCCGAACTGCAACTTATAAGATGAAGGAAAAATATCTCTTTGAGGAGATATTAGCACAACCCCGGCTCTTGAACCGGTAGAGGAGCAACTGCCATCAAATTCAAGAATCCATACCTCATTTGATACTGATTTTATTTTGGATTCTTCTTCATTTTGAGGTGGAGATACTTTCACACTTGCCTTGTGCTCTGCCCATTCTTCTACTGTTTCAGCTGAATGCGTTTCCAAGTTGTCACCCGCAGGAGCTTCATCGGATGTCTCATGAACTCCATCCGTAGACAGAAAGTAGTTACCCATGCATGAAGACTCAAACAGAATTTGAGCTTCAGGTGCTGAGGTCTGGGTAACTACATATTTCGCTTCCTTCTCAGGGAGCAGCCTCTTCATAACACCTTTGACTGAAATCCTCGCTTCTGATAATCCATGCTCAATTCACCACCAACATCCCTGCAGATATTTTGCCCAAGAAGGATGCCATATGATGCTGGGACGTCGGCTACCAAGACAGTCATCTTGATTCTTTTGTCTGGGAACGCTGCAAACGCAAATTGGGCGTCTTTAATTTGTCCCAGCAAAGGTACTTGCTTGTTCTCCATGGAGAAGCATCTATCAAAAGTCTTGGTCAATGTGAGGTCAAGGGATTCAGCCACTTTAGCAGGCATGACATTGTCTGAAGCTCCAGAATCAATGATGCAATTATTCAGCTGATGTTCATTTATCAGCAATGAGACATAAAAAGGTTCGGTCCTGCCAGGAGCAGCAGGGGGAACAATGACAAGGTTGTTCCTGGTGGGTGCATTCTTGGCAGGATCATGTGTCACGTTGGGAATTGTTTGTTCAATAGGGACGTTCTGGTTTTTATCACATTGAATTAGTCTGTCTAATTGCTTAGGATGGGACTGTAGAAATTCAAATTCAGACATTTGAATTTTGGTTTTCCTTATATGGTCAATTATATCAAATGTCTGGAACGAGCTAGGAGCAGAGGATGGGAGTTCATCCTTTTGAATTTTGAAAGGGGGAGGACTGGACTGCGAATTTGAAGTAGAAGGCGTAGGGGCGTTTGGGGTACTTACCTTTCTTGCAGTCACCGGGTCCTTTGGCTGGAAAGGAAGAGTGGATCCCCGCTTAGCAATTGAAACTGTTGGTTGAGGTCGCTCCTCTGCTTTCTCCTTATCAGCTTGTTGAGTTGATTGATTCTTGGACCAGGTGAATACAACATGACCCCTCAGCTGCATTGCCTTCACTTCTGGGTTCATCCTGATAGTTCAGGAAACCAATATGGGAGTCGCCAGCTAATTCTTCTTCATCCTCAGTGAAGAGATTAGCGTCATCTTCAGGATTCAACTCAGGCTGGAATGAGAAATCCAATTCAGCTTCAAGATATCCAACTGCTGAGTTGTTTGGAGGTGCTTCAAAGGCGAGGTTCCTCTGTGGAGGAGGAAGGCAATTTTGTTGTCCTTGATTCTTGGCAGCATTGCCTTGGTACGCCTGATTCTGAAATGTCTTCCTGGGCATATCTTTGTATGCAGGAGCAGATGACATCCCTTGCACCATTTGCTTTCTGAGAGCTAGCATTTCGTTTGCTAGCTTTTGTACCATTGGGTCAGCGGTAACTGTAGGTGAGTATTCAGAAGATGAAGAGGATTTACGTTTATTAGGGTCTCCTTATCTTTCTTGCCAAGATAAGGTCATCTTCTACCTCAGTAACCAAGTCCTGAGCAACAGCAAGGTATATGTGTCTAGCCCGTCTCAGCAAGAAACTCACTTCAGGGAATTGTGAGTTGATGAAGAAACACTTGGGATTCTGAGGTGTTGGCTGGGCGACAATGGGAATCCTGTGCCTCAGCTTGTCGAACCTGGCAATGAAGTCCCTCATAAGTTTATGGGGCTCCTTCATCTGTGTGAGCTGGGCCAGCAAAGCATGCGCATCCTCTGCAGGCTTGAACTTGGCTTCAAATTTGTCTTTAAGTGTATCCCAGTCGGTCACTGATCCAGCTTGCAGGTGGTAGAACCAGTTTGCAGTAGCGCCTTGTAGTGTCTCCACGAATAGCCTGACCGCTGTCTTTGAATTCCACCTCTATTACGCCACAAGCTATGATGAAAGCTGCAATGTGTTCATCAGGATGAACTTTCCTATCACCAAAGAATTTGGAAAAATTCTTCTTTGAACTACGTGGAAGCTCATGCAGAGGTGGAGTTAAATTTAGTGGACTAAAAGAGTTACCCCATGGGCCTTGAGCCATGATTTGATTATGTAAAAGTGGGATCACAAATCTGGGTGGAGAATGGATAGGCAAAGCTCTGCTAGCAACAGAATAAGAAGCTCTGCCTTGTGTTGGTGGCCTAGTAGGGCTAGGAGGAAGACTCCTAGTTCGTTGAAGGTGAGGTTGTGGAGGAAACAACTCAAAATTACTCTGCTGCACCAACTCAAAAGCAACGTCAACAACACCTTGGGATTTCTGGCTTTTGGTATAACGTGGAGTTGCCAGATTGCAGAACAAAAATGGAAAAGAGCAGGATCTGCTTCAGCTTGAAGTTTGAGACTTCAAACTGTGCGCTCATCCCCAGCGGAGTCACCAAAAACTGTTGGGTGAATATTTTGTCAATCAACGTACTGATAAACAAAATAGCTCTGATCAACCACAGCAGGAAGATTGGTCGGCCAAATGTGTAGGTTTATCACATAAAAAGGGGACTAATCTCCTCTCATCAAGGGGAGGTTCTCTATAAATACGCAAGAGCTATATACTATATATAAATAAGCAGAAAATAACACTTAGGGGTAGAATACATCATCCATCTCTCTTCTTTCAGAGATGATGTTAACACACAAAGGAGAAAAATCCTAGTGAAAACACTGAAGGCACTTCTCTTCTTTCAGAAATGTTCTTGCAAGGAACAACAGTATTTTCTTTCAGGGATTAAAAGTAACTAGTGACAAAAGGTCGCAGTAACTAGCAGGATGAAACATAACACAGTTTTCACGCACAAAGTCGTCCCAGAATCCTCAACACAGAAAGAAAAGAAAAACACACGCTGAAAACAATTGTGAAAGCACAAAGTCTTCCCACAGTTGGTTTCAGGACACCTCCCTTATTACCTTTACTAATTCTGCTTGTCAAATCAAATAAACAAGAACACATTCAGAAGACAGACATAAGAATAATCTCTTAAAATGATACAAGCCAAAATAGCACAAAGTCTGCAAACAACTTGCTTTCTCATTCAGATAAAATGAAATGAAATTACAATCTGAGCTCAAAGTTTCAGTATTCTTCTTTCAACTGGGCAAAGTTTCGCTCCTGTAAAAATGAAAAGTCTCCTTTATTAATGAGAGAAATTACAATCTTATAGCAACTACGCAAGGCTTGGTGTTCTTTCCCATGGGACGGCCCATGCTGCAGTCAACATCTTCAATGCGCCTCCAGTTTTGTCTGGAGGGACCATGCTGGAAACAGTGTATTGCCATAACTATGGCGTGTCCATTCTTCTAATAGGTCTCTTCTTAGTATGGACTTTCTGGTCTTTTTTTTGATATCTGCACAGTTGTCCAATTCTGTAATGTCCCCAATTTAGCCCTATGCTCTTCGTTTGGATTTAGCCTATTTTTGGGAACTCGTAGGTTAAGCTGAAGCTCGAATCAGGGTTTCCAAACTTCTTGGAGGACATTTTCATCTTTTTGCGGAGCTTGCACTTGGAAATGTTGAACTTGGATTGCAGATTCCTTCTGGGTTTTTTGAAAGCTTCGCGGTGATATGTTTTACTTGGCACACAGAGCACTTTCAGGGACTTTCTATTTTTAGTAAGTTCGGGATTGGCACCAGAACGAGATTTTTAGAGTGGGGTTGGATTCGTCTTGTCAAGACCTTTCCAACGAGCTATAGATCATTGGTTTCCGACATCATTTTGGTCTCCGTTTTAAAGTCCGTAAATTAAACATTATTATTTAATTTTGGACCTTGGTGCCTAGGCTCAACGACTTAATGTTGAGGTTGAAAAAAAAGAATTAAAGAGGATTATATTATTTTTCCTCTCATGTTTTATCCCATATACAAGAGGATTTTAGAGACTCCCAGTTGGAAAAGTATAAAAGGAGGAAGAGTGCTCTCATTTCATTATCTTTGGTCTACTACATTGTTATACTGCCGGATTGGCTCCGGAATCGCTTCGAGGAATGAAGGCCTCCTAGCTCGGGCATCGCTTCGTGTTTGCAAGATAACATCTAGTGGTGATTCAGTCTTTGTGAGTTGCATTTAGTTGTGCATTGTTCTCAGCTTATTGCATTGTTAGTTTTATTTGGCAAATTAGTGTTTTCAGCTTGTTGCATTCTTAATACAGCAGATCCGTGTTTTATTTATAAATCAGAAAATACCAAAAACAGTGTTCTGGCTAATGGCTTATTCTCTTTGCTAGGCTTGGGCGCCACTATCCTCAAAGTTGTAGATTTTTTAGAGATGGCAGTAATTTTTAAAAGAAAATTGCCCCTTTCAGCGGGCTGTACATTTCAGATCTCATTAAAATTCGTGTAATTAATTATTGGTTGCATTTTGGGGTCTGTTTTGGGTGTTAGTTTGGGCGCCATCATAAGGAAAGTACTGTGCATCAGGAATCATGTCAATTGAACAAGTTAGTGAGATATGAGCATTTGAGCAATTCCATAGATTGCTGGTTATTTCTTTTAAGAGTAGATATGTATCAGAAATCAGAAATTATTGTATTGCTCTTTGAATGAATTATTGTTTGGGCATGACTATCCAAGATATGGGTAGTACTTTATGATGTAATGCTAATCTTTCAGCGTCTTAAGACATTGACAGACGAATCCTTCTTATTTTGTAAAGCTGACAGTAGTACTGGCAGTCATTCTTTGCTTGTTCAGATCTGGTTGTAATTCTCAGTTTCAATTAAAGTCATTTTAATAGTTATAGCTCCGCCCTATGGTAGCTACTTTCCCTCTTTGGGTTAGCAAGCACGTTCTGGGTGTTGAGTAGTTTCATCTTTCAGCATTTCTCTTTCAAGCATTGTTATTGTAATACTCCGCCATATGGTCGCCTCAACTCCATATTGGATTGGGTAGCACATACTTGGTGTTGAATTTTTTTAAGTACTGTAAATTTTATTACTCCACCATATGGTCGCTTCAACTCCATCTTGGATTGGGTAGCACATACTTGGTGTTGAGTTCTCTTTCAGCACTTGTAGTAGAAGACCCTCTGACCATATGCTCGCCATCATCGGCGCCATTCTTGGTTAGAGTTTATTCCAGTTCTGTTTCTGCATTTAGATTCTCTGACCAATGCTTGCCATCATCGGCGCCATACTGGTTAGAGTTGTTTCAGTACGTTTGGGTTTATCTTCTAACTTTAACGGGTACTTGATTGTAATGTTGTAATCTGATAATTGAAAATCAAAGAAAAAATTGGCTCGGATTATTTCAAATTCGCCATTACTTTATGGAAGAAAAATAGGCTTGCGTCCTTGATTTGGTGCACTCAGAAGTCTAAGTCTACTTGATCTAGTGCTCCACCTACTGGAAATAACTCTTGAAAATATTTTTGGTCCTTTGGTCTCGCTCCTCTCTCCCCTGTAGTAATTTGAGTCTTCGGGCTCTCTTTTCAGTCAGTCACTTGATTCTTTCTTTAAATTCCGCGCTTTATTTGAATTTCCACGAATATTCCCTTTAAATTTGACGTCCATGGGACCGTCAATGGTCGCCAGCTTCTTGAACCATTTTGAATCTTGAACCAGTGAACCTATGAAAGTTCATTGGTTCATTCTGTCTCCTTTGTTCCATCGCTTCCCCGCTCCTTGGTTGAACCATCCGTTGAACCACCTGTTTGTTGTTTTTTCCTTGACTGAGGCCGCCTTTGAACCTTTGAACCTATAAACCATTGAACTTTGAATTGTTTCGGTTCAAGGTTCAATCAGTTCATTGGTTCATTCTTTGTCTTTTTCAATCATTGCTTCCTTTATCTTTCTAAGCTCTGGTTGAACCTTTGAACCTGTGAACTCGTTGAACCTTTTGGTTCAATGGTTCAATGGTTCAATCGGTTCATTTAGTTCATCCTTTGAAGCCCTTTTTGTCTAAGTCTTTGAAGGTTCCTTTCTGTGTCTTTGTTCAGCGTTTGGAACGTACCGAAGGGAAGGTGTCCCTTCAGGGTTTTAAAACGTTCCTTTCTCTGTCGTCAAGTGCCCCCTGCAAGGGTACCTATCCTTTGAGATTTTTCGGGCGGACTTCAGGTTTCAACTTCTCCGGCAGGCTTTTGGCTTTCAGGGTTTTTTCGTCAGGCAAAAAGTCCGAAAGAATTCTTTTGGACAAAATGTCTGAAGGAAAGTTTCTGTTACTTAGCCATTTGTTCTTTTCCATTTCTTCGGACTTTCTCTCCGAGTGAATTCTTTCGGACAAAAAGTCTGAAGGAATTTTGCGTTAAACATTTTTTCGAGAAAAATCTTCCCGAAAGAATTCTTTCGGCCTCTTTTACTTAGCCATTTTCCTGAGGGATTTCCAACTTTTGTCCGCTTTTGCTCACTGCCCTCCACAAGGGCACTTATTCCTTTGGCTATGGGGCAGCCCCTTGAACCTACCGATTGAACCAACTGATTGAACCAACTTTGGTTCAACGGTTCAATGGTTCAATCGATTCATTCTTTGTTATTTGGCTAAGTCTTTTTAATCTTTTGTACCAAGCGCATTGAACCAATTGGTCATTGAACCCATTGAACCATTGAACCTAAGTGGTTCAAAGTTCAATGTTTTAAGCCTTTGTTCTTTATCATTCGCTGATTGAACTCTTTTGATTGAACCGAGGCGCTGAACCAATCCTGGAAATGACTAAGTGTTAGAAACTTGTTCTTTTGATTGAACTCGCCTGCAGAAGCCTTTTAACCTCTTGAACCTGCTAATCTCTTTACTGAAAAAGTTTGAAAAATGAGGAATTTGAAAGCTCAAAACAAATTTTGAGAAGGGAAGAGAGAAATTTTGGTCTGTGCAGGGCCAAAATAGTCCGTAGGTTGTCCCAAAAATGAGTGACATTTTTCGGGGACAACAGCTGGCTCCAGTTGGAGAACTACCTTCAGTTGGAAACTTGAAACACAACTGAGGGGAGTAGAAACCAGAATCTCCAGTGCCTTGAAGTGTGCCATTGGGCTATGGAGTTGCGCTACCCAAAAAGAAAGGCTCCAAAAAAACGAAAAGAAAAGAACAAAATAGAAACAAAAGACTATACAAATATACATATGTACAGGGGAACTCATCTGATACTTCAAGAGTTGAAGTGCTTCAAAGGTTGCCCATATTGAGGCAGAGAAAAGAGAGTGCCATCTTAATACTTAAACAGGAAACTGTTTTTACCGTTGAGCTGATGAATAGTAAAAGGGCCCCTCCACAAGGAATCAAACTTTTCGTGCATACCCTTTGGTTCTCTTCTCTTGTCCCACAGCAGGACTTGATCTCCAATCTGGAAATCGCGATTCTTTGCTTTTTAGTCGAAGAGCTTCTTCACCAGACCTTGATGGGCGGCAATTCTATCCACCATTGCAGTTCTCTGCTCCTCCAGCTCAGTCAGTGACATGATCCTCTTATCCAGGGCGCTTTCATACATTTGATCTTCAATTGCTTTAACCAATTTCAGTGCTGGCAACTCCAGGGTAATTGGTATTTCAGCATTGACTCCATAAAGAAGTTGGAAATGCGACATACCAATTGCTTTCTTTGGCGTAATTCTGTCTGCGCATAGAGCATCAACCAATGCCTTATGCCAAGTCTTTTGGTTGTCATCCACCAGCTTCTTGATGATAGTCATCAAGTTCTTATTGCTTGATTCAGCTTATCTATTCCTTTGTGGAAAGTAATCAGAAGAGTGGGAGAGTGTGATTTCATAGTGGAAATAGAATTGAGTAATCCCCTGGGAAGTGAAACACGCTACATTATTAGTGACAACTTTGGTTGGGACTCCAAACCTGAAAATGATGTTCTCTTTGAGGAAATTGCATAGTACTTCTGAAGTAGCATGTTTGGTTGGAATTGCTTCCACCCATTTGGTGAAGTAGTCTATTGCCGTGAGGACATAGTCATATCCAGCACTTGATGATGGGTTTACAGCTCCAATAAAATCAATTCCCAATTGTTGGAATGGCTCCTCTATGATCACTGGTTCGAGGGGCAGGGCAGCTAACTTGGGCCTTCCAACAAACTGCTGGCATAGTTCACATCCCTTGACCCACTTGTATGCATCTTGAAAGAGAGTTGGCCAATAGTACTTGGCTCGTAGGATTTTATGGACAGTCACAGGGGCAGAAAAATGTCTTCCACAGGGCGAATTGTGGAAGGACTTCAGAAGTCGGCTTTGTTGCTCCTTGTCCACACAGCGAAGGAACGTTCCATCAAGGCTCCTCTTGTATAGGCCGTTGTCCCAGAGAACAAAATTAGCAACTTTCAGCTTGATGGTTCTCCTTTCTTTATAAGATAGGTGTGCAGGACACTCACCATAAGTAAGAAAATGAGCAATACTTGAATACCACTCATTCGTGATGGGGACAAAGAGGACTGTTGGTGTGTCATCCACTTCTGGTTCTTCATGCTCTGTTCCTCTTGGCTTGTTATCGGCAATTAGTTGGCATAGCCCCTTTCCACGCACCAGCTTTGTTGGCTTGATGACTAGATCGAACTCCTAGATCTTTGCAACCCAATTGCCTCTTTTCATCCCAAATTCCTGCTGAGTCAGTATGGATTTGACCGTGGTGTCAGGAACCAAGGCAGTTGTGTGTGAATTCAATATGTAGAAGCGGAAATGCTTTATTGCCTTCACCACTGCATAAACATGCTTCTCCATGTTCGAGTACTTTAGTTCATGAGCTTTGAGAGGACAGCTCATGAAAGAAATGAGGGATTCGATACCTTCTTTATTCTGTTGAACTAGAATTGCTGAAAGCGTGTGTTCTGAAGCATAACTGTATATGGTGAACTCTTTGTTATAGTCTGGACAACCCAGAATTGGAGCATGGGCAATGGCAGTCTTGATATATTCAAATGCCGACTTACCTTCTTCAGTCCAGCTGAAGGTGGCTTTTTCCTTCATCATGTTTACAATGTGCCCAGTTTTCTTAGCAAACTCGGGGATGAACCTCCGTAAGAAATTCACTTTTCCAAAGAAAGAGTGAACAACAGTCTTACTTGTGGGCAAGGTAAGCTCTTGGATAGATTTGACTCTGTCTGAGTCAATCTTTATGCCTCCTTTGGACACAATGTGTCCGAGAAGTTTCCCCTCTGTTACTCCAAAAACTGACTTCTTGGGGTTTAAGGAAATGCCATTCTGGTGGCAGCGTTCCAGCACTTGTTGCAAATGGCGCACATGATCTGGGCGATGCTTAGAGAAGACGATCAAGTCATCAAGATAAACTACAATGAACTTACCCATCTCATCCTTGAAGGCAAGGTCCATTTCTCTTTGAAAGATGGCGCCAGCATTTATCAAGCCAAAAGGCATCCTTTTATACACGAACGTGCCCCAAGGTGTGGTGAAAGCGGTCTTATGCTGGTTTGCTTCACCAACTTCGACCTGATTATATCCTGAGAAGCTATCTAGCATTGATAAAATCTTCGAGCCCGTCACTGTCTGCAGCACTTGATCCATGATTGGCAAAGGATAATTATCTTTCAAGGATGCTTGATTCAAATTTTTAAAATCCACACAAAGGCGAATTTCACCATTCTTCGTCCTTACAAGCACTATATTGGCAATCCATGTGGAATGATGGATTGGGAAGATTATCCTAGCATTTAGCATTTTTTGTATTTCAGATAGAATAGTACCTGATATTTTCTGATTATAATGCCTGGACTTTTGCCTGTAAAGTGTCGAATCAGCCTTGAGAGGAATGTCATGCCGAATTTTATCAGGTCGGAGTGACTTTAGGTCATCATAGGAGTACGCTAGGACGTCCATGTACTAGTTGAGCAAAGTGGTGAACTTGAAACGCTCTTCAGGAGTACAACATTTCCCAATGTTCACCATCTTGGGGTCTTCCTTGGTTCCCAGATTAACTTGATCAAACTCCTGAGAGGAGCTTGAATCCATTTGCTGCTGCTTGATGAATCTATCATGTTTATCAAACATCTTCTCAAGGGAGACCAGGCCTTTGGGAATCTTATTCCCTTTCAGTTGCAAAAACTCCTCACCTGTGCTTGAACTTGATTCGGGAGCTGATTCACACTTTTGAGGTTCATTGCCTTCGAAATGCAGCCGTTCAAAGCTGTCCCTTTGCTCCAGGAAGGCAATGATTTGGTTGTCATTGTTAAACACTTGCCAATGACTGGCATTGTCAGGTACACTTGGTCTAAAGACCAACTCAATAGTGTACTTGTCTCCTTTGAAATTTGGGTGGGGGGCCAAGAGAGTAGCTGAAACAGGATGTGCATCCGCTCGGTCATTGAATTCTCTAGGAATGGCAGAGATGTTGAAAGCATCAAAGCTTTCAATTTGGTCCTAGACTAGATTGCGGTAATGACGCAATCTTTCGTTCTTGGTTTGGTACAGGTTTCTCACCTGACAAACAACAAATTCAGCGTCTCCTTTAGCATGGAGTTTGATGCCTTTGTCCCTAGCGGCTTTTAATCCCAGCAACAAAGATTCATACTCAACTGTGTTATTAGTGTTGCCAAACTGCAACTTATAAGATGAAGGAAAAATATCTCCTTGAGGAGATATTAGCACAACCCCGGCTCTTGAACCAGTAGAGGAGCAGCTGCCATCAAATTCAAGAATCCATACCTCATTTGATACTGATTTTCTTTTGGATTCTTCTTCATTCTGAGGTGGAGATACTTTCACACTTGCCTTGTGCTCTGCCCATTCTTCTGTTGTTTCAGCTGAATGCGTTTCCAGGTTGTCACCCGCAGGAGCTTCATGAGATGTCTCATGAACTCCATCTGTGGACAGAAAGTAGTTACCCATGCTTGAAGTCTCAAACAGAATTTGAGCTTTAGGTGTTGAGGTCTGGGTAACCACATATTTCGCTTTCTTCTCAGGGAGCAGCCTCTTCATAACACCTTTGACTGGAATCCTCGCCTCTGATAAATCCATGCTCAATTCACCACCATCCCTGCAGAAATTCTGCCCAAGAAGGATGCCATATGATGCTGGGACGTCGGCTACCAAGATAGTCATCTTGATTCTTTTGTCTTGGAACGTTGCAAATGCAAATTTGGCATCTTTAATCTGTCCCAGCAAAGGTACTTGCTTGTTCTCCATAGAGAAGCATCTACCAAAAGTCTTGGTCAATGTGAGGTCAAGGGATTCAGCCACTTTAGCAGGCATGACATTGTCTGAAGCTCCAGAATCAATGATGCAATTATTCAGCTGATGTCCATTTATCAGCAATGAGACAAAAAAGTTTAGTCTTGCCAGGAGCAGCAGGGGGAGCAATGACAAGGTTGTTCCTGGTGGGTGCATTCCTGGCAGGATCATGTGTTACTTTGGGAATTGCTTGTTCAAGAGGGACGTTCTGGTTTTTAAAACATTGAACCAGTCTGTCTAATTGCTCAGGATGGGACTGTATAAATTCAAATTCAGACATTTGGATTTTGGTTTTCTTTATATGGTCAATGATATCAAATGTCTAGAATGAGCTAGGAGCAGAGGATTGGAGTTCATCCTTTTGATTTTTGAAAAGGGAAGGACTGGATTGCGAATTTGAAGTAGAAGGCGTAGGGGCATTTGAGGTACTTACATTTCTCGCAATCACCAGGTCCTTTGGCTGGAAAAGAAGAGTGGATCCCTGCTTAGCAATTGAAATTGCTGGTTGAGGTCGCTCCTCTGCTTTCTCCTTATCAACTTGTTGAGCTGATTGATTCTTGGACCGGGTGAATACAACATATGAACCCTTAGCTGCGTTGCCTTCACTTTTGGGTTCATCTTGATAGTTCAAGAAACCAATATGGGAGTCGCCAACTAATTCTTCTTCATCCTCAGTGAAGAGATTAGCGTCATCTTCAAGATTCAACTCAGGCTGGAATGAGAAATCCGATTTAGCTTCAAGATATCC
This sequence comes from Torreya grandis, assembly GCA_037957365.1. Classification (NCBI taxonomy): domain Eukaryota; kingdom Viridiplantae; phylum Streptophyta; class Pinopsida; order Cupressales; family Taxaceae; genus Torreya; species Torreya grandis. Next base: position 1,531,758 of record JARHVA010003297.1, read on the forward strand.
AACTGCTGAGTTGTTTGGAGGTGCTTCAAGGGCGAGGTTCCTCTGTGGAGGAGGAAGGCGATTTTGCTGTCCTTGATTCCTGATAGCATTGCCTTGGTACGCATGATTCTGAAATGTCCTCTTGGGCATATCTCTGTATGCAGGAGCAGATGACATCCCTTGCACCATTTGCTTTCTGAGAGCTAGCATTTCGTTTGCTAGCTTTGGTACCATTGGGTCAGTGGTGACTGTAGGTGAGTATTCAGAAGATGAAGAGAATTTACCTTTATTAGGGTCTCTCCTTATCTTTTCTGCCAAGATAAAGTTATCTTCTACCTCAGTAGCCAAGTCTTGAGCAGCAGCAAGGTCTATGTGTCTAGCCCGTCTTAGCAAGAAACTCACTTCAGGCAGCTGTGAGTTGATGAAGAAACACTTGAGATTCTGAAGTGTTGGCTGGGCGACAATGGAAATCCTGTGCCTCAGCTTGTCGAACCTGGCAATGAAGTCCCTCATAGGTTCATGGGGCTCCTTCATCTGTGTGAGTTGGGCCAGCAAGGCATGCGCATCCTCTGCAAGCTTGAACCTGACTTCAAATTTGTCTTTAAGTGTATCCCAGTCGGTCACTGATCTAGCCTGCAGTTGGTAGAACCAGTCTGCAGCAGCGCCTTGTAGTGTCTCCACGAATAGCCTGACCGCTATGTCTTCAAATTCCACCCCTATTACACCACAGGGTGTGCTGAAAGTTGCAATGTGTTCATCAGGATGAACTTTTCCATCACCAAAGAATTTGAGGAAATTCTTCCTTGAATTGCGTGGAAGCTCATGCAGAGGTGGAGTTAAATTCAGTGGACCAAAAGAGTTACCCCATGGGCCTTGAGCCATGATTTGATTATGTAAAAGTGAGATCACAAATCTGGGTGGAGAATGGATAGGCAAAGCTTTGCTAGCAGCAGAAAAAAAAGCTCTGCCTTGTGTTGGTGGCCTGGTAGGGCTAAGAGGAAGACTCCTAGTTCGTTGAAGGTGAGGTTGTGGAGGAAACAACTCAAAATTACTCTGTTGCACCAACTCAAAAGCAGGGTCAACAACACCTTGGAATTTATGGTATAACGTGGAGTTGCCAGATTGCAGAACAAAAATGAAAAAGAGCAGGGTCTGCTTTAGCTTGAAGTTTGAGACTTCAAACTGCGCGCTCATCCCCAACCGAGTCGCCAAAAACTGTTGGGTGAATATTTTGTCAATCAGTGTACTGATAAACAAAATAGCTCTTATCAACCACAACAGGAAGATTGGTCGGCCAAATGTGTAGGTTTACCACATCAAAAGGGGACTAATCTCTCCTCTCATCAATGGGAGGTTCCCTATAAATACGCAGGAGTTATATACTATATATAAATAAGCAGAAAATAACACTCAGGGGCAGAATACATCATCCATCTCTCTTCTTTCAGAGATGATGTTAACACACAAAGGAGAAAAATCCTAGTGGAAACACTGAAGGCACTTCTCTTCTTTCAGAAGTGTTCTTGCAGGGAATAGCAGGATTTTCTTTCAGGTAGTAAAAGTAACTGGTGACAAAAGGGCACAGTAACTAGCAGGATGAAACAAAACACAAAGTTTCCACCTCAACTGCCCAAAGAGTATAACACAAAGGATAATGGGGGCACAAAGTCGTCCCAGAATCTTCAACACAGAAATAAAAGAAAAACACACGCTGAAAACAATTGTGAAAGCACAAAGTCTTCCCACAGTTGGTTTCAGGACACCTCCCTTATTACCTTCACTAATTTTGCTTGTCAAATTAAATAAACAAGAACACATTCAGAAGACAAACATAAGAATAATCTCCTAAAATGATACAAGCCAAAACAACACAAAGTCTGCCAACAACTTGCTTTCTCATTCAGATAAAATGAAATGAAATTACAATTTGAGCTTAAAGTCTCAGTATTCTTCTTTCAACTGGGCAGAGTTTCGCTCCTGTAAAAATGAAAAGTCTCCTTTACTAATGAGAGAAATTACAATCTTATAGCAACTACGCAAGGCTTAGCGTTCTTTCCCATGGGACGGCCCATGCTGCAGTCAACGTCTTCAATGCGCCTCCAGTTTTGTCTGGAGGGACCATGCTGGGAACAGTGTATTGCCATAACTATGGCGTGTCCATTCTTCTAATATGTCTCTTCTTAGTATGGATTGTCTGGTCCTTTTTCTGATATCTGCGCAGCTGTCCAATTCACCATTACTTTATGGAAGAAAAACAGGCTTGTGTCCTTGATTTGGCGCGTTCAGAAGTCTAAGTCTACTTGATCCATTGTTCCACCTACTGGAAATAACTCTTTTGAAAATATTTGTGGTCCTTTGGTCTCGCTCCTCTCTCCCCTGTAGTAATTTGAGCCTTCAGGCTCTCTTTTCAGTCAGTCGCTTGATTCTTCCATTAAATTCTGCGCGTTATTTGAATTTCCACGGATATTCCCTTTAAATTTGACGTCCAGGAGACCGTCAATGGTCGCTAGCTGCTTGAACCATGTTGAACCTTGAACCCGTGAACCTATGAAAGTTCATTGGTTCATTCTGTCTCTTTTGTTCCATCGCTTCCCCGCTCCTTGGTTGAACCATCCATTGAACCACCTGTTTGCTGCTTTTTCCTTGACTGAGGCTGCCTTTGAACCTTTGATCTATGAACCATTGAACTTTGAACTCTTTCGGTTCAAGGTTCAATCGGTTCATTGGTTCATTTTGTGTCTTTCTCAATCATTGCTTCCTTTATCTTTCTAAGCTCTGGTTGAACCTTTGAACCTGTGAACTCGTTGAACCTTTTAGTTCAATGGTTCAATCGGTTCATTCAGTTCATCTTTTGAAGCCCTTTTTGTCTAAGTCTTTGAAGGTTCCTTTTTGTGTCTTTGTTCAGCCTTTGGAACGTCCCGAAGGGAAGGTGTCCCTTCGGGCTTTTAAAACGGTCCTTTCTCTGTCATCAAGTGCCCCCCGCAAGGGTACCTATCCTTCGGGATTTTTCGGGCGGACTTCAGGGTTCAACTTCCCCGGCGGGCTTTTGGCTTTCGGGCTTTTTCCGTTGGGCAAAAAGCCCGAAAGAATTCCTTTAGACAAAATGTCTGAAGGAAAGTTTCTGTTACTTAGCCGTTTGTTCTTTTCCATTTCTTCGGACTTTCTCTCCGAGTGAATTCTTTCGGACAAAAATTCCGGAGGAATTTTGCCTTAAACATTTTTCCGAGAAAAATCTTCCCAAAAGAATTCTTTCGGCCTCTTTTACTTAGCCATTTTCTCGAGGGATTTCCAACTTTCATCCGCTTTTGATCACTGCCCTCCGCAAGGGCACTTGTTCCTTTGGCTTTGGGGCAGCCCCTTGAATCTACCGATTGAACCAACTTTGGTTCAACAGTTCAATGGTTCAATCAATTAATTCTTTGTTATTTGGCTAAGTCTTTTTAATCTTTTGCACCAAGCGCGTTGAACCAATTGGTCGTTGAACCCGTTGAACCATTGAACCAAAGTGGTTCAAAATTCAATGGTTCAAGCCTTTGTTCTTTATCAATTGCCGATTGAACTCTTTTGATTGAACCAAGGCGCTGAACCAATCCTGGAAATGACTAAGTGTTAGAAACTTGTTCTTTTGATTGAACTTGCCTGTAGAAGCCTTTTAACCTGTTGAACCTGCTAATCCCTTTACTGAAAAAGCTTGAAAAATGAGGAATTTGAAAGCTCAAAACAAATTTTGAGAAGGGAAGAGAGAAATTTTGGTCTGTGCAGGGCCAAAATAGTCCGTAGGTTGTCCCAAAAATGAGTGAAATTTTTCGGGGACAACAGATTCGTCACCATAAAACCCTGAATGGTGGCTTCAACTTGTGGATGATATGAATGTTAAATGGCAGCATGGTAGGTAAAAATTAAATTCATTCCTTGATCACCTTAATGCACAATCCGAACATATACAATTCACGATGGAGGTGGAATAAGATGGTTAACTGCCATTTCTAAATTTCATAATCATAAGAAATGAGGATGGCTTGCTTGCACATCAAATATATAGAAAGAAGATACATGATTGTGCACATTAGAGCTGAATCACACCACCACCCTTCCCAAAAAGCATGAGTACTCAACACTCTCTTCACGAGAGCACTAGGGATCTTAGATAAGAAACATAATGAATTTGAAGAAAAACATCTCAGAAGAGTACTAAAAAGGAATGGATATAAGCAATGGTAAATTAATGTGGTTGCTAAAAGAGAAAAAATGGGTACTAGAAAGAAAGATGATAATCCAAACATTGATCATGAAATGAAGGCATTTCTTCCATACATAAAGGGTACATTGGACATGATAGCCAAAATATTAAGGGAAAATGGCATAGAAACTTGCTTTAAACTTGTTAACACCATTAGAAACAAACTTAGGAATCCAAAGGACCCCATCAGTCTAAAACTAAGAAAAAGTGTTTACTCGATCCCATGCTTCTGCGGTAAATCTTACATTGGTGAGACAGGACACTGGCTTCAAACTAGAATTAAAGAGGATCATAATGATTTAGATCATGCGAGGGTCAATAGGTCTGCCTTAGTATAACACGAAGATCAATTAAATCACTCCACATGCATAAACAACATGAAAATGATAGCCATAGAGAGTTGCTATATCAATAGGAAGATTTCGAGAAGCAGTAGAGATTGAGAAGCATTTGGGAACAATTTGAATCGAGACAATACTTGGAAGTTAAGTCACACTTGGAAACCTTTGTTGCATAAGTTGTGTTAACCCTAGTCCTTTCTCATCACCTTCCTCCTCTCCCACCCCTCCCCCTTTCATGCTCTTTTGTGCACATTGATCTCTTTCCCCCTTAACCCCTTTCTTTCCTCCTTGTCTGGCTTCTTAGTTAATGAGTTAATTAATTAACGTCACTAGTTAATTGATTAATTAGTTAATTAGTGTGCTTGTTCTTACCTTTGGTGGTCTCATTGAATTATTAATGTGCTATAATGATTTATTAAAAAATAATGTTAGCAATGTACATTATTATATAGTGACCATCCTCTTTATTTGTCTTTGGCTACAATCTCCCTTCTCGTATCCTCTTCCTCAGATATTTAAGATTAATGTGTTTCTCTAACCTTCTCCAAGCATAGGCTTCTTCTCCCTGATGATGGATCCAATATAGGACTCGAAACATTGGAAATAAAAAACAAATATGCAGTCTTAAGCAGAAGATTGTCTACAATCATTCCTCATTGCGAAAAGTATCTTAAATCTCCAACAAGGACAATGTCAAAGGGTTCCTAAGTCACCTCAATAATCAATAAATACATGTAATTCAACATAATTGTTTTAATAGAGGGTTTAGAAATGCATTCTTATTAATAGAAAGCTGACAAAGTCTGTATGATGAGTATTTGGTTTGCATTTTTTGCTTTATACTCGTCCCTAAAATAGTTGAAAATGTGCACGCTTAATTTAGCTAACATAGGGAACTTGGTTAATGAAATCCTTGATTAGTTCAGTTTTGAGTAGACTGGCAGGTGTTAATATTTTTGTATAAGAATTGCTTATTTATGGTTACTGCCAAGTCATGTTGCATTTTCACATTTTATTAAGAAATATTGTTGCTTAATAGTCATTTTACTGAGAAATTTACTATGATAATAGAAAATAAATGCGTTAAATGTCGGTATTCTTGTTCAAGTTGAATTTTGGATGTCCTACAATTGAATGATATGAACTTTTGAAAAAGTTTTCTAGGGTCAATATGTTTGACAGTAGTACTCAGCTATTGGTTGTTTATAGTAGGTACTGCAGTATGTGGGCTTTAAAGGATTAACATCTTCAGGAACTGGTTGGATAATGGACAGTAGGAGCAATGTGTCAAGATCTCTTTTGAAAGAAAGGTTGGCTATTGTTACTATAAGTTGCACACTTACCTTTCTGAGTTGTCCATTATATTCTTCTGCTTGGAAGAATAGCTGAAATTCTTTTACGTCTTGTTTAGATTTAAATATTTCAATCAGTGCTTTGAGGAGCTCTATCACCGACAAAAGCATTGGACAATTCCAGATGATGGACTTAGGGATTCACTGAGACTAGCAGTTGCTGAAGTTGTATTGACTGCCTATCGGTCCTTCCTAAAGCGTTTCAGGTAATGACTGGGAACACTTAAAATTTGTAATCTGCAGGGTTGTATATGTTTTCACCAAATATAATCAGCATGGTCAGTCATAGCTAATTTATGTAGAGAATACTCTCTACAGTTGATTTGTTCCATTCAGATGTTCACCCTTTTCCTTTGATGTCGACAATGATGTTCTGTTATATACAAATAGTGTTGCAGTTCATTTTCACATGAGATTCATTATATTTTGCAGCGCGCCAATTCAAACTGGTAGAAATCCTCGCAAGTACATCAAATACACTCCTGAAGATTTGGAGCAGAAGTTGTCAGAACTTTTTGGAGGAGTGCCCAAAGGTGACTAGAAGTGCTGGCGTCGTCACTCATTAGTCCAAATCATTCTTATGAGTTTGTAGTGTTTACAAGGCAAAGGTTCTGTTCAGAGATGGTTGGCTAGATATGTTATAGACTTTTTTTGGATTGATTGATCTGACCATTGAGAAGAATACAGATCTCCTGCAATAAGAGGAAAGAGTGTAGAAGAATCTCTATTATGTCTATTATTCTTAATAAATTATTACAATGTTTATAAAGGCAAGGGTTGTAATTTTTTTTATTCATTCCTTATAATGAAAACAAAGCCTGATTTTCCAGTATCTATACTTCTTTCATTTGTACATATAGTAAACAGTCATTAACTAATTAGTGTGTTTTTTAACTTACACATGTAACCTTACAATCAGTTATCTGGAAACTTTGGTATCAAGATGATGACCTGGTCCCCATCCCCATACATCGTGATTATATTTGTTTATAATATAGTTGTACCCTTATTCATTCTCTCTCATAACTCTACTAGACATCTGCAGGTGACTATGGACTTACAACAAAATGTGAAGCTTAACTTTTCAGTGTTTATATTTTCTTTCATTTGCATAGATAGAAAACAACTATTGGCTAATAATTTTAGGAAGCTTATAATGTCAAAGCTTTCAACCTTCACCGAATAGGGAACAAAAGAGCAGTTAATGCACCTTTTGTGCATTGCAATGATCACTTAAGTTGCACTCGGGCCTAATAAGAAACAAACAGCGATGGAGAGGGGCTGCATTAATTGTTTTTTGTTGTTCCCCTGCAAAGTGAAGCATATTCATTTTTCCTGTTGCCGATTTTGTGAATTTAATCAGCTTTTTTTGTTTGTTGTTTAATGGTCTACTTTGAAATGTATTAATGGAGGATTCTGTAGCTTCCAAGGAATCGAACAGTTTATGGGGCATTAAGGGCTGTGTATAAAATAGGCTGATTCCCAAAATTAATAAAAATGATTGACACATAGACTGTTACAGAATATGCATATCAGTTTAATGCTGAATCATTTTCGTGAGAAAAATTGTAAGACAGTAGAGTGATAGCAATGGAGGTAACGAGCCTTTGTTGAGGACAGTTTACTTGCTTTATCTCTCCTCCAATTTATTTGTAGTGTAGTTAAACTGACCTGAACGGCAGGCATGTCCCTGAACCTTAATGGTGACTTTGGAAGCACACGTGGGATTTTGTTTTGGATGAAAGATTCTTTGTCACTTGCAACCTTAAAGTTAAAACCTCAGTCCCTTATGATATTCTCTTGGCTGAATCAGGAACCTTTCCATTGGAGGCTTCGGCTTTAACTTGCTTGCTAAACTATTTAAAGACGGTTGAAAACATGGATAACCACCGCTGGGCCAAAATAGTTGTGAAGGAGGCCTTAAACTGTAGGAAGAAAACATGGATGAAGCAAAATGACAAATGGTTGAGTAAATGGGACATCAACTTACATGAGTGTCCTAACACCAATGAAGAAATTAAAAATAATGTCACAAACAAATTCATGACTGCCATGTGGACAAAGCAGATAGGGTGAAATAAAGCACACTATGTCAAAGGGTTCAACCCAACTTGGGAACACGGTGAAAAAACTTAGTTAGGGACAGCTATTAAAGGGAAAGCAAGGTTGTTAATTTCTCAGCTGAGTACCAGGTCTCATCATCTTAGGTGTGAGCCCAGAAGGTGGACTATGCCTAAGGAAGCCTAGGAGGACAAAATTTGCAAGTTTTGTAGCAAAGGGGCGGTGGAGACAGAACGACACTTTATCAAGGAGTGCATAGCTTATGAGGATATTTGTACTCAGTATGCGGACAACTTAAAGAGTGACAATCTACATGAGTTATTTGATGAGGAGAAGATCAATATGACTGCTAGTTTTTTTATCAAAATCCATAACAGAAGGTCCAGCATCGAGAAGAATTTGGAGTTTGCGTAGTTTCTTCTTTGTGGTTCTCGGTCCCTTAGGCCATTTGGTGTCGTGGACGATATTAAAATCTCTCATTCATTCATTCATTCATTGTCCTATCTTTTTTTAATTCTTAATGCTGTCATATTGTTTGGACTTGAGGAATTTCTTCAAATTTTTACTTCGTAAATTAAAATATTTTATTTTAAAATGATAAACATATATATATATATATATATATATATATATATATATATATATATATATATATATATATTTTGATTGGTCATCGCTTTTGACTGTAGCTACAAATTGGTTTGGAACACATACGGGGCTTAGATCCTCAGAAGATTACTTGATCAACAACCAACAAGACCGAATATACCACATGCGGCCATATGGCCACAACCAGCGTCGTGATTCCAAAATTTATAACCAACAGGGCTTGAATACACAACATACTGCCACAACCGGCTTCACATGCCTAGTGAGATTTGAAACTGGGTGGGGCTGAAAACATAAATGCCACCTTACCAACTCACCCACATCTCATCATCATCTTGACTTTATATTTTATGAACCTTCTAAAACACATTTCAAAAATTGTTACTTAGCAAATCACAAGATTTATATGTATGATAAAGAATATAGCTTTGAATCTTCTAATTTAAGGGGCGCCTAATATGGTAAGTAGAGAGGGAAATTGGAAACTCAATCTCAAATAAACATTGGGATTGCAAGGGCATATGGGGTATAGTTTTGGTTTGCTAAGGGAATGAAAGTGCACTCCAATGATGTGACAAAATGTAGAATTGGTAGTGGGTTGTCAATGGTTAAGGAAAGAGAGTTCAATTTAATTATGGACATCCACTCAAAAATTGTAGTGACATGCCTCTTGGAAACTTTCATGTCTATATACATAATAAAGTTTGGATTCAGGGAGTCTATAGAGAATAAGGGCCCAAGTAGAGGCCATCATAAACTACGAAAAGTTCTAGATGCACGCTATTTCTAGGGGAAGTAAAGAGTATCTAGGGAGGTGCAATGAGCACATGCGAAATGAAGGAAAACATCATATAAAAGGAACATGGATTTTCCCTAGAACCACCATTAAAACATGTTATTTTTAGGAAGCTTATTAGATGGGGGAAGACATATCCCTTTCAATTCAATTTTGTCAAAATTTCCCTTTTTAGTGATATATTTTTTTGATTGCGAGGGTGATCACTAAAGATAATAACAAGGAAGTCCTCAATGATGAAATGTATGAAGATGGGAAGGGAAGGGGCTTGCATGGCATTACTTGGATCAATTATGAACTAGAATGGTCAAATGTGTCTTAGATGCATTCACAAAAAGAAAGGAACGTCACAATGAATGAACCTAGAGAAACAAAGGGCAATCATGCAAATCATGAAAAAGGGAATGCGATATAATTGAATATATTCCAAAGCAACAATGTTGTGCAACTAAGTGTAGTTGTTTGTAAATTAATAATGATTGAGTTTCCTTTATAGGGAAAAAACATAGTTGAAAAAAGTAAGGGCTAAGGACAATACATGAGAGAGATTAATAAAACCTAAAAAAATATCCTAAATGACCAAATTCAGCTCAAAGCAGTCCACTAAGGTGGGTTTACACCACTAGCACCCCCCCTTAAATGTAGATTGGGGAATTGTGATGTTGATGTGAGAGAATAAACAGATAGGGGCTTTTTGAAGATATCTACAATTGTATCATTTGTTGGACAATATTGTAAGGAGATGATATTTCATTGTACTTTTTATCTCAAAAAATAGGCATAAATCTTCATATGCTTGGTGTGGAATTCCTCTATTGAATTCTCTCTAGGTATTGTGGAAGAGTGTCGTCACAACCATCTAGGACAAACCAAGCTCCTCAATAAAATTTATTATCCAACATGCTTCCTTAGTTGCTTCAAGTGCTACATGATACTCTCCTTTAGTGGTAGACAAGATGACACATGATTGCTTCTTCGATATCCAAGGTACATGATCCAAACCTAGGATAAAGATGTAGCCATAGGTAGACCACATAGTGTTGGAGCATCCACCATAATCTGAATCGCTATACACAATCAACTGGACCTTTGCTCCACATTCAACTTTGATGCTTGAATATGGAGTGCCCTTTAGGTATCACAAAATCAACTTCACAACCTCCAATGATGCTCATGAGGGTTTTTCATTTAATTTGGAACAAATACCAACTATATGTGCAATTTTTGTATGAGTGTGAGTCAAGTAGATGAGCTTTTCCACAGGGTTGCAAAAACCAAAGGTGATGCTCAATTCTTATCCAACTTGACACCTAATTGATATAGAGTAGGGCAAGGTTTGCAATCTTACATCCCAAAATCCTTCAACAAATTCATGGTATACTTTAGATGGGAAATTGGAATCCCGCCTTCCATTTTCATAGCTTGTAAACCAAGGAAAAATGAAGGCCAAGATCTATCATGTCAAACATCTTTTTAATCTCTTGCTTCATATCCTTGATGAGAGAAATATTGTTGCCTCTTACTATCAAGTCATTAACATAAATAACCAAGATCAAGATGTACCAATTAATGTGTTTCACATAGATGTTGACCCCACCACACATCTCTTGAATCCACACCAAATAGAGAAGTGATTAATCTTCTCATACCAAGCATGTGGGGGTTGTTTGAGCCTAGAGAGAGGCTTCTTCAGCAATCATATAAACCTCTCCTTTTTGGTTCAAAAATACATGTAGGTTGTTCCATATAGATATGATGTAGATTTCCATTGAGAAATGCACTTTTCACACCCATCTAGTCCACCTCCCAACTAATGCTACCTACCAGTGAATGGGTAATTTGGACAATATTCATCTTCACAACAAGAGAAAATGTCTCATGGTAGTCAATACCATGCTTATGAGAATACCCCTTAGCAACAAGTCATGCCTTATGTCTCTCAATCTTACTATTAGAAGTGTACTTGGTCTTGTAGATCCACTTAGACCTCACAATATTTTTCTCAACAAGTCAAGGCACCAACTCCCAAGTTCCATTCTTCAAGAGGGATAATTATACTCTTCCTTCAATGATGTCCATATCTCTAGAAATGAGTGCCATATACAACTCATAATCAATGATGTCCATATCTATAACAATGAGTGCTATACACAACTCAAAATCAATGATGTTCAAGTATTCCCTTTAGGGATGAAAACTGAAAAAAGGGGTTATCCAACAAACCCTACTTGAATATGCAATTTCTAGCAAACCCTAAGTGCCACAATGCCACAACAAGGATGCAATAAATCAATGAAACACTAACAATAACTTCACCAATTTTCAATGAGTAAACTAGAGCAAAGAAGATTGATTTTTCCTTCAAACCCTAGATGCCACAAGTTGGAAAAAATACAAAATTAAATGCTTGTCTTTACCTTTTAAAAAAATGTGATTTTATGATCCAATAATTAACTCAAAAGGTACTGAATTAATAGATGGAATTAATACCAAATTTCCAACAATAAATGGAGCAATAAATATTGAAAAACCTCTAATAAAATATAATAAAATTATCCACAATTCAGATTTGGATATTATGAATAAATGCAGAATTTTCCAAGCATCAATGGCTAGAAACACCTCACAAAAATCACCAAAAATTACCAATAGTTGTTTGACCCCCAAAATGGCCAAATTAGGCCCTTAACCCTGCTCGCCCAGCGCTAGGGACAGGTTGCTGACCCACCTAGGAACTTACTACCCTACCAAAGGATGACATTGATGTTTGGAAGCCCATTTTGCCTTCGTGGATGCATCAAACTTGCTCACCAAACTTGTTTCAATGAAGATTTGTGTTTAAAACACCTTTGGCAATTAATGATGCTCAATAGAACTTCTTTATGAAGCTACCTAGCTGGTCTTAAGGGTTTTTGTCCTTATTTCCAGTCCACCTTGAAGGGTTTCATGCTCAAGGAGAAAGCCAAGCATTTTCGTGCTTAGACTTAATGAGTTCAGTTATCAAAATCATAGATACATGCCCCTTACAAATGACCTCCACTCTCTTTTATATCAATTCCCATAAGGGTTGCATTCCATTTTGGAGGGAATAACTTTTTCAAATATAAAAAATAGCAATCCTTATAACCCTCGCTTAAGCCCTTGGGTGCCCATGACCCTCAAGAAACCCCAACTTAAGTGAAAATTAAAACAATAAAGTACTTTTTGTCAAATTTCCCTTAGAAACCCCAAACATTTGACTTTTCTTTCTTCTTCCCTTAGCCCTTGGGAAACCAAACAAGGCTAAGGGTCTCCGTTCGTTCTATGTCCAAAAGGGGGATATGACAATCCTCCCCACCCAAAATTGCTTGTCCTCAAGCAATAACAACATCCATGGAGCTGTCCCAACAATTATCCACATGAAAAGCCCTCTTGTAGCCTCTTCCCATGGAAAGAAGGCCCTATATTGAAGCCTTTCACTATTGTACCTAAAGAAATTTGGTTGCCCACCCAAGCTAGAAGTGTCATAAGAGCAGTGTATTCTTCCCCCTTTCATCCACATTGAGGCCTTGCACCCTATGGACCCTAGAAAGATGATTACAAAAGAGGAATGTTCTGAACTTGTAGTAACATGGAAGTTGGAAATGCTTGCTATAACAAGGTAGTTGCTGGAATTTTGGGCCTTGGTTGTCCACATGGCACTACCTGCACAAGAAACAAACATGTTAATCAAATCCAAATCCCTCCTCTCTTCATGCCCCATACGGATGTAGCTCCACCTTCCCTCCTTGCTTGTATCCTTGACCCTACTCTCCATTTGTTTAGTGGCTGGAAACATGTGTATGATTGCCTTGGAGGGCATAGAAGGGCTGCCCATGTTGCACATGGTGGAACCGAGCATGGGGTAACTATTCACACATTCCCAATTTGCCCCCAAACTCATAATTTTACAGTCTGTAAGGGATGGAAACTTTCTTTATAAGGGCTGGAAACTTCCCAAAAGTGTTTGAAATCCATTCCTAGCTTCCCAACAACCAACAAGCATTCAAATTTGCAAAAGGGGTGATAAAGTCATTTGTGTTTACTGTGATTGATTGGATGGATTCACACATATCAGACTTCTTATTATCTCTAAATATGAAACCATTCAACCACAACTCACCTTTTTGAAGTGTCATTTTGCAATCAACCTTCCAATTGCATTTGAAGACCCTCAAGCTCATACTAAGTAATCTAGAACTGTTATGGACAACATAGTGGAAGAATGTACCATGGCTGCCCTTCATGATCCTCCTCATCCATGTGTGCACCTTAAAGGGGGTGCCCTTTTGTAAGGTATCAAGATAGCCCTTATGACTTCCAAAGGACCTTAAAGTTCCCTCAACAAGCAAAAGATATGGCTCACCCATTTCTATGCAACAATCAATTTAAAAAAAAATAAGAATCATACATTCCAAGTGGGCACCTTCATGGAGCGGCCAATCTTGCCATGATGCCTCAACAAATGTCTCCTACTGCCCCTTATGTTGCCCCTTACAAACATGCTTCCCAAATAGCCCATGAGCACATAAAATTTGTGGAACTCCTTCATCCTTGGGATTGTCTCTATCTTTCCCTTCCATCCCCTTGAGATGGATAGTATTTGTGGTCCCCAAGCCACCCTAGCTTTCTCAAATCCGAATTCCATTTTTCATAGCATACTTATTCATAATGAATTGCATATACAAACTTAACCCTTGCTTCCCTAACACAAAATTTGCAAAACATAGGGCACTTACCAAGCTTGTAATATGCTGAAATTTCAATGATGGAAGGGTTGTTCCCTTTGTGAAGTTTCAAACTTCGTGACATGAGCGAAGAGCTGAGTTCCCCAACTATTTCTAGAATTTCCAGCATGATGTAGGGGCTGTAATGCACAAAAAATTTCATAATTTTCGATGCCTGTAAAAATATGATTTTGCAAAAAAACTTAGATTTTTCTGAGTATGTCATGGGCCTATTCCTCATTAAAAAATTTGATTTCCTTATACCATCCACAAGCTGAATCTTTGCCCATTCGAAGACTTGTCTTAATTCTTCATTTTCAAAATTTGCAATGTTTCTAAAACATAAAACTGGATGTTCTTCAACATACCTTAGTGGTTCCCCATACTCAAAAATTTTCACTCCTTTAGTCCCTTTTGATGGATAACAATTTCCTGAATTTGAATTACTTACCGAACATGGTGTGGGATGGTTTCCCATATGTTGTGGTGGCTATCCTAACTTGGAATTGCAACGTCTTCCGAAGCTCTGAAAGTTTCACCTAGATTCCACATAAAATTTGAACTTCAAATTATCCCAACATCCATCTCAAAAAGTGGATTGTCAAAACATTGGAAGTTATTTTTATCCCTTTGTTTAAACTCTATCTTTGTAACTTCTAAATTTTCTGAAAGATATCCCAAATCAAGGTCCTCTTAAATTCCAATGAGCTCATCAATTACTTATTCCATTTCCCTTTCCCTTGCTTCATTCTCTTGCTCCCTAAAATTCTTTGCAACATCAATCTAATTTTTTGCCTGAAGAAGTGCCCCCTTGACTATTTTCTAAGGAACCCTTGGTTGATTCAAGCTCAAGGGTGAGCTCATCAACATTAAGCTTCATTGCATTATATGTGTTTAAATCATCATCTGTAATTTTGATGGCCACATCCTTGTCTTTAAACACATAAATATATTCTAATTTTGTTGTTTCTATTGCATCCTAAATTGTATGTAAATCCATAATGGTGATAATTCCCTTGATGTGTTCCCTCTTCACATTTTGCATCAATCCTTAAAGGAACCCTTTTGTGTTGTCCAACCTTGTTAGGACTTGGATTTCCCTCTCATCTGTTACTAACAATTCTTTTTTCCAATCTCCCTCATGTAATCTAGAGTTATGCAATGGAAATGAACTATTGTTAGAATCGAAGAAAAAATCAACATACCTTTCCATAGAGTCATTCTAAAATATTTATAACTCGTAGAGTTTGTGTCCTCCTTTCTCAACTTTGGTTTCTTTAACAACTTCATTTTTTTTTTAGACACGGAAGTTATAGCACTAGGCTGCTCCAAATTTTTTAATTTTTGTAACTTAGAAATTACAGTAATTGATTGCCCTTTATTCAGATGGAAAGTCTCCCTTTGTTGCCCCAAAATTCTTGTTTTTTATGATGCATAAATTATAGCACTAGGATGTCCCAAAGTTTCTTCTTCATCCTCTATTGTCAAGTAAGGCCTCAATCTTTCTTCACATTCTTTTACAATATTTTTGATTAGTGCATGTGCAACTGTAGAAATTTTTTGTCCTTGCCTCCCATTACTCAATAGGATATATAATAACTGTTGGGAAATCTCATCACTTTCATTTAGAGTCAAATCCATAATTGTCTTCATAGATGTTACAACATTTTCTACATGATTCTAATTGATAGATACAAGGAAAAGTTGAAACATTTTAGAAATAAGCTCATCACATTCCAAGTTCACCATCAAAACACATGACCTGATTTTTACCATGGTTTCTAAAATTGTAACCCTCCTAGTAAAATAAGATCCTTTGTTGTCCTTTGGACCCTAGAAACTTTCCAAAATTAGTTGAAATATATCCCTCATGATTTTATTGTTGTAAGGTACCTTGGGAGCCGTTATTGTTGTAATTTCACTAATGCAACTGGTAACCAAAAGCCTTACCTTTTTGTTTGGATGTCTCAAGAGTAAGGGCTGGACCAAGAAAATATTTAAGGGTTATACCACCCATTTCATTGTCACATATTATGATTGATTCACCTTGGATAACCCATCTTTTGCTTCTCCCAAGATGTTGATTAGGTCACCTATCAGTTGACGTAGATGCTCTAGCTTCCTCCTTGCTTTATAGAGCTTCTCTTTCTCCACTTCTTACATCATGCCTCATTGAAATTTGATCTAACCCATAAACTAGAAAGATCTAAGTTATGATACCACTAAAGTATCCCCTTTAGAGCTGAAAATTGAACAAAAGGGTTATCCAAAAAACCCTACATGAATATGCAATTTCTAGTAAACCCTAAGCATCATAATACCACAACAAGGCTACAATAAATCAATTGAAACCCTAAAAATAACTTCACTAATTTTCAATGAATAAACTAGGGCGAATATGAGTGATTTTTCCTTCAAACCCTAGATGCCAAAAGCCATGAAAAATACATAATTAAATGCTTGCCTTTATGCCTCAAAAAATGCAATTTTATGATCCAATAACTAATCTGAAAGGTACTGAATTAATAGCTGAAATTAATACCAAATTTCCAAAAATAAATGGAACAATAAATATTGAAAAACCCCCAATAAAATATAATGAAATTATTCATAGTCCAGATCTGTATGTTATGAATAAATGCATAATTTTCCAAGCATCAATGGCTAGAAACACCTTACAAAAATCACCAAAAATTACCAACAAATATTTGATCCCAAAAATGGCCACATTAGAACCTAAAACCTGATTGCCTAGCCTTAGGGAGAGGTTGTTGACCCTCCTAGGAACTTGCTACCTTACCAAAGGATGACACTGATGTTTGGAAGCCATTTTTTCCTTTGTGGATGACTCAAACCTGCTTGCCAAACTTGTTGTATGAAGATTGGTGTTTAAAACACCCTTGGCAGTCAATGACACTCAATACAACTTCCTTAGGAAGCTGCCAAGCTAGTCTTAAGGGTTTTCGTCCTTAATTTTAGTCCACGTTGAAGGGTTTCATCCTCAAGGAGAAAGTCAAGCATTTTCATGCTTAGAATCAATGAATTCAATTATCAAAATCATAGGTACATGCCCCTTCCAAATGATCCTCCACTCTCTTTTATATCAATTCCCCCAAGGGGTGCATTCCATTTTGGAGGGAAGACTTTTTTCAAATATAAAAAAGAGCAATCCTTATAACCCTCACTTAATCCCTTGGGCACCCATAACCCTCAAGAGACCCCAATTTAAGTGAAAATTAAAATAATAAAGTACTTTTTGCAAATTACCCTTAGAAACCCAAATGTTTCCCTTTTTTAATTCTTCCCTTAGCCCTTGGGAAACCAAACAAGGCTAAGGGTCTTCGTTCGTTCTGTGTCCAAAATGGGAACATGACAATCCTTCCCACCTGAAATTGCTTGTCCTCAATAAATAACAACATCCATGGAGCTATCCCAACAATTATTCACATACAAAGCCCTCTTGTAGCCTCTTCCCATGGAAAGAAGGCCCCATATTGAAGCCTTTCATTAGTGTAATGGAAGAAATTTGGTTTCCCACCCAAGCTAGAAGTGTCATAACAATAGTTAATTTGGAACAAATACCAATTGTATGTGTAATTTTTTGATGAGTGTGAGTCAAGTAGATGAGCTTTCCCATAGAGTTGCAATAACCAAAGGTGATGCGAAGTTATTCTCCAACTTGACACCTAATTGATATAGAGGAGTGCAAGGCTTGCAATCTTACATCCCAAAATCCTTCAAGAAATTCATAACATACTTTAGATGGGAAATTGGAATCTAGCCTTCCATCTTCATAGCTTGTAAACCAAGGAAACATGAAGTCCATGATCTATCATGTCAAACATTTTTTTAATCTCTTGCTTCATATCCTTGATGAAAGAAATAGTTTTTCCTCTTACTATCAATTCATTAACATAAATAGCAAAGATCAAGATGTATCAATTAATGTGTTTCACATAGATGTTTGACTCCCCCACACATCTCTTGAATCCACACCAAATAGAGAAGTGATTAACCTTCTCATACCAAGCATGTGGGGGTTGTTTGAGCCTAGAGAGGATTATTCAATCATCATACAAACCTCTACTTTTTTGGTTCAAAAATACATGTAGGTTGTTCCATATAAATCTGATGTAGATTTCCATTGAGAAATGCACTTTTCACACCCATCTAGTCCACCTCCCAACTAATGCTACCTTCCAATGAAAGGGTAATTTGGAAAATACTCATCTTAACAACAAGATAAAATGTCTCGTGGTAGTCAATACCATCCTTATGAGAATACTGCTTAGCAACAAGTCATGCCTTATGTCTCTCAATCTTACTATTAGAAGTGTACTTGGTCTTGTAGACCCACTTAGACCTCACAATATTTTTCCCAACAAGTCAAGGCACCAAATCCCAAGTTCTATTATTAAAGAGGGATAATTATAATATTCCTTAAATGATGTCCACATCTCTAAAAATGAGTGCCATATACTACTCATAATCAATGATGTCTATATCTATAAAAATAAGTGCCATGCATAACTAAAATCAATGATGTCCATATCTCTAGCAATGAGTCTCATATTTGTCTGCCCTTGATTTCCATTAAAATAGGTTGGATCTTGAACATTTGAATTCATCGTACCTCCTACTTCATCATTGACCATTGTCCTATGCCACAGAGGTCTACACAAAAGCTAAACTTGATGAGCCTACACATATGTCCCAACAATTGTTGTGATTTATACATAAGGTAATTTTAGTAGCTCAATGTATTGTTGTTGAGGCTTCTCTTGAAGTTGTCGTTGTTGTCTCTAATTAGTGGTTGTTGTTGGTATCTTTCCTTAGTGTTTGGGAAAACCACCTTATCAAATGGTGGAATATCCATATTATATGAAAGGGGGGAACTTCCCAAAAAATGCATTTCTAATCACGTGCACACCAAACTTCATATCTCTACTAATAATAAGTTAATTTGTCTTTGGATGAATAATATGATAGGCCTTAGAAGTATCTGAATAGCCTATTGTAATAGTTGGCTAGATTTTAACATCCAACTTGTTCCTCTTTTTATCCATTATATAAACATATGCAAGGAAAAAAAACATTTTAAAATGTGATAGTGAAGGCTTCTTACAAGTCCACTTCTCATAGGGTCTGACAATTTTGACAATATTCATCTTCACAACAATAACAAAGGTATCTTCATAGTCAATACCATCCTTTTGAGAGTACCCCTTCATAACAAGTCATGCCTTATGTCTCTCAATATTACCTTTAGAAGTGTACTTGGTATTTTAGACCCACATAAATCACACAACATTTTTACCAACAGGTCAAGGCACCAATTCCCAAGTTCCATTCTTTGTGAGGGGAAATTATACACTTCCTTCAATGATATCCATATCTCTATAAATGAGTATCATATACAAATCATAATCATTGGTGTTCATATCTCTATCAAAATCAATGATGTCCATATCTCTAACATGTGTGTCATGTTCATCCTTCCCTAATTTCTAGTGAGATGGGTTGGTTCATGAAAATTTGCATTTGTCACACCCCTTGCTTCATTGAACACTTTACTCTTCCAAAAATGTCTACACACAAAAAAATTGAGGAGCCTACACATATGCCTCAAAGACAAGTGTGATTGGTGCATAAGGTAGTTCAATTAGCTTAATGTGTTGTTGTTGAGGCTTCTCTTGCATTTCTTGTTGTTGTCTCTAATTAGTGGTTATTATTAGGATATTTCATTAGTGATCAGATTAACTACCTCATCAAATGATGGAATATCCATAGAATATGAAGGGGGGAGGGGGGATACTTCTCAAAAATTACATCTCCAATCACATGCTCATCAAACACATCTATATTAATAATTTTTTTATTTATCTTTAGATCAAGAAGATGATAGGACTCAAAAGTATCTGAACAAACTATTATAATAGATGGCTTGATTTTAAAATTCAAATTATTCCTATTCTCATCCATAAAATAAACATATGCAAGGCAACAAAACACTCTCAAATATGTTAATGAGGGTTCTTACAAGTCCACTTTTCATAGGGCATGGTGACTCTATTTTTCACCATTTTGTGCACTATAGGGAATACACTATGCACAACACATTAAAACTAGTGCACATTGAAAATATATTTAAATATAGTCATGCATACATATATGAAAAGTGATGAAATAGACAATTGAATATTCAAAACTTGACAAATAAGGCTAATATAGAAAAACTTGATTATGACTTACTTGTGCATAGTTGGAGGATAAAAATATTGGAAAATAGATCCAAACAACAATATGAACAAAAGCTTGAAATCATTTTGTGAGAAAATAACCTTCAGAAAGTGTCAGAAGTAGCCTTCCAATGATCTTGACTGGGTTAGAATCGATTGCTCACTCTTAAAACCTAATTTTTTAGGGGTGGTTGTGTAGTCAAATGGTGATTAATATTCTTGTTTTGATTTTTTGAATTAGAGAACACATTTTTTGATTTAATCATCTTTTGTCTTTGACCTAATTCTTCACATTATTGCAAGAATAAAACATGTGGATAGTTTAGTTGGCTTTGAAAACCTATTGATAAGTTGTAGTGACATATCCCACTATAGACACCTAAATTTCATAATTTAGTGTCGAAATTAACTTTAACACACTAACCCTTAACCATCCCCAATTCAAATTCATATTAACATTGTTTCCATCCACTTTTCAAATAATTGATTAATTAAATTATGCACACCTTTTTATTCTAAAACTAATTAAAAATTAAGATTTTTCATCTCATCTAAACATCCTCCATGTTTTTCTCAACCAAATATTGACTCATCCAACCACCTTCCTCAACTTCCTCAACCACTTTATGAATCATCTTAGAACATTTCAATCATCTTGTGAGTCTTCCCTTAACTTTTAAACTAACTTCACCCATTCATGCTAAGTCACTAAACTACCAATGAACTCTCCCCCTAATTTTTAACACATGAGAACTAGTCATCTCAAATCAAAATGTTTTTTTTTAAATTTGGATTATTCTCAAGCATTCATCTCATCACTATCAAGCTTATAAATTGACATGCAATCCTCCACTCAAATAATCCACCTTCAAGCTATCAAAACTCTATCAAATTATCCCCGTGAACCCATTGAGATCAAAGCCATTTGTAACTACTCACTATCCAATTTAATTTGTTTGGAGAATATTTGAGCACTCACATCAAGTGAAAAAGAGCAAATCTACCATTAATCACACAATGACGAAGGTGATGAACATGTTAGGTTGTGGAGCTAAAAGCTTCACTGATGCAGACATGGAGGAGGTTGCTGAGAGGTTGCTGAGTTGCAGAGAAACTGACATCGGTCTGATCAACTGACATCGATCATATACAGTGAGAAGAGCAACCGACATCAGTCAGAGATCAGCCGGCATCGATCACCTCCAGGTAGATAGAGACCGACGTTGGTCGCCTGTGTGGTTTCGAAACTGTCAGTTGCACGAACAGTTAGTTAATGAATCGATTGTTTGCATGTCAAAGGCCAATTATAGACTTGAGATGTGGATCTAATTATTGTAATTAGATGTCTAATTATTGTTTGCATGAGATCTATATAATAGACTCATGGGCTGTATTGTAATTTGTGCTAGAGAGTAAGAGAGCAAAAATTAGCTCCTTCAGAGTGAAGAGAGCAAGGTGTGTTCCTCTTAGTGCCACAGTGCCAAGTATGGGTGCTGGTTTGGAGAATCAGAAGGATTCTTCATGTATGTAGGATCTTGGTCAACAGGTGTGCAAGGCCATGTTTGGAGATCTACATGGTAAGTAAGATCATTGATCTGCAGGTGTATGTGTGTGCTAGG
Organism: Torreya grandis; assembly: GCA_037957365.1. Lineage (NCBI taxonomy): Eukaryota > Viridiplantae > Streptophyta > Pinopsida > Cupressales > Taxaceae > Torreya > Torreya grandis. Next base: position 1,553,739 of record JARHVA010003297.1, read on the forward strand.
TCTAAGGTTTGTAGGTGTGCAGAACCAAGTTGATCTGCAGGTGGCAGCAGGATCAAGGTGACAGAAACACAACAAGGAGCAAGATCAGGGGGGATCTACTTGGAGTACGGTGTGTACTCAGTTGGAGAGAAAAGAGGAAGGCAAGGTAGATCCTTCCAAAGTAAGATCAGTTGAGTTGCAGGTTGTTGCAAGTTCATGGGAGATCTACTTAGAGTATGTTGTGTACTCGGTTTGAGTATATGGATATACTCGATGTACTAGCAGTATTGTTACTAACTGGTTGACTGGCGGTCTTGTTACTGGTTGGTGGAGGTGAACACCAACTCTATATTTGAGTTGTGTGTTGGGACCATAAGAGAGAGAGTGAGCTCTTGAAGAGATTTATTGTTTATTCCCTAGAGGTGTGGGAGCCCTAGAGGTGTGTAAGGAAGAAGACTGTGGCAATCTTCTTTGTTGTATTTCCTTTTGGAAGAGTATTAATACAATTAGGTATTGTCTCTCATATTCTGTGTTGTTTCTGATTCTAGTTACTTATTACTTCTAGTTATTTTCGTATGTTTAGTTGCATGGTAATCAATGGTGCTTCTGGGTCCTGACAGTTGGTATCAGAGCTAAGGTTGCAGGGAGCAAGTTTTGTGTTTGATTATAGGTCACTCTTAGGGGTTTCTGATTGAGTGGGAGTATAGCAACGATAGAAGAAAGTACACTAAGAATGGAAAAATTCAAAGGCACGAATGGTCAATTAGGTGTTATGGAAAGAAAGAACAGGTAAAAAAAATTGTTGGTTGGTAGCAGATCAACATGAAGAAACTGAAGAAGTAGATGTTGCAGGTGTTGTTGCACAGGATGCTCTGGGATGTTTCTTGGATAAAGTAGAATCTTGTTTTATAGATTCTGTTGCCTCTTTCCATGCAGCCTCAAATAGAGGGGTTGGTGAGCCTTGTCAAAGTTTTGGCAAAGGGGAAGTGCGGCTGAAATTGCAGGTGGCCAACACATGGGTGTTGAAGAAAGTCATGCAGGTCCTAGTCCTGGAGATGTGGCTAATTTCTACAATAAAGTTGGGTGATGAGAGATGCACAGTAACTCTCACAGCAGATTCTTGGAATGTTACCAAGGATGCACTTGAATTAGCATGTGGTAAGAAAGCAGGTACTCTTTATCTTATATTACTGATTCCACTTTTGTTGCATAGGTGTGGCTTTGTAGGCTTGGTCACATAAGTGAGAAGGGAATAGATGTTTTTAAGACAAATAGAAAGAGTTCAGCTTCGGAGAGCATAGACCGAGATTTCTGTAAGCAGTGGGATGCTACAAGAAAGGATTGGGTTTATTGCAGGAAAAGGAAGACTGATGTATTTGACAAACTTAAGAATTGAAAAACATTGGTGTTCTTGGAGGAGATGATGGATAGAGATCAGTGAATGGGACTGGATACTTCTAAGCAGGGCAGTTTGGACATGGGTATGATTCAAAGAAAGCTCACGAATAAAAAGTCATCACTCACAAAAAAATATAGGTACCGGCGTCGGTCAAGGGGAACCGACGTCAAATAGACAGGTACCAACATCGATCATGTGCAGACCAGAGGAGTCAGTGGTGTCGGGCAGGTGGCGATCGACGTCGGTAGGATAACTAGCATCGACAGTCAGTCAGTCACATGGAACTGACGTCGGTCAGATGCAGACTGTGTGGTGACCAAGGTCGATCACTGGAACGGATTTTGGGCAGACAACAAGTTGTCAAAGAGTCTCAAATGCCCATGTGGAGGACTAAAAGGTTAAGTAAGCCTCAAATTCATTGTTCCTCTTCTTTATACTCATTGCTCACTACAGAGCAGGAAAGATCTAGGAAACAGTGGGAGCATGGCATGAACAGGATGCAGAACCAAACGAGAGATTTGGTAGGGTTGCCAGCGGGTATGAAAAGTACTAAAAGATGAATAGATACTTTAGTTAAAGAATAGAGAGAATGGATACGTGAGATGAAAGGCCAGGTCATATGGTCTTGAGGAAGTTGCACAACAGTGGTACATGTTTTGACAGGTGGATGACAAAGCAGGGCTTTAGTCAATGTCAGTGTAACCATTATGTTTGTCTTACCAGGTGGATGATGGTCATGACATTATCCTATTACTGTATGTGGATGGTATGCTTGGAGCAGGTTCAACCATACAGGGTTTTGCTGAGCTAAAAGTAAGGTTAGTTCAGTGGTTTGCCATGAAAGATTTGGGAGCAGTGAAATTCTTTGGCATGAGTATCCTAGAGATAGGGAGATCATATGTTGATGTTGTCACAGGATGATTGTGTAAAGGTAGTGCAGGATGCAGAATCGAGTAGCACACCTATGGATGGATAGGTCATAGAACAGGGTCCCCAATCACATGATGAGGTTGAGTACATGTGTACTCCCTGAGTTTGCTCACGCAGTGGGACCTGTCAGAAAGTTTGGAGCCGATTTGAGAAAGAAGCACTGGAGGGTAGTTCAGTGGATTCTCAGGTATCTGAGAGGGACCAGTAGTAGGTCGACATGTGATGCGGGTCAAGTTATTTTCTACATGGGTTTGTAGATGCGAATGTGGCAGGTTATTTAGATGACAGGGGGTGCACCACAAGTTTTGTGGTGGTTGGTCTTCAAGATTGATTTTGAAGAGGGATACAAGCTAGGAAACAAATTAGATGGTGTATAGGTATAGGTATAGTGCAGTTGTTTATCTCCAAGTGGTAGATTGTTAGGTTTTGGAGCTAAAAGCTTCACTGATGCAGACATGGAAGAGGTTGTTGAGTTGCAGAGAAACCGATGTCAGTTTGATCAGCTGACGTCGGTCATATACAGTGAGAAGAGCAACTAACGTCGATCAGAGATTGGCCGGCATCAGTCACCTCCAGGCAAACAGGGACCGACGTCGGTCGCCTGTGCAGTTTTGAAACTGTCAGTTGTAGGAACAGTTAGTTAACGAACTAGTTATTTGCATATCAAAGGCCAATTATAGACTTGAGCTGCGGATCTAATTATTGTAATTAGATGTCTAATTATTGTCTACATGAGATCTATATAATAGACTCATGCTCTGTATTGTAATTTGTGCTAGAGAGTAAGAGAACAAAAATTAGCTCCTTTAGAGTGAAGAGAGCAAGGTGTGTTCCTCTTAGTGCCACAGTGCCAAGTATGGGTGCTGGTTTGGAGAATCAGAAGAATTCTTCATGTATGTAGGATCTTGGTCAGCAGGTGTGCAAGGCCACGTTTGGAGATTTACATGGTTAGTAAGATCATTGATTTGCAGGTGTATGTGTGTGTGAGGTCTAAGGTTTGCAGGTGTGCAGAACCAAGTTGATCTGCAGGTGGCAGCAGGATCAAGGTGACAGCAACACAATAGGGAGCAAGATCAGGTGGGATCTACTTGGAGTACGGTGTGTATTCAGTTGGAGAGCAAAGAGGAAGGCAAGGTAGATCCTTCCAAAGTAAGATCAGTTGAGTTGCAGGTTGTTGCAAGTTCATGGGAGATCTACTTGGAGTACGTTGTGTACTCGGTTTGAGTATGTGGGTATACTCAGTGCACTGGCAATATTGTTACTGACTAGTTGACTGGCGGTGTTGTTACTGGTTGGTGGAGGTGAACACCAACTCTGTGTTTGAGTTGTGTGTTGGGACCATAAGAGAGAGAGTGAGCTCTTGAAGAGATTTACTGTTTATGCCCTAGAGGTGTGGGAGCCCTAGAGGTGTGTAAGGAAGAAGACTGTGGCAATCTTATTTTTTGTATTTCCTTCTGGAAGAGTATTAATACAATTGGGTATTGTCTCTCATATTCTGTGTTGTTTCTGATTCTAGTTACTTATTGCTTCTGGTTATTTCCGCATGTTTAGTTACATGGTAATCAATGGTGCTTCTGGGTCCTAACAGAACATACATTTCATAATTTGTAATTATTTAATTAGTTAGCTTTATTTTATTGTATTTGCTTTATCATGAGGTTAGTGTAGTTTAGGAAAGATTCATTGCATTTTGTCTTCTTAGTTTACATTCTAAATTCAACACTATATATTCTAGCATATCCGGTGGGACCTTTCCTTCATTTTTCACATCATAGGTGTATTTAAGAAGTTATTTTAGTTGTTTTTAATACTTTTCTTGTACATATACATTTAACCTTTGTCTTTGAGGTTTATGTTTGCACTTACATGTCTATTTTATGAGTTTTTGAGCTTGTTATATGTTAGCCTACATAACAACAAAATCAAAGACATTAACAGTGAAGTCATTGAAACAAACAACAAATTTGTTTATGTTGCAATTTTACTTATATTTTGACAACTTTTCCTTTTGACAATAGTTTTTATGTATGTTTTGTTTGGATAATTCCTTTTTGTTTTGATTCTTCTCTCTATCTTTGCTTTTATTTTATATTTAAATCATTTATGTAGAACAACATAATTATTCTATGTAATAGCAAAATCATTGAAGGAAACATAGATTCATTTAAAAAATAGTGAATTCCTTTTTGGGCTTTTTTCTGAGAATTGCGAAATTGGAGGTATCTTTAGTGAATTTGTTAGAGAAAATAGCAAATTTGTAGCATATTGTGGCAAATTTGTAGCATACTATGGCAAATTCATTTTTCACTTGTAGTGGTCATCTTCTATAGGCCATAACTTTTGACTTGAGACTCCGAACTCTCGTTTGTTGCAAAATGAAGGTATTGAAGAGGAGAACACAACCATGAAAAAATTGAACTTCTTAACTTTTATAGAGAATAGAAAAATCGTTCTAGGAAACAATGAAATCATCGAAGAAAAAAAAATCTATGTAACAACAAAATTGTCGAAGGAAACAACAAATCATTCTCTAAGTATCTACTTTTTGTTTTCTTCTTTCTCTTTCCTTTACTTTTCATTTTCATCTACTAACGAATTCTCTATTTGTTTTGACTGTGTAACATCAAAATCATTCTAGAGACTAATATTTTATATTTTTTCTCTAACTTTTTGTTATATTTCTTGGTTAATTTTGTAGGTTGCCTCACTTTTTCAGCTTTAAAAAACTTCTAACATTTATTTTCAGGTTGCTAGTCCATGTTTTAAACTAACAAAACAAGCCAAAGACCAATTTTGTTTATTTCTAATATTTTTGCTTCTATTTTCAATTTTTAGACTAACTTTGTCATTTCATTTTCAATAAATCATTTCGATTTTAGTTTCTATAGTAATTAATGCACCTTTTTTAAATTTTAGTGTTAAATTAATCCTTTCATTTTAAATACTTTGTTTGTGTGTGTTTTAAGGTTGTGTATGTTCTTTCTTTGACATCACATTGATAATGATATTCAGGAATAAAAAATAATTTTGTAAATTTTATTTTACTCAAGTTGTGCTTATGTATATGTTATTCTCTCGGCATCACATTCATGATGATACTTAAGAATTAGAGACAAATATTAATTTTTTTATTTTTATTCTTCTAGGGGTTCTATCGACCGTAGATTTCACCATCGCACAGTAGGCCAAACCCCATGTACCAGTGGGTTATACAAATCGTGTGTCAAATATTTCAAAGGCCTAAATGATGTTGTGTTGTAAGCACACTATGATGTGATGGGATTCAATGCTCTAATACCCAGGGTATCAATAATTGCCTCAAAGTTTGATTTTTTTTGACATCAACGTATTGAAATATTATAACTGGGTTGGGCACATTAAGACTATACCTATTTGTGTGCATTCGTTAAATCATTTTTGTCCATAGTTTTGGGCCTCATGTACCAAAAGGTATTTAGAGGACTACCCTTATACAATCTTTTGAAAACCTTAAGCCTAGATGAACCTTTTGCCCATTTAATTTTGGTGCCTCGATTAGTGGTTAGTGCTGAGAAATTACTTTTTACGTACCTTTAAAATTGGGTTTAATGGGTTATGTGAATGACACTTCCTTCTTAATCAACACTCTAAAATATTGAGCCAACATTATTCGATGGGCAAGAAAGTAGCAAGAAAATCCTATAAGTTGTTCAAGTCCTTTTTGCCTAGTTTTATCCTTTTTTGTAAATTGCATGTGTTTAAAGTAAGAACTTTTTTTTTTTTTTTTGGTTTCCTTGTGAAAGCCATATGTTGAAATCCCTTTGATTGAAAAAAATATTTGAGTTCTAAAGTCAAACCAAAATCATATCTGAAACCTATAGATCAAGGAAAGTGTAAATTCAAAAACTCAAAAACTTGTTAATTATATTACTTTTTAGTCTCAGTCTTTCATATTTTTTTTTGAGTCAAGTCATTAAGCAAACCTATCCTGTCACAATACAACTGGCTTTATTGAACAATCCTAGGTTGAGAGAGGAGACTTTTGGTAATTCCCCTTTTCAATTTGGAAATCAAGAAAATCATATTGAGATCAAGGAAAATGTTGAAGATGAGTAATGCATCCCTAAAGCCATGTTTCCCCCTTCTAAAATCATAGAGTATATTCTAGCCAATAAGAATGAGATATTGCTACAAACCTTAAGTTTAGGGATTAAAATTCCTCCTAATTTTAAAACCCAAACCATTCCAAATCAACATCAACGTAACACTAGTAATCCTATTACCCAAAATCAACCAAGTCTCCCATACACTAGTTATAGCCTTGATTCCAACATACCTCATCACACTAGCAAAGGGAATTAAATTCTATCACCCCTAACATCTAGTATCACTCCATCCCCACAGCCACAACAAATCCAAAACTCCTAACCTATCAACAACATTACAATGCCTATTAATAAAAAAATCACTCCTTTGGGGGAACTTTATAATGTATTCTTTTGAAAAAATTTCATTGAAAACTTAGTCATATTTATAAACACCAAATAATTTGATGAAAATGTCCCAAAACTTGAGTGGTATAGAGCTAATTAATATTGTGACTATCATAAAATCAAAGGTTATTCCACCAACTATTATGTGAGATTAAAGCATTATATCCAAGATTTGATTTACAAAGGGGACATTGATGTAGAACCAAGTGTATCAATGCCTAAAAATCATAGTTTAGGGGTATGAAAAAATGTCTTTCTTGAGCCTAATCTAGTTACTTTACTTCCAAGTCAAGGTTACAACCTTTTAGCCATTTTCAACCAATCCATAATTGATTAACCCATATTTGATAACCATGGTCTACCATCCATTTTTGATGAACCTATCTTTAATGAGCTCATTTTTTCCCAAGAGCCTATCTTCAACCAAAAACCTATCTTTGACCAATAGTCCATTATTGAAAAAGATCCTATTTTTTACCAAGATTCTATTTCTTACCATGATTCTATCTTGGACCAATTTTCCTCCAACCAACTCAACCTATCATCCATTGTCCAATCACCCAACCTATTATCACATAATAAATCCCTCATCACCCTAAAATATACACCCCAAGTGGAAGAGGTACCTCTAGACAACAAAATCCACCAGTAAGAAATTATAAAAGCCATCCATTTTTACTTAAAAAATATACCTCATGGCATCGACTAAAAACCATTTGAAAATCAATGTAAAGATGTTAGTGATGCTTTTATGATTTTTAAGGAAACTTCATCTGTAATTGAAACAAGATCCATTCATAGTCTTTACGAGGACCATGTTGCCACCAATCCTTTCATCAACACCACCAATCCTTCCTCCCATATTGTAAGTCAATATCCCATGCCTATCGATCAGGACCAAAAAGCTTAATTACCATTAATTTCCTCCCATGATGATTAAATAATCACATAATTCCTACCTAGTGTCTGATTAGAAGAGCATAAAAAAACATTTTCATATTTTGAGGAACAAGTGTTCTTCAATCAAGATTAATCCTAAAATCCAAACCTATAATCATTATCCCATAGCGAAAACCTCTTTGAGGCACTATCGGATGATCAAAATATAAATTACAATCTCAATCCAAATTAAAATCTAGAAACTCAAAAATACAAGTCCCTTCTTGAACACCTCTTTGAAGCGTTAATGGACAATCCAAATCTAAATCCCAATCAAAATAATCAAGAAGAATCCCATAGTGAAAACCTTTCTAAGGCACCAATGAATGAGAAAATTAATCTACCCCTTGCATCATTACAGTTGCAAGATATATCCCCATCACATATTGAAGGCACTATTGAAGCAGAAAATATCCTAATCATTTATCTTGTGATTACTTTTAGTATTGCATAATGTGATATTGTTGGTCCCAATAAATATTTATATCATGAAACTTATCCCCACAATCATTCCATCCCTCTAAATACTTCATGCACTTAACACACATCTTTCATCCAACATACTTTCTACTTCACCCTATTTGGCAACACCCTTTATTGTAGGGGATATGATGGTATCTTGGTAAATTTGGAAGAAGCCAAATAAGAAATCGAATAAGTTACTGAAGACTTATTTGGAGCGCATACTTAAAAAATTGATAGGGGTCAACGCCATGCATCTCACACACTTCCAATAATTGAGATGCCAAAAATAGAACAATATATATATATATATATATATATATATATATATATATATATATATATATATATATATATATATATATATATATATATATATATATATATATATATATGAGAAATAAATCTATCCAAAAGTGAAAACCATTCATATGGCCCTTTGGCCAAGTACCATGATAAAACTTGGTTTCTAGCATCATGTATAAAATAATCAGTTGTCTAAAAGTACCTTCCACTTGGGGACAAACTCATTCCATCTGCATTCTAAATCATCCCTCCATCTTTACCCATATTACACCTGTCTTAAATTATCTTCACCTATCATAAATTATACTTACCTATCCAAACTCATCCTTATCAATTTTATCCCAAACCCATCATACCCTATCTTTATCAGTCCAATCTATGCCATCCTAACGTCATCCTTCTTATCACATTTGACCTTGATAAGGAAGTTGAAATGTCTTGAGACATGTTGTTAGAAAAATCTTGGTGTATCCTTACAGTGCTACTTTGATGACTAAACACTTGGTTCTTATATAACATGTCCTTGAAGTTGTCATCTTAATTCCTATCCATTCCTATTCATCCATACTCCATCCCTAATATATCCCTTCCATGCACTGCCGCTCCCTTCCTTGGTGCTAGAACAACTTTTTACCTTTACTAGTAGCCCTTATACATAAAATCCAACACAAAAAACAAAAAATATTAGAACATACATAAAAATACAAAAACATCATAAAATCCAAAAAAATCCAGAACATATTGAAAAAACAAACAAAAATCCTTGTCCTTAGTTAGGTAACCTAGTCATCCTTTACAAGAATTACTCATTGGACGGTCTTCATTGTCAAAGATATCAAACACAAGTGGTTATACTATATCCAAGGGCATCCAAAATACATTTGCTTACTTGTTTGTATAGTCATTTAATTTATTGTTTATGCATCTTGTGTGTTTACTTACTTGTTGTACAATTGTTTGTTTACTTCCTTTTTTGTTTTACTTACATGGTTTTCCCTGTTATAAAACATGTCTTTTTTATCTTGAATTTATTGTTACTTTTTATGTGTCAAGATCATTATGCACATTAAAAACTATGTTATTATAATATTTCATATCATGATGCACTTAGTTGTTTATTTACTTCCTTTTTTATTTTACTTACGTGGTTTTCATTGCTATAAAACATCTCTTTTTTATCTTGATTTTATTGTTAATTTTTGTGTGTCAAGATCATTATGCACATTACAAACGATGTTATTATGATATTTTATATCATGATGCACTAAGTATTTCACTTGTGACTCTATCAATCCTTATGTGTATAACTTAATAGAAATCATGATTTTTCCATACCATCGATGCATATTATCATGCACCATATAAAAATAAAGGTTGCTCGATTTGTATTAGACTTACTATTATAAATCATGTTGAAACTCCAAACAAAGCATATACAATGTAGATATTAAAACCATCTCCCTTTTTTTATAAATCTATATAAACACATCCTCAAATAGAGCATCTATGTGTCATCTCAGACAAAGTCATTGTGGTTTATTCCTAGGAAGACCCATGACGTGCTAAGAAGACCAGCCCATGGAATGCTTTGAGGCTATGTTAGTCATAAAAAACTCATTATCCATCTCAAACACACTAACATGCACAATCACATAATAAATCACATCAATTTATCTTGCCTCATCACTTCTATCTAACTAAGCTTTTGAGATGAATTCTCCATCCACATAGATGGATTCACCATAATCAATGCCAAATTCATCATTTTGGAAATGATGAATTCATTTTACTCTCCTTTTCTAATCATTCCAATGTAAAAATCAAATTTATTGCACCCTACATCCCATAATCATGTTTATATCCCATCAATGAATCAACTCCATGTTATCCAATCATGTGATCAATCTATGAAATCAATTAACTTATTTATTTATCCTTGTACATTAATAATCCCCAATCATTTTATAATCTATATGTTCAATCTCCCTCACATGTCGATTAGGGAAAACAAAATCACAACATCCATCCTTTTTTCCATCAATCCATCATTCACTCACTCACTCAATCAATCAGTAAATTAGTCAATCAAATCCAAGCTCACAAATTTACAATAGGATACATGTTACCACAATATATTCATTACATATATTATTTCTTGGGGCCACATCAAAGCGTGCAACTTATCTTAGGATTTATAAAAAACCAATCCACTTTTTGCATATATCATTACTTAGAAAAAATCAATCCATCATTACAACCAATCACAATGTGAAATCACTAGTTTAAGTGGGTTAATAACATCTATGGGTAAATCTTACATTACATCATCACTTTACAAATCCATTTCTACATTGGGAGAACTACATCGTCCTGAGGTCTATTCAAAAAATGTAGGCAACACTCAGGGACATGGGGTATCTGGGGTTGGTTCGACTACCATCATACATTCAAGTCATTTCATCCATATTTTATACCATCATTTAATCAAAGTGTTAAACATATTTATTGATGTTGAAAACTATCATTCTTGTAAACTTTTATCACACATCAAAAATATATATATTTTTTATTTTATGGCTTGAAACTTACCATCATCAGGATATATCATTCCCATATCCACTCCTGTTGTTGGCTAACAGATTTGTCCTTATCTAAAAATGTTTTATTTTGACTCCATGCCCTTCTTATTTCAAGAACAAATAAGTTAAACAACAAATGGGTGAACTATTAAGATTGGTTCCCCTCTGAATTAAGGTACAACTCCCTTTAAGATTTTCAATGAATTCAAATATTCAGATACACTTTTAACTAGAAAGTGTTTAAAGGTAAACTAGCATCCATACATCATCATGCTATGAATGCGAGATTTTATAACAACAATGGATAATAGAATACATAGATTCTATCTTTAATAACAATCAAATAGATAAACATATATATTGTTGAATCAGTAAGGGATAAAACACATACAATGAATTGTCTAATGGAAGAGTAATTACTATATGAAATAAGATTTCATAGAGAAAACCCAATTTCAAATACTCAAATGCACAGATCTAAGTATGAAGTAATTGATTCTCTTTTTCATTCAAAGATGAAAAATGTTTCAGACAAACATCACATATATTGTCAACAACAGTGGTCCAATTCTAGAATTTCCTAACTCTTTTTCTTTTCTATCTTTTCTCCGATTGCCTTTTACAACTATATATATATAGTTTCCCTAATTAATCAATCTTTCAAACTAAACTAGAGTTAAAGTAACTCTGACCCATACGGGATTTAGTTTTTTTTAGAAATTCGCCTAAAGATCAAGTTTTGAATAGAAAAGCAAATGAATAACTGAAAAAAGAAACTATGTAAGTAAAATTATTTCTGAAGTGACGGATTAGGATCTCTAGATTTGCTGTGTTTAGTTGGGTAGACACGTTGAGCTTTCCACTCCTAAAATGCTGTAACAAACTCCTAGATTTTTGAGAGATTGGGAATAATGACGTGCTTTATTCTTACCTTCCAGATATTTTCTTCCCTCTAAATTTTTCCCATATTTTTCTTATGCTCCGGGAGTGTGTCACTGCAGTGACAAAGAAGTGATTCTACCTTTGAAATCTGAGAGAAATTTTCAGTTGATAAGTTGTCACTTTATTTAATGATATTGATCTTTTCCCTAAAGGATTGAATCACAGTATTGATGTCCTTTTCTGATTTTCGATCATACTTTATGTATTTGACATCAATACAGTGTAGATCATATCATAATGACTGAATGAATTCAGATATTTCTTTGATCATTTTTGTGATTTCAATTTGCCCTTGTCAGGATATTGAATTCCTCCATTCATTGTTTTTCTTACTTACATATAATATATCTTCATCCGGTCCTGTCAAATTTTTTTTTGACAAAAACTTTGTTATTCCATACTTTTGTACCTTATCAATTTGGTTCATCACACTCATCCATTTTCCTTCATCTTTTATCCATAAAGCGTTTTATGTCTTCAAATGTTCAACAATAATTGTGGTTAGATCATATACATTCTTCAATTTATGAATGTATTATGTACCTTTATGGATGATGTCATCCAACCAATTATCAAATAACCTGGCAACCATTTTGCTTCTGTGTATTTGATCCAACATCTTTTGATTGACAGGTGATCCAGGATCAAAAGACAGGGGTAGTTGGGAAATCGGTTGTGGATCTGGACTATGAATGGCATCGATGTATTCAGCCATTAACCACACGGTCTATTTTAACTCCCTTTTATCTTTTTCATCCTTCCAAGTTTTGCTGACTATCCTTTTGGTAGATGCTTCAAGGTGATGCACATCCATGACATGTGATGCAGTCCCAAGATCTACCTTTTCAATTATAAAATCTTGAACTGTAGGATCTTAAACTTCCTCATTGGTTCTTGGCTAGGCTATTACTGCATTCCAATTCCCTGTGTTAGGGTCGATGTCTACCCTAGATGTTGTTTTTAATTTCTTTGATTTAGGAGTTTTTCCTAAACACTTACTCACCATATCCTCCAAGGGCAAAGAAAAAGGTACTATTTTCCATTTGTTGCTGATTGAGCTTTCCATCCACGTAGGTGTAGAGGATGAAACTTCTTTATCGAGATTTAGTTGATCGAAAGGCACATTTGAAATAATCATCAGCTTGATAGAATTAGAAGCAATCTTTGTCTATTGATCTGCACTAACCTCCTCTGCCATTGGTGAATCAGATTGTTTATCACCTATGGTTTCTCCTAAATACTCTTCAGAATTCAAATCCACAATTACTTTTTTAGAAATTTGACTCTTTCTCTTGTTTTGAGTCATTGATCTAGTGGCATGAGGAGGCAAAGTAGTTATAAGGGCCTTCTCAGATCTTTTGATGATAAGATCCCTTCTAGTTTTTGACTTGGAAGTACCTGCATCATAGATAGTAATACGCTGGTTAGAGGAGCTTATTGGGGATGGTGATTCAATTATTGATGTACATTGCTAAGAAGCTTTATTTTGAGCTCCCCCAATTTTCGCTCTCTCAACTATTTCTCAGTTCTCCTTATCACCGGGAAGGTCTTAACCTCAATTCTATCTTCTTCATTTTTATCCCAGTCAATTTCTGGAATAGGTGATTCTTTTATTTGTTCAAATTGGGATCAGTCACCTGTTCCTCATTGTCAAAAATTCTAGAAATGTCCATATTTAAATTAAGGGTAATAATTCTCCCTAGAGAGAACTTGGACCATAGTCTTCTTCTGACCTAAAATTCATCTAAATAATCCTCCCAATAATCCTCTAATTGAGGAATATGTGAAAACCCTATTCTAAGATCCAAGTTATCCTAAGAAAAACCTTTGCTATCAAATTATGATCTGACTGTGAAGTATTAAAAATTGAATTTTTAAAGATCCAATTCTAAATTCAAAGCATCAGATACTGACTTGCATGAATATTGTCCAAGTTCGATAGGAAAAGATATACCAAATTTATTTTTCATTGGTAATTTTTTTATCCACATATGTTAATTCTCTGCAGACTTTTATTGACACAAATCGGTCAAAAACATACCTAGGTAACCTTAAAGGTTCACCGTCAAAACCCCCAACTCTGATATAAGTGAACTTGGAAAATTGAATGAAGAAACTACCATAAATGTTGATCAGTTTCACAGCTTCATCAGACAACCTTTTATTAATGTTGTTTGTTAATTTAAAAGTCATTCTTCTAGTAAAAACATCATTAACCCTATTGTAATCCTCATAGTAATTATGCATTTGTAACTATGAGTAATAGTCATAAATTTTGCTGACTTCAACTAAGGGTGCATGAGGTAATCCTACCCATTGTCTTGTAGACGTCATTTAATAGAAGAGGTACAAAGACATATAAAACTCTTTATTTCCCAAACAATTACTTAAACCCAGATGCAAACATTCAGCTGTAATTTTTGCCCAATCCAAATATTGCTCTCTCTGGAGGATCACCTATATGAAAAAGTACATCCAGTCTTCCCAATAATATGCATGAGTATTTCCCTTTAGCCTGTGTAGTAATACTATAATATCTTGTACTTCTAGAATCATGTGATTTCTTGTTAATGGTCTAGGCAGTCTTGAGCCCCCTTTTTAGAATTTCAAAAGCTAATTCCTTGCAATCACGTTCTTGTAAATTGATTTCTTTAGTGAAAAACAACCATAAGAAGAAGTAATATTGAGGTCAGAATATGGTTCCTTGGGAGGAATTCTCATCACAAACATTAGGGTTTGTCTGTTGATATGTAGAAAAACATTACCATCTACAATCTTGATGCACCTGTTCTGAGGTTCATATCTATTCATGCATTCTAAAACTAATTCGGGGCATTGTACGGCTATGGAAAAGGCTGTAGCTTTAACCAAGCCACTTTCTACTATCTTCTACATCATAGAATTTAACAAAAGATTTCTAGCCCTTTCCTTAAAATCTTCCAAGTCATATTGACCAAAGAGGTGTCCCCAATTTTAGGAGGAGAACATATGAGACCAGGACCATGCTCGTAATCAACACATGCAGATTTCATGGCTACAGGTTGGAGGATATAATGAAAATAATTTTTTTTGAACTTCTTAAATAATGCCGTAAACTCAAAAGGATTCTTCTTTCCAACCAAGTAATGGAAATAGCTTATAGTAAGAGTAAAACTCACCTTAAATATATCTGAAATCACTACGAATTTGAGCAACAAATATCTTATACCACCCATGTTGTTCTCCTTTGTATCACCCAATATGCTTGATTGCTAAATTTGAATTGTTCTCTCTTGATACATATATTAACCAGATCAAATAATTAAACTGAAACAATACATGCTAAACATTCTTGATAAGACACGCACTCTGACATATGCATTAATGGGAATAATTTTTTAACGCATAATTTTGATGAATAATGATTATCTGTAACCTCATGAAAATTTAAAATTTTCTACTTTATAATGAGTTTCGGATATATTCTCCTCTAAATCTCTTGCTAATTTTAACTTAAAGAAAGCCTTGGTGTGAGATGAGAGTATAGTCATTGAACCATCAAACCCTTGAAAATTTGAAAATGTGGTTCAACTTCAAGGTTCAAAGATATGAGATGAACTACATAGACCGACCAATAGTCACATGACCTTTCCAAGAACTTTGAACTTTGAAACATTGAACCGTTGAACTATCGAACTCTGCTATGTAGGTTCAAATGGTAGGATCAAGTGGTAGGTTCAAATGGTAGGTTCAACAATACATTAATTTATACAAGGGAACTAAGTAAACATGAATCTTTATAAAACATTGAGTATTGAATTCTTGAACCATTGAACTCTTAAACTTCGAAAAAGGGTTCAAGTTTAACCGAAAGGTTCAAAGTCATGATTGAAATACACAAAGGGACAAATAGTTCACTTTGAGAAACATTAAACCATTGAACCTATTGAACCATTGAACTTTTGAACTCTGAGGATGGTTCAAGTTTAATGGAAAGGATCAATTATTTTAAAAATTTCACACACAAAAGGCGATAAGTGGGTGAACTTTTTTTTTAGCAAAATTCACACAAAAAAAGAATAAGGGTGACTCAAAAGGTAACATTGGCTCTGACTAGGGATTGCATTTTATGACAAAATGCAGAGAACTCAAAAACTCTGGTTACGCAGACCGGGACACAGAAATGGAAGAAAAGGAGAAAGACAAACCAAATTTGGGAAATGAAAACACAAAACAAGACAAGGGAAAGGCTATGTACAAAATAGGGGACACCTATTTCACGGTCGATATAACTTAAGATCCTATCCATTATAGGACAGGGGTAAAATAGCTCCAACCAGATATTTTGATTTAAAAGAATTAGGACCAAGTACCTAATGAATTTTGAAAGGCCCTTTACAAAGTGAATCAAATTTTCCATGTGCTCCTTTAGGTTCTCTCCTTCTATCCCATATCAATACTTCATCTCCTTCCATGAACTTTCTAGGTCTAGTTTTTTGATAAAAAATATTTTTAACCCTAGTTTGATGAGCAATAATATGATCAATCAGTTCATTCCTCTCCTCCTCAATCTTAGTTAAGTACATAACTCTTTTCTCTAAAGAATCTTGAAAGTACTGATCTTTAATAACATTTTGTAATTTAGCTGCAAATAATTCCAGAGGTAATGATAACTGTGCTCTTATAACATAAACTAGCTCAAACAGTGCCATTCCTATTGCTCTTTTTGGGGTTACCCTGTCAGCTCAAAGTGCTTCATATAGTTTCTTATACCAATCTTTGGGGTTATCACTTACCAATTTCTTCATGATGGATATCGTATTTTTATTACTAGACTCCACTTGTCCATTATCTTAAGGGTAATAATCTGATGAGTGAGAAAGAGAGATACTATGTTCATAGTAGAATGAAGTAAGTTCTATTAAAGAAAAATTGGTAGAATTGTCTACCACAATATTTTGAGGAACACCAAAATATACCAGTATATTTTCTTTGAGAAAATTACATACCACTTCTGAAGTGGTTCTCTTCACAGGGGATGCTTTAACCCATTTCATAAAATAATCAGTTACCATTAAAATGTGTGTATGACTAGCAATTGAAGAAAGTGAAAGAGGCCCAATGCAGTCTAATCCCCATTGTTTGAAAGGTTCTTCAATAATGACAGGTCTTCGAGGTAATGTTGCAAGTTGTGGTCTTCCTGAAAACAATTTGCATTTTTCACAGTTAGCTACCTATTTATATGCATCTTTGAACATACCAGGCCAATAATAACAATTTCTAAAGATTTTAAATGATGTTACCAAAGAAGAAAAATGTCCACCACAGGCTTCATTATGAAAAACTTCCAACAGTTTGTATTGTCATTATTTATCTACACACCTCAGAAAGGTCCCATCTAGTCCCTTTTTGTATAAGACATCACCCCAAATCACATATTTTACTAATTTTAACTTCAGATTCCTTTTCTCCTTAGGGGATAAGGGATTGGGATAGTCTCCATAAGTAATATAGTGTGCCACGTTTAGGAACCATGGATCTTATAAGCTCACTAATAGGATAGTAGGAAGTTCTTATTCTTTTTCTTCTTTACTTCCGACTATTAATTTGCACAAACCTTGACCTCTAACTAATTTGGTTGGCCTAATAACTAGGTCATACTCTTGAATTTTAGCAACCCATGTTGCTTTATTGTTCATCCCAACATCCTGTTGAGTCAAAATGCTTTTCACAGCTGAACTAGGAATAAATACAATTGAATGAGAATGAAGTATATAATATATGAACTATTTAACAACCTTTACTACAACAAAATCTTGTTTCTCAACCAAATAATATTTAAGTTCATGCTTCTTGAGAGGAACACTCATAAAGGATATTGGGGCTTCTATATTTAATTTATTTTTTTGTAACAAGATACTAGACATGGTATGTTCTGAAGCATAACAGTAAATAAAAAAATATTTTTGGAAATTAGGATTTATCAAAGTAGGTGTTTGTGCAATCACCTCTTTAATATCTTCAAATGCTTTCTTAGCATCTTCATTCCATCTGAATGCTTGTTTTTCACTCATCATCCCCACAATATGTTTTGTAATCTCAACAATATAAAAAATGAACCTTCTAAGAAAATTAATCTAGCCAAAGAAAGACTTAACTCCAGTCCTATTAGAAGGAAGGCTTAACTGTTGTATTTTTATAACTCTTTCTTGGTCAATTTTGATTCCACCTTTTGAAACTAGGTGTCCCAATAACTTCCCTTCTATAACATAGAAGACTGACTTCTTAGGGTTAAGAGATATCCCACGACTCTGGCATCTTTGTAAAATAATCTTCAGATCCTTTAGATGATCCTCCCTTTTTCTAGAGAAAATAGTTAGATCATCAAGATAAATTACAATAATTCTATCTTTTAAATATTTAAAGGATGAATCCATCGCTCATTGAAAAGTTACACCAGCATTAATCAAATTGAAGGGCATACAATTATAAGCAAAAGTTTCTCAAGGTGTAGTGAAAGCAGTTTTATGTTGGTTAGCTGCAACCACACTTATCTGATTATAACCTAAGAACCCATCTAACATAGACATCATTTTTGACCCAACAATAGTTTTCAAGATGTGATCCATCATATTTAAGGGATAATTATATTTTAAACTGGCTTGATTCAAATTCCTGAAGTCAACATATATTCTTATTTCTCCATTCTTTTTGCATACTGGAATAATGTTCACCACCCAAGTAGAGTGATGAATTGGATAAATAATCCTAGCCTTAAACATCTTGTCAATATCATTAAAGATAGCCTCATCAACTTTTGGGTTATAATTTCTCAGCTTCTACTTGAATGGAATTACATTTGCTTTCAAAGGAATATGATGCTAAAATTGTCCACGTCTAAAATCTTTAAGGTCATCATAGCACCAAGAAAATACATCCTTATACTTAATCAATAGATTAATTAATTCATTTTTCTCCTCCAGTGAACAACACCTACCAATGGAGATCCATTTGGGGTCAGTTTCACTTCCAATGCTTATTTTCTAATAATCCTCTATTTTGTTAAGATTCTGGATAATTTTGCTTTTAGTATATTCATCTTGTCTAGTGAACAAATGTTATAGAGAGACCACTCCTTTAGAGATTTTGTTTCCTTTTAATTGAATTACATCATCTTTTGGATTGATCCCTGGAACAGGACTGAATTCTTTACATTCTATTTCAGAACCTTCAAAATAAGTTCCCAAGAACATATTAGCATTCTCCAAATTTTTTTTATCTGTTTATTACTCTCAAAAACTTTCCAAATTTTAGCATTATCTGGGACATTAGGACGATAGACTAGTTCTATTATATATGAATCCCTTTCAAAATCAGGTTGTGGGAGAAGAATAGAAGATGATACTGCTCGAGAATCTGCCTGAGTGTTCTAGTCTCTGGAAATTGCTTCAATAGAAAAGGCATCAAAACATTCTATCTCATCCCAAAATCTGTTTCTATAATGTCTTGATCTGTCATTTTTAATTGGAAAAATGCCTCTCACTTGTTTGACAATTAATTCAGCATCTCCTCTTACCTTGAGTATTTGTACACCCTTTCCTTTAGCTTCATTTAACCCAAGCAATAAAGCTTCATATTCTGCAGTGTTATTAGTATTTTTAAATTCTAGTTTGAAAGAGTAAGGAAAAGTTTCACTTTCAGGTGAGATCAACACAACCCCTACTTCTGAACCAGCGGTAGCACAACTGCCATCAAATTCCATGTTCCATAGATCATCTGAATGAACAGACTTTGGGATAGATTCTTCCTTTAAATCTTCAGAGAAGAGGAAATAGTTACCAAATTCACATTCTTCAAATAGAATATGAGACTTAGGATCATCAGAAGGATATACTGTAAACTTGTATTTAGGTTCAGGTTCTAGCTTAACTTTATGCTTTTCCACTAGAATTGTAGCTTCTAACCAATCCAATTTAATCCGCCCTCCCAAATATTTGCAAAATGTCTTGCTCAATAACATCCCATAACTAGTAGGGATATCCGCTACCAAAATAGTCAACTTCACCTTTTTATCAAGATAGGCTGCAAGAACAACTCATGCATCTTTAATTTGTCTGAGCAAATAAATCTATTTGCCATCCATGGAATAACATCTACCAGATGTTATTGTAAGAGATAATCCTAAGGCTTTGGCTATAGAATAAGACATTATATTATCAGAAGCACCTGAGTCTATGATATAATTACTGAGTTTATGACCATTTATAAATAAAGAAACACAAAATGGGTTGGGTTTCATATCAGCCGTATAAGGAGTATCATCAAATGAATTAAGGGTCATTTTAGAAGTATGAGAGGGTGATTCAGGTGGAGAAGTAAATAATTGGGCAATGGGAGACTCAGTGTTAAGGTTTAATTGACTTTCAAGTTCAACTTGTGTAGGGTCATTTTAAACATATTTAACCAATTTATCAAGTTCTTTGGGTTTCAACCTGAGGTATTCAGTAGTGGATATTTGAATTTTTATAGACTTACAAAATTCTAAAATATCAAAAGAAGTCTCACAATCATTTCTATGTAATAATTTACTTTCTTGGGTATTCAAATTAGCATCAGAGGTTTTAGTAAAAGGTTCCTTACCTTTAATAGGTACTTCTTGAGTATTAGAAAATCTTAGATTCTTTTGACTTCTGGTAAGCACAGTACATGAAGGATCTTCAAGAGTAACCAATATTTCACCTCCTCTTTCTAAATCTAAATCATATTCTAGGAAGTGTATTTTAGAGTCACCAGGTCTCTCAAAGCTCTTTTCTTCTTTAGTAATCTCCCCTAAGACATCTTGAGTAGCAGTCATTTGAGTATATCTAAGCATCTCTGAACAAGAATTTCCATCATGATCAGTAGTCAAATGAAAGACACACATGTTACTTCTTCTAGGAGGGGCTTCAATTGTCAATCTTGGTTGTGTTGATGCAAGTGGTAATGTCTTACCAATATTTGCTTGTTGATTTCTCCTACCAATATCTTTATATAGTTGTTGGAATGAAGCACTAGCCTTAGGTAATTATCTTTTTAGGGCAATCATATCATTGATTAGCCTTTGAACTATAGGATCAGTAGAGGATGAAGGATGAGCATTAGGTACTTAGACTTCTTTCTTCCATTTTTTGACCATAATAAGATCATCCTCTAACTCAACTACCAATGATTATGTGTTTATTAAATTGACAATTTCACCTCTTCTGAGATGAAAACTTATATCAGGAGGCATAGAATTAATAATAAAACATTTCTGATTCTCAGCAGTCAGACTTTTAGTAGTAAGAATCTTGTGCACAATTCTATTGAATTTGGCTTTAAATTCCCTCATGGGTTCATGTATCTCCTTCTTGAGCTGAGTCAATTGAGCAAGAAGGGAATGTTCATCTTCTGCACTTTTAAACCTATTTTCAAATGCAGTTTTCATATCATTCTAGTTTGTGATTGAGGAATCAGTTAGATGATAAAACCATTATGTTGCACTATCAGTTAGAGTTTGCATGAAAAACCTTATGGCTACATCTTGATGTTGCACGCCTAACACACCACATGCTGCTACAAAGGCCCTCATATGTTTTTCTAGTAATTGTCTTTCATCTCCATTAAATTTAGGTAAATTTTCCCTTATGTTTTTAGGCAAAGGATGCAGGTTGGCCCCTAAATTTAGAGGTCCTATGGCTATGCCCCAAGGTTGGGCCATTGGAAGAAAACTTATGGCAGAAGGAAAAATATTACCAAAAAGAGTTAAGGCTTGAAAAATAGAGGATGTAGAGGGTTTATGAGAACTAAGAGGTCTACTTATATTGTTTCTAATGTGGGTAGGAATATAAGAAAAATTTAAGCTTTGCAATGCTTGAAAAGTAGAATCCTCAATTCCTTCTCTTCTCAAAGACCTTGTGTATCTTCTGGAATACAACTTATGGTATTATAATTATTAACTTCATACTTTAGGGGGTCTAATTTCTTGCTACATTTTTTACTTGCTTCCTTCTTTGCCCGAGTAACAACAATATCATATTATCAACCAATTCTTCTTTTTCTAATATTCTGGTTGTTATCCTATAATCATCAATATTTTGATGAGAACGCTAAGCAAGAGTATTTAACTGACTAATTATATCTTCCTAATCATATTGAAAACCAAGATTAGGTTGAAAAATAAGATTTATATTTTCATGTGGAAGCACCATTATTGCCTCATATTGAGGTGACTAATATTTCAGTAAAGATTTAAATTTTGATTTCCCAGCAAAGTCACCAAAAACTGTTGGCTAACAGATTTGTCCTTATCTAAAAATATTTTATTTTGACTCCATAACCTTCTTCTTTCAAGAATAAATAAGTTAAACAATAAATAGGTGAACTATTAAGATTAGTTCCCCTCTGAATTAAGGTACAACTCCCTTTAAGATTTTCAATGAATTCAAATATTCAGATACACTTTTAACCAAAAAGTGTTTAAATTTAAACTAACATCCATACATCATCATGCTATGAATGCGAGATTTTATAACAGTAATGGATAATAGAATACACAGATTCTATATTTAATAACAATCAAATAGATAAACATATATATTACTGAACCAGTAAGGGATAAAACACATACAATGAATTGTCTAATGGAAGAGTAATTACTATATGAAAGATGATTTCACACAGAAAACCCAATTTCAAATACTCAAACACATAGATCTAAGCATGCAATAATCGATTCTCCTTTTCATTCACAGATGAAAAATGTTTCAGAAAAACATCACATATATTGTCAACAACAGTGGTCCATTTTTGAAATTTCCTAACTCCTTTTCTTTTCTATCTTTTCTCTTGTTGCCTTTTACAACTAAAAAAAAATATATTGTTGCCCTAATTAATCAATCTTTCAAACTAAACCAGATTTAAAGTAACTCTGACCCATACGAGATTTAGTTTTTTCTATAAATTTGCTTAAAGATCAAGTTTTGAATAGAAAAGCAACTGAATAACTGAATAAAAGAAACTATGTAAGTAAAATTATTGATGAAGTGATGGATTAGGATCTCCAAATTTGATGTGTTCAGTTGGGTAGACACGTTGAGCTTTCCACTCCTGAAATACTATAATAAACTCCTAGATTTTTGAGAGATTGGGAATACTTACGTGCTTTATTCTTGCCTTCCAGATATTGTCTTCTCTCCAAAATTTTTCCATCTTTTCTGCATGCTCTGAGAGTGTCACTGCAGTGACAAAGAAGTGATTCTACCTTTGAAATATGAGAGAAATTTTTAGTTGATAAGTTGTCACTTTCTTTAATGATATTTATCTTTTCCCTAAAGGATTGAATCATAGTATTGATGTCCTTTTATGGTTTTCCATTATCCTTTATGTATTTGACATCAATACACTCTAGATCATGTTGTAATGACTGAATGAATTCAGTTATTTCTTTGATCATTTTTGTGATTTCAATTCTTCCTTGTCGGGATACTGAATTCCTCCATTCAATATTTTTCTTACTTATATATAATATATCTTCATCTAGTCCTGTCAAATTATTTTTTGAAAAAAACTTTGTTATTCCATACTTTTATACTTCATCAATCTGGTTTATCACACTCATCCATTTTCCTTCATCTTTTATCCACAAAGCATTTTGTGTCTTCAAATCTTCAATAGTAATTGTGGTTAGATCATATACATTCTTCAATTTATGAATGTATTCCATGCCTTTCTGGATGATGCCATCCAACCAATTATCAAATACCTTGTCAACCATTTTTCTTCTATGTATTTGATCCAACATCTTTTGATTGATAGGCAATTTTGGATCAAAAGATAGGGGCAGTTGGGCAATCGGTTGTAGATCTGGACTATGAATGGCATTGATGTATTCAACCATTGACCACACAATCTATTTTAAATCCCTTTTATCTTTTTAATCCTTTTAGATTCTACTGACTATCCTTTTGGTGGATGCTTCAAGGTGATGCACATCTGTGGCACATGATGTAGTCCCAAGATCTCCCTTTTCAATTGTAAAATCCTAAATTGTAGGATCTTGAACTTCCTCATTGGTTCTTGGCCGAGCTATTTCTACATTCTAATTCCTTGTGTTAGGGTCGATGTCTACCCTGGATGTTGTTTTTAATTTCTTGGATTTAGGAGTTTTTTCTAAACTCTTACTCACCATATCCTCCAAGGGCAAAGACAAAGGTACTATTTTCCTTTTGTTACTGATTGAGCTTTCTGGTGCAGAGGCTAAGACTTCTTTATCAGGATTTGGTTGATCAAAAGACACATTTGAAATAATCATCAGCTTAGCAGAATCAGAAGTAGTCTTTGTCTATTGATCTACACTAACCTCCTCTGCCATTAGTGAATCATATTGTTTATCACCTATGGCTTCTCTTGAATCCTCTTTAAAATTCAAATCCACAATTACTTTTTCAAAAATTTGACTCTTTCTCTTGTTTTGAATCCTTGATTTGGTGGCACGAGGAGGAAGAATAATTATAAAGGCCTTATCAGATCTTTTGATGACATGATCCCTTCTAGTTTTTGACTTAGAAGTACATGCATCATAGATATCAATAAGTTGGTTAGAGGAGCTTATTGGGGATGGTGATTCAATTATTGATGTACATTGCTGAGAAACTTTGTTTTGAGCTCCCCCCATTTTTTGCTCTCTCAACCATTTCTCAGTTCTTCTTATCACCAGGAGGGTCTTAACCTCAATTCTATCTTCTTCATTTTTATCCCAGTCAATTTCTGGAATAGGTGATTGTTTTATTTATTCAAATTGTGGATCAGTCACTTGTTCTTCATTGTCAAAAATTCTAGAAATGTCCATATTTAAATTAAGGGTAATAATTTGCCCTAGGGAGAACCTGGACCACAGTCTTATTCTAACCTCAAATTCATCTGAACAATCCTCCCAATAATCCTCTAATTGAGGAATATGTGAAAACCTTATTCTAAGATCCAAGTTATCCCTGGCAAAACCTTTGCTGTCAAATTATGATCCGACTGTGAAGTATTGAAAATTGAATTTTTTAAGATCTAATTCTAAATTCAAAGCATCATATACTGACTTGCATGAATAATGTCTAAGTTTGATAGGAAAAGATATACTATATTTCTTTTTCATTGAGATTTTTTTATCCACATGTGCTAGTTGTCTACAGACTTCTATTAACATAAATCAATCAAAAACATATCTAGGTAACCTCAAAGGTTCACTGTCAAAACCCCCAACTTGAATATAAGTGAACTTGGAAAACCGAATGAAGAAACTACCATAACTGTTGATCAGTTGCATAGCTTCATCAGAAAACCTTTTATTAATGTTGTTTGTTAATTCAAAAGTCATTCTTCCAGTAAAAACATCATTAACCCTACTGTAATCCTCACAGCAATTATGCATTTGTAACTGTGAGTAATAGTTATAAATTTTGCTGACTTCAGCCAATGGCATATGAGGTAATCCTACCCACTGTCTTGTAGACACCAGGCAATAGAAGAGGTATGAAGACATAAAACTCTTTATTTCCCAAACAATTACTTAAACCCAGATGCAAACATTCAGCTGCAATTTCTACCCAATCCAAATATTGCTCTCCTTGGAGGATCACCTGTATGAAAAAGTACATCTAGTCTTCCCAATAATATGCATTCGCATTGCCCTTTAGCCTATGTAGTAATACTATAATATCTTGTACTTCTGGAATCATGTGATTTATTGTTAATGGTCTAGGCAGTCTTGAACCCCTTTTTTGGAATTTCAAAAGCTAACTCCTTGTAATCATGTTCATGTAAATTGCTTTCTTTAGTGAAAAATAACCATAAGAGGAAGTAATATTAAGATTAGAATATGGTTCTTTGGGAGGAATTCTCATCACAAACATTAGGGTTTGTCTGTTGATATGTAGTAAAACATTACCATCTACAATCCTGATGCACCTGTTCTGAGGTTCATATCTATTCATGCATTCTAGAACTAATTCGGGGCATTGTACGGCTATGGAAAATGCTGCAGCTTTAACCAAGCTACTTTCTACTATCTTCTGCATCATAGAATTTAACACAGGATTTCTAGCCCTTTCCTTAAAATCTTCCAAGTCATATTGGACCAAAGAGGCGTCCCCAATTTCAGGAGGAGAACATATGAGACCAAGACCATGCTCGTAATCAAGAAATGCATATTTCATGGCTATAGGTTGGAGGATATAATGAAAATAATTTTTTTTGAACTTCTTAAATAATGCCGTAAACTCAAAAGGATTCTTCTTTCCAACCAAGTAATGGAAATAGCTTATAGTAAGAGTAAAACTCACCTTAAATTTATCTAAAATCACTACGAATTTGAGCAACAAATATCTTATACCACCTGTGTTGTTCTCCTTTGTATCACCCAGTATGCTTGATTGCTAAATTTGAATTGTTCTCTCTTGATACATATATTAACCAGATCGAATAATTAAACTAAAACAATACGTGCTAAACATGCTTGATAAGATATGCACTCTGACATATACATTAATGGCAAATATTTTTTTAAGCGTTATTTTGATAAATAATGATTATCTATAACCTCATGAAAATTTAATTTTTTTGCTTTATAATGAGTTTTGGATATATTCTCCTCCAAATCTTCCACTAATTTTAACTTAAAGAAAGCCTTGGGGTGAGATGAGAATATAGTCATTGAACCATCAAACCCTTGAACTTTTGACAATGTGGTTCAACTTCAAGGTTTAAAGATATGAGATGAACTACACAGACTGACCAATAGTCACATGACCTTTCCAGGAACTTTGAACTTTGAAACATTGAACCATTGAACTATTGAACTCCGCTATGTAGGTTCAAGAGGTAGGTTCAATGATACATTAATTTATACAAGGGAAGTGAGTAAACATGACTCTTTATAAAACATCGAGTATTGAATTCTTGAACTTTTGAACTCTTGAACTCCGAAAAAGGGTTTAAGTTCAACTGAAAGGTTCAAAGTCATGATTGAAATACACAAAGGGACAAACAATTCGCTTTGAGAAACATTGAACCATTTGACTTTTGAACTCCGAGGATGGTTCAAGTTCAACCGAAAGGTTTAATTATTTTAAAAATTTCACACACAAAAGGTGATAAGCAGGTAAACTTTTTTTTTTTTGGCAAAATTCACAAAAAAAAAAGAATAAGGGTGACTCAAAAGGTAACACCTGTGAACTTGATTAATTGAGCAACATCAAACCGTACAATCCACGAATGTGAAATGTTTTTTTCCAACTCTATTCTATAGCATTTAACAGCTAGGGGAAAATAATTTTACATGTACTCCCTATAATGTTGTGAGCAATTGTATTGAGGCAAGTATATCCATTATTTATAGTCACCATCTCATTATCTTCCCTTCAATGATTTTGAGCATTCATCCATTTTACCATATGAACACTTGAGGGGGCATCATCATGGTCATTTATAGTTACATGGGGAAACTCTTTTCTCCAAAATCAACAGCGCTTTACTTTGTTTTCTATTCTTTGAAATGGTATTGCATTGTAATACCCTTTCAAATAGGGGCAAATGTAGACACCTAAATATCACCATTTACTATCAAAATTAACTTTGACATGCTAACCCTTCACCATCCCCAATTCAAATTCATATTAACATTATTTACCTCTATTTTTTAAATAATTGATTAATTAATTAAATAATGCACATCTTTTTCCTCCAAAACTAATTAAAAATTTGGTTTTTCCACCTCATCCAGACATCCTCTAAGTTTATCTTAACCAAATGTTGACTCATCCAACCACCTTCCTCAACTCTCTCAACCACCTTAAGAGTCATCGTAGAACATTTAAACTAACTTGTGAGTCATCCCTTGACTTTTCAACTATCTTGATCCATTTATGTTGAGTCATCAACTACCAACTAAATCTCCCCCTTATTAACACATGGGAATCAATCATAATCCATTGGGATAGGGAATCAAATCCAAATATTTATTATTTTAATAATACAATAAATTTGGATTATTTTCAACTGTTCATCTCATCACCGTCAAGCCTATAAATTGACATGCAAACCTCCACTCAAATCATCCACATTGAAGATATCAAAAATTTATTGAATTATCCTTGAGAACCCATTGACATCAAATCCATTTGAAACCACATGTTTCCCAAATCCCTTTGTTTGGAGAAGAGTTGAGCACCCACATCAAGTGAAAAAGAGTAAATATACCATTGATCACACAATGTAGAAGGCGATGAATATAAATTTGATACTTTGTAATTATTTCATTAATTATATTTATTTTATTATTACTACTCTATCATGAGGTTAATGTAGTTTGAGAAGGATTGCATTGCATTTTGTCTTCTTTGTTTACATTCTAAATTTTACACTATACACCCACATTTCTGGAATCGGGGCTCATTATAGTTATAGTGCATGTGAGTGTTTCCAACCCAAATATGAGATAAAGGACTTCACCTCCTCTTCTTAGATAATGAAATGTAATTATATGATTCATTATGACCTCTTTTTGGACACAAGATGGATGATTTTTTTTTGGGACCAATGTTCAGATTCTTTTGGCAAATGTGAACACCTCTTGATAAGACTTGTTAAATGGGCATGAGAGCCTTGGATTAGAAAATATTTTGATGATACAAATTAATGATGAAATATGTAAGGGCACCTTTGTATGAATAGGCTTCACAAGGGTACATTTATGCATAGGCCAAACTTAAAGGACACTAAAAAGAGATGATCAAGGCACAACAAACCCATTAATCAATTAGACATCATGATGGGTCAATAAGGACCCAAGAAAATACTCTAAAATATTGTTTTGGACATTCTAAAAGCAACATGGATCATGCAATGGGTTATGAATAGTTTATCTATAGTTTTTTAGACATTTGGATTGACTGTAATATTATATTTGACCCAAAGTGAACATAAATTCAAGTTGTAAGGAGAACCTAAGTCAATAAAACACAATACAAGGCCTAATACAAAAGGGTTAGTGCACAAAAAATATCCAAATGTGTACAAATAGACCAGGTGTGATAAAACATGAAAAAAGCACAATGGAAAAGGGCCAAGTACCAAAATTAGATCTCCCCACTATAAAAATCTTAGTGATGATCCTATTAAGCACAAGATTGTTACAAGCGGTAGATTCAACTTAGAAACTATCATGTAGCCTTTGTCCCTAGATCCAACATATAGCCATATTTTTAAGTTTAAGCATTATATTATGGAATGTAAGCTCATTTTTGTCTCCCAATGGTCTCATGCATGTGGGTATGTGTATAGAGTTGGGGGACAATTCTATGGACATACCCAATAATGCATACATATTATAACAATAATGCGTATGCATTACTTTATTTATAAGAATGTGTATGTGTTATAGGAACACATATGCATTCTTATAAATAAAGGTAACACATACACATTACTTAAACTATAAAATTAAAAAACCTCAAATTGTCATTTCTACGCTTTGCTTGGCATTCACATTTTTCTACTGGGCATTCACGTTTTGCCCTCTAGCTCTTCCTTTTGCCCTCCAGCTCATGTTTTTACATTTATCTCGTGTGGAAATCATTGCTTTTGCTCCCACATTCATGAGATCAATGATGCCACCATGAGGAAGAGGTAAGTTTTGTAGATTAAATCATTTTTTTGAAAATTTTACATAGTTTGATTTGTATTTTTTCTCCAATAGGTTATCATGCTCCGCCTAACCCTCCACCTAATCCTCCACCTAACCCTCTACCCAACCCTCTTAACCCTATGCCTAACCCTCCTAACCCTCTACCTAACCCTCCTATGGTTCTACTAGATCTCCTAGGCAATCAGGAGGATATAGATGCTCACATAGTGGAGAACAAAATTGAAATTGAGTAGATAATTAGGAGAATGAGGGATCCTACTTCCATGAACACCCACCACACCTATTTGGCCAATACCCTATATTTAGTATTAGGTCAAGTTGACTTGATAATGAGTCAAATTGACAGATGGAGGTCATATAGGGATAGTTATAGGGCTTACTATGCTGATAAATTATCAACATATGAGGTGAAGAAGAAATAAATAACAAAAGATTAAATTTTTGCCTTATTTATCAACCCAACCACCAATGATCCATTTTATATAACGACCAAACGTTTTCCAATCCATCGATGCAAACACAATTTGATTAAAGCCAATTTTTGGGAGTGATGGTGGATGGTGTTTGACTATCCACCTTATAATAACCATGA
The DNA here is from genome assembly GCA_037957365.1 of Torreya grandis. Lineage (NCBI taxonomy): Eukaryota > Viridiplantae > Streptophyta > Pinopsida > Cupressales > Taxaceae > Torreya > Torreya grandis. The sequence goes on from JARHVA010003297.1 coordinate 1,584,031, forward strand.
TGACCCTTTGTACTTTTTGAAAAAACTCTATTGTGAGTTTGTCCTCAACGAAATTCTAAACTACTTTGAATATGGTGAGTTTTAGGGTCGAGGGAAAGGCTTTGTGTAGGATTGACTAGGTACACGTCATGCACCTAATCAACCTACAAGGATCCCTACCTAAAAGCCACTTCATCTAGAGATTCCTTCTATGGTGAAGGAGGTTGTGGAGATTGACACTTTTCATGCACTTAGTGTGCTTACTGATACACCGTTCATCATATGAGTAGACTTTCAGAGACATGCTCAATATACTCCAACTAGTGGCTGTACCTAACCCCACCCATGTAGATGTTATCGTGTTATATGCATTGGACCTTCAGATGATGATGGTGGGCTTCAGGGGGCTTGGAGGATATGGTCTTGACTAATGAGTTATTGGCACACATTTGGTTTGGATACATTAGGAGTCTCTACACACATGCATGCATATTTTATATAAATTTCATGTTAAATTTTAAAGTTATATTTACAAATTAAAAAGGTAAAAATTAATTTACACATTTAAATTGAATAATATATATGTATTTTTTTGTGTTCCAGGAGGAGATGTTGCCTTTGACATCACAACTAGGTAGTGGGCCAACCCCTACTATATATATCCATGTCATTATGACACCATATACATTTACATAGGTAAAATTTCAAGTGAATCTTATATACTCTAAATGTACATTCATACACCTTAATTACATCATTGGTAAATTTTGTGTAAGAAAATATAAAATACATAATATAATTTTATTAGACTTTTTATTGTTTGATGTATTAACATGGATTGGTGTAGTGTTAGAAACTCATCCTCCATCTCAACTTTTTTTTCTTTTATTTTGAAATTAAAACTATGTTTTCAATAACCAAAATAGTAAGTTGAACATTTGCTTGATATCCCATTATATGTAGTTCCCATAGCAGGTCAATCCCAATTAGTATGATTGGATATGTGTGTGTGTGTATATATATAAAATTCATTTGATAAAAGTTTTTTGGTACAATATATTTCTATCAATTTTTGAATCGAGCATAACATGTCTTCATCAATATGCACACCACTCCTTTTTTTTAAATACTAGCCTCATATCCAAAGACTTGATTCCTTGCTATCCTAATCACATATAGTGGTTCAATCTCTATGATTGATATCCAAAATGGTCATAACTAGCAATTCAATTCCCATCAATTCCAATCGAGCACAACAATTTCATCTCTATCTATAGAGTTATAAATTTAGATGCATAGCCTCTTAATCCCATTGTACCTAGTCAATTCCAATTTCAAATCAGACTATATTAGTATATTTATATAGAGTAGGCCATTATATCCCATCGGTTTGTTGGAAGATCATCGACTATAAACTATAGCCTATATGTATATGGCATAGGCCTTGCGACCACATACAAATAGGGGACCTCAACCCCATATAGATAGATGGGATTGAGTAGTTTGCTACCACCACTTACTTAGGGGGTCCAAAGACCTACTATATCTAGTTGGGGGAGAGGGATTATCTATATCCATGCACTTTCTTCACTCGAGTGACATTTTGAATCTATAAGATTATAACACCTTTCATCAAGAAAGTTCCCTAAAATGAATATTGAGTGTCAAAAAGACTATTTCACCCTTTGTTGACCTCAACCTACTTGCATTGTATACATATAGACCTTCCCTTACAAAAATTGAGGGAAATCTAAGGATATATAGTCAACCTAATGTCACCTATAGGGAAACCAAAATCATGCACTTGTAAAGAAGATTGTCCACTCACTTGTATCTCTATAATATTTAGTATTTTCTATATGTTTCTTTAGATTTTGATGAGACCTATTTTATAAGGTTCTAGACACTCTTAAAAGACTCAAGTATATATGTCCTCTATAAAAGTAACCTATCACTCTAGGTGTCTTAACCTGATTAAAACTCAGTTTACAAACTTCTCAACAAACACCTATATAGGTTACTTGTCTTATCACAATGACTGTTTGTAAGGGCTTTTTGATCACACTAATACTCAGTTGGACTAAAAAGTAATGAATGCCTATAATCAAAGTATTCAAGGTGTTAACATGATGAAAATTTTAAAACAAATCAATTTAGACACCATATCTCATAGGACTATCCTCAAATATACCAAGCAATTGCCTTAAGATAATTAGGCCTAATGACCAAGTAATCAAGTAAAAATCTAAAATACACCTTAGCAAAGCTATACAAACATCTAAACTAGTGTATATAAGGGTATCAAGGATGTTTAAACACTTAACTTGCATTTAATAACTCAATTTCACAAAATTCACTCAAAAATCCTCCCTCGTCTTATCATTCTCCCTCATGAAACTGACATTTCTTGCCTTTAGTGTGGTGTTACAAGTCACATATTGCACATATCCACTTTTCACATTCATGCTTCCTATGACCTCATTAGATTTTTTCATTTCTTATGTAAGACTAAGTTTGTTAGCAACTTGTTTAATCAATGAATTACCCAAGTTATTAATTATTAGGTGATTTGTTTAGCTGATAATTAGGGTAGACACTCCTCCATCATTGCGAGTCAAAATAGACTTGGGCATTGCTATTGCATTTCATCTGCATAGGCACTCACCGAGGTATGTATATTCACTTGTAATTTTGAATTTTGAATTTTAATTTAGTATTTTTGTTTTAATAATTTTACTACATACTTTGGAAAATATAACTTATATGTATGGATGTATTGTGTATGCAGGGCTATCATATGACATTTGATAGTCTGATTCAGATGACTACTGTGACAACTACTCATGTTTATTCATCATTTGACATGCCTATTCATGTAATTGATCTTAGCACTGACCCAATTGAGTGTCAATGGCAAATTGAGAAGGACCATGAGATTATAGTAAGTGCATGTTTAAATGGTTTTTTTATTATAGTTTAAAACATGAGTTTCTTAACTTGGTTTCATGTATACTTATTAATTTTATAAAAAATTTTGTATTTAAACAGGTTCAAATGCAATCAAACTATGAGTATAGTACCCATAATTGAACCTTGGATCAATCCAAGGCATTCATGATATCTCCATCTACAAGCAGGGCATCTTAGGGAGAGTCTTCTTCAAAGAAGGCAAAGATAGGGAGATTATTTGATGATTAGGATGTTGTAGATGATGTAGTTTTTTGTATGCCTATATGGCAATGTATGCATTTTTGGCATTGTACATGCATATATGATGTATTCACCTGACATTAGATACTATGTTGTTAGATATGATGTAATTTTTTGTATGCTTATATGACAATGCATGTATTAATGAAATTATATGCCTATAAATGGCATTCATACATGGCATTATTATTTTGTACATGAATATTTAAGAGAACCAATGAAGTAAATATTGTTTGAATCACTTGTGTTTAGAGTATTATGAATGATTGGTTTTGAAGTATTCTTAAGGATTAAAAATGTTATGATATTCAGAATAACTTGTTAGGATAATGTTTCAAATCAAACTCTTATAATAAATAAAGAATATCAGTGATTGTATTTGAATTATGTTTGTATGTTGATGTAGAGGTATGGAGGAGAAGTCTACAAAAACATCATTAGCTGCTTCTAAACCCAACTGATCACATTCACTTACTATGGTTTGATTTGAATCTTCTTTCACAAGCTAGATCCTCTTTTGACTCTTTGGGCTTAATTTAGCTTATTGCACATAGTACTTATTCCTTCTACTATTATTATCACCTCCTTGATGGCATTGACCTTTGCCCATACATTCAAAACACATCTTTTACCTCATTCCATTCATCTCATTCACAAATTTCCTCTCAATATCTTTCTAGTTTCTTACTAGGCACCTTCTTTGGGTCTCAAGGACCAAATCTTGGTCTATGTTTCAAGAGATCAACCTATTGTCACATATATTCTTAGATGATCATAACATACCTGGTATAACCCCCTTCAAATACTCAAACAATCTTTGACTCTCATTCCACACCTTATCGACATAATGCTCTCTCAAGGCTTATAGCCTTATTTTACTATATTTTGCCTTGTATGGAAAAATTGTGATTATTCAAGAGATTATAAAGGAATTTATAGGTACACCTATCCTTTTCCATGTCTATGTCAACTTTCATAGCCCAACTCCACCTCTAACTATCACTTCATTAGCCTACCCTCATTTAGGCCTAATTAACCCTATTCCAAACCCTCAGTCCTATAATTCATACACACACATATATATAATATCAGGTTAAAACCTTTTGATTCACCTTATACATGTATAGGGGAGCAAGACTACAAAGTTTAATTAAATTCCCATGGTTAAATCTCTTAAAAATGCCCAAACCCTAATCTAGGGTTTTCCATACCCTGTACATACTCTCCAAAGGACCAATTTGACCTTCCCACTAATATTATTTTCTTGAAAACACACTCATAACATCTAAAACATCTCATAACACCTTTCCAATGATAAAAAAAACCAACTTTACCTTTATACCTTTGAGCTTGCCTATGGGGATTGTATGAAGTTTGGAGTGTGAACACCATTTAAATATGTTTAATAGGTTTAAAACCATATTAAAATAATTATAAAATACTTCCCTAAGCTTATAACCCTCCAACACACCTTAAAAGTCTAAAAAGTATGCCTGCATGAACAGTGACCATTATGAGACATGGAGGGGACTATGACAAAACAAAGAGCACTTACACTTGTCATATGAAATTAAAAATATTATTTATGGGTATAATAGGTAATTAATATAAATCTTACCAATTTTAAAGTCATTTTGATATGTACTTTGTCCTGTAGACCCTTTTTACCACAATTTACCTTGAGCTGCTTACATGCTTCCTTCATGCCAAAACTTGTCTTTCTTCAAACTTTTGCATGAAACCCATGAATGTGATCACTTATATAGGAAAATTTAGGTTTTAAACATCATATTATATTGTCTTAAGACATTTCCATGTCCTAAACTACTTCCTGGCATCTAGAACTGATAAAACTTCTAGAAATCTTCAATGGTTACCTTCTTGACTACAAGAGGATTGTGTCAAAACATCAAGAAGTTTCATTCTTTATATGAAATTTAGGATGGAATGGGATGTTTTTAAAGGTAATTTATACCATTATTACCAAAATTTGTGCTTTAACACAACCTTTAGATGCCCCAAACTAACCATTTTATCCAAAGTTGGCTCTAATGTTGATCATGATTTGACATAAGGTTAACTCAACTAAAATAGTGAATAGTTCCCATTATAAAAAATAATTAAAAATATATTTAATGGGTAAATTATGTCATAATTATAATCTCCACCAAATTTCATGATTAGATCCGACATATTTTAGCATATAGGCCCATTTCGACAAAAAACTAGCGACACATGTCTACTTGGTCAAATTTCACAAATGAGTCATCATTATATTTTTAATTAATTTGTGTCTGATCATGATGATTTTTCATCTAAAATATAATTTAACATCTCCTTTAATTATTCCACCCTTCATTTTCTACCTCATAATCTTCCATGTCACCTTGTACCTTCTCAAAAAACCTCATATGACTGTATGACAATAATACTTGGAGCTTTATGCTATGAGAAAAGGGAGTATTTGGTCTAATTAACACCCATTTATCCTAATTAGGACTATTAATTCACTAAAAACCACCCTTCAACCTTCCTGTAACATGTTTTGACCACTTAACAAGGCATTTGGGTCTCACATAGTCAACTTTCGTACAAAGGCTTGTACTACATCTTCATGTTCAATCCCTATGATGGATGTAGGTACATGTTTTTAAAATATTGATTTGGCCAATAAACTTCACCATTGACAATATTGAATTCATGACTATGTTTCCTTAGCTATAGGTGCATGCTTTGAGGGTATGACTTTAGGTGTTCTTTGGAAACCTCTCCTAGCATGCTTGACTTTGTAGAAGCCCAACTATCTTGTATATACACACTAACCTAAAGGATGGATTTTAGGTGGAAGGTTTTGAATGTGACTAAATAATTAGGTGTTTAGGAACATTTATCAAATGATCCAAGACCCCACTGATCTTGAATGCTTATGGAACCTCAGTGAAACACCATCATTCTCATTTCAAGTTATCTAACTCATTCCAACATCCCATTTCACATAAAAGGCTTATCTTGGATTATTAATGGACTCCAACTAGAAAAATTGCACTTCCAACACATCTAGAGGGGTGGATAACATCCAAGACTAGGTTCTTAGCCTCCCATCTGGCCCGGTCGATAAACCCACCACCCATTCTGGGCTCAAGAATGCCCATCCCAATACAAGAAAGATGCTGATTTTAGCCTAAATTAAGGCATGCATAAAACCAAAATTTTAATTCATATGGAGGAACTGTAGGATCCCTCATGTGTATGGAAAAACCCTCTAATTACATCTTGAATCTATTCTGTATCACCTCTAAGAGCAATCCATGGAAAAATTTGTAGTAACTGGTCCTAAAATGCAAATTTTTGGTAGTGAAGAGACAACTTGTTGACCTCTAAATAGCATTTTTTCTTCCAAGATTGGTAGGTATAAATCCACCACTTTGAGAACATCTATATAGGCAAATTACATATGATCCAATGATCATGACATTTAATTACAAATGCAAGTGTATTTTCAATACTGTTCTAGAGCACAAAAACACTGACAATAAATGTTATCAAAGTTGAATTTATAGTCCAAGAACTCTATTTTCAGTGCTTGTTGGATGAAAAATGGAACTTCCAACACATCCAGAGGGGTAGATAATGTCTAGGACCAAGTTCTTAGCCTCCTATCTATCTTAGTCGACAAATCCACCACCCATTTTGAGCTCAAGAATGCCCTTCCCAATACAAGAAAGATGTTGATTTTTAGCCTAACTTCAGGCATGCATAAAACCAAAAATGTAAGTCATATGGAGGAACCATAAGATCCCTCATGTGCATGGGAAATCCCTCTAATTACACCTTGAATCTAGTTTGAATTACCTCTAAGAGAAATATGTGTTAGAAGTTGTAGTAACGAGTCCTAAAATATAACTTTTTGGCAGTGAAGAGACAACTTGTTGACCTTCAACTAGCAATTTTGCCTCCATGACTAGCAAGTGAAAATCCACCACTTCAAACATGTCTATATAGGTAGGTTATATTTATTCCAATGATTATGACATCTAATTCCACCTATAAGTCCATTTTCACTACTATTTTAGAGCATAGAAACACTGACAACAATTGTGTTTGGAAGGCTACAAGGAGAAATAAACTTTTCATGAGCAATTGTTTAGGAGCATGAAAATGCCAATTACTTTTAGTAACCTTCTCTTATCTTCAAGAATATGAAATTATTTACTAACGGTGCCAAAAATGTGAAGGTGGAAGTTGATTTGGCACCACTAACCTAGAAAAAAATGTTAGTAAGTAATTAAAGATGAAATTTATGCACTTACTACCTACAAAATCAAAAACATTTGGTAAAATTGATTACAACTACATTTTACAAGTCAACATACTTGCGCATTTCAATCCAACGAACCACTTGGATTTGCTCTAATCTTGATAGTATCAAAAATATCTTCATGGTCTGACTCATGAACTTTACATAGATTCTTATTTCTTGGCCTCCCATGATATTTTTGTAATTGAATATTCATTGCAAGAACTAAATTTGAATAGTGTAGTATCTTCCTATGCATTTCAAAGTCTTCAAATAACCGTACATTTGAATTTTTTATAAGATATCGTCAAAGCCAAGTTATAGTGATTACCACAGACCCAGTGAGATAATCAATATTTTTGCCATCTACAACTGAGGAAGTCAAATTTTTCTTTCAATCTACACACCGACATAAGTAGTAATCTATTCTCTCTTCATTCTCCTCATCTGTAATAACTACAAAAATATGGCCTACATCATAAAAAATAATTTTTAATGACACTATGAAGATAGATTATAAGAATAAATAGTAAATAAAGATTCATCTTCTACCTATCTATACTAGGTCAAATATATGGTCAAAGTCATATGATGATGTCATGTTTGTAAGTTGTAATCTTGGTGGAACCTGATATGTGTTGATTAGAATTAGAGGTCTAGAACTCCAGTCATCCACCCACTCTTATGACTCACACTCATTCCAAACAGAGTCCATACATGCAGAATAAAAGCATGCCAAGTGTCACGTATGAATAGTCTAAGAACTTGCGTTTGAGCTATGAAATGAGTGGAGCTCACTTGAACCTATTAGATTCATACAATCCTCATAGTTTGCCAAGTATTTTGACCCCATTAACAAAAAAATGTCTATGAATAGTAGAATTTGGAGCACCATGACATATGTTCTCATTACACCATTCAACCATAGTTTTTTCATCAATCAAATTAGCACTATTGTCAAATTTTAACTCCTCCCTTGTAATGACTCTTTTTACACCATCATGCTCCCCTTTTCTATGGCCAGCCTTAGTGAAACTCCAAATATGTTCTACACCAGTGGTAAATGTATCCTGATCAACCAATAAAACATCTGTGCATTTTTGAATTATGATGTGTAATTGTATAACCAAATGTAATGCTATTTAAAAATAATGTTCCTCTAAGTCAACTACCCATATAACTTCTCAAAACAACCTTGCACATACTCTGTATAATGTGATTAGTCATCATTGACATAGAAATGGTACTCTCTTAATATTTTTTGATATTCTTTTGTACTATCAGGTGCATGCATGACTACTATATGCATCAATATGGTAACTTATGTTGAATTGTAATACTATGATGAACTTCCATTTGTGGTTTGAATGTGTAATTTTAAACAAAATCAACTATTGAAACAATAAAATTAAGTAGGAATGTGTCCTTGTTTAGCTTGAAATGTTCATCCAACCATTTAGCCCTATGTGTGCCTTGCATACTCATAAACAATTTTCTCCATGAATTTGACCATAAATTTTGAAATAGGTATATCTTTCATAACAAGCTCACACCTTTTAGAATTTTTACCATCTTTTACTTGATAAGTCACATATTTGTATTTGCGTAAACCAAATAATTCCTATTCAATTGCACTTGTACACTCATCATGGATACATTTTAATAATTTTGATAATCCACAACAAATGCTACAATTTCCATCCAAACATGCTTTCTTATAAAATAATTGTCCATCTAGTCTTTCACAAAAAATATTTAGAATAAATTTCCTAGCTGATTTTGGCAAAAATTCTATGCCACACTCCTGTAAAATGTTGTTAGTATGCAAAGTACAATGAATATGAAAAAAAACATCATAGTGCATTAAAAATTCAACATGTTACCTACAAAAAGTGGTGCGTGTGTGATTTATTTTTACATAAAAATGTTTGATCATCTTAAAAAATATTTTACTAATAGAAATTTGTGGATGTTTTTCCAAAAACTTAGATTATAATTGTGTTTGAGTCATATCTAAGAAATATTTCAGATGCAGTTCACGATTATGAGAACCAACTCTTCTTTTCACTACATCTCTTGCATTGGGTAAAACTCTTGTATTATCTTTCTAAAATTATGCAAGTAAGTCTTTCAAAGCGTTGACTATAGCCTTGTCCTTTCATGGAAGTCTATCAGAGAATGCCAAGAGCTATTTCGTATTTGGTTCATTAAGTCTTTCACATCTTGTAATTGATTTTATTAATGCTTTTATATTTATATCAAGTGTTTGACTTGTTTTTGAAATAAATCATTTTTTCCCTATTTCAACACTTACTGCACAAGTTGTCATTATATGCCATGCAACACTACAATCTTTGTTACATGATTTTGGGCCTATAATATGATTTATATCACGTATATTTTCAATAATTTCATAATTTTCATCATCCATGTTAGATGTTCTTATTCCTAATGTGTACATTGTAGGTCCCATCTTAACCAATTTCATCAAGGAAACAAATAATTGACATCTTTGACTATCATACTGCAATATATGAAAGAAACTACCCCAAATTTATTGAGCTAGTCTTCTTAAATGGCAATCAGATATTTTGTTATGCATTGGTTTCAAAATATTTTTATCAACTTCAATTAAGTACTTATCTTTTCTATGCACAGTTCTTGGAGGTGTTGTTATTGGTTGAATCTGTTCAGAGGGTGTTTCAAAATCATTATATATTTCCATAAAATTTTATTCTTTATTTGTTTCTTAATTATATGTTTCCATGAATTTTTATTCATTGTTAATTTCATCATTATTTGAGTCCATTAAATTTTCTTCATTATTAGTGGGTAAAGTATCATGCATAGGCTTTTCATCAACAAAATAAAAAACTTTAAACTTAGAATGTGAATTTCAGACATCATCTAATTTTTTATTGTCAATTTGACCATAATTCAATTCATTATTATGAATTTCATCATAATTCAATTCATTATTATGAATTTCATCATAATTCAATTCATTATTGTCAGTTTCATCATTATTCAATTCATTATTTCCAATTTCCTCATTATCTAAGGCATTTGGCTCATCAGGGTTAGTGTTAGTACCTTGTATGGAATGAAATGCTTGCATTCATACCTTGTTTTTTTTATCTCAACTTTTCTAATTTCTCCATTGTTTTTTTATTCAACTTCTTCCTCTTCCCTTAATGTGAACCGGATCCCATTTTGACAAAAACAACCAAGAATATACTTCAAATTGTGGGGTCAAAAAAAAATTGCAAAAAAAGTATGCATAGAATACAAAGAGTATGCCAGGAATGTCTATGGGGACAATAATCTCGATTTGAGATAAAAAAAGATGTTAAAGAGTAAGTTTTTGTTTTTACTTCAAGGAATGTGTATGCTTTATATAAATACATACACATTCCTATAATGCGTATGCATTACTATAACATGTACATGTTTCTTGAAGTATGGGCATATACTATAAAACTCAAGCACAAAGACTCATATTCAATGCATAAAATCCCCTATAATCCTATAATATGATGAAATAAGACTCAATAAGACTAATGTGATGCATAAATCCCTAATATAATGCAATAAGACTATCAAAAGTTGTAATAAGGCTATCATATGATGCATTGAGGCTCAATATGATGTAATAAGGCTATCATACGATGCAATAAGACTATCATATGATGCAATAAGACTATCATATGATGCAATAAGACTATTAATGGTGCAATAAAACTATCATATGATGCAATAAATATTTAATATGATGCAATAAGATTATCATATGATGTAATAAGGCTCAATATGATGTATAAATCCCTAATATGATGCATAAATATCCAATACATGATGCTATAAGACTCTTGATAAGATTATGAAGCAATAAGAATATCATATGATGCAATAAGGCTCAATATGTAAGATGAAATGAGCTATTTTCCCCCAAAATCCCATCATATGTCTTTAAAAAACTAGCTGAATAACGGGTTTAAAAATTGGCACTAATCACATTCATGAATTTATGCATTTGTGATGAAATCAAGAACTTAGGGGTTGTGTTTGTTATAAAATTAGGATTTAGGGTTAGGGGTTTAGTGTAATGGGTTTGTACATGTGTATATGTCATGGAATTAGGGATTAGGGGAACTATACATGTTCAAGTGATAAAATTAGGGTTTATAATCAACATGTCATGAAACATGACCTAATTTAGCCCCTTTAATCACATTGTAGACTCCAATTTAGGTTCAATGGGTTAAAATGGGTCACATTTTAATTCATATTTGCATTTCTGATTAAATTAAGGTCAGTTAAGGCATACATGTTGCATCTATATTATACAATTTATTGGGCCATAAATTTGGTTTAGGGGCTTAATTTTGCCCAAATCACGTCCCTAATTAAACCAATCGACTAATTAGTTCAATTCATGATAGATAGAATTGTACTTAATTTTATCCCAAATCATATATCGAGCTCTTATATTTATGTCAAGAAGGGTTCAAATTGGCCTCCCATGTCTCCTTGATGGAGTAAGAATTTTGAGATGTAATGCTTTCTTGCAGTCCACATCATAAGGTTTAAGCTCATTATAATGAAATATGAACAAGACGATTGAAGATATATATACAAAATATATAATATTAAAACCTTCGATGAGGGGGTGCACATTGGTATTCAATTCTAATCAATCATCTATATGAGGTGAGTAGTTCATCATCCACATGAAAAATTATTAGGTCCCTTTGCTTAGAATCATCCTTGAGGAGAAGCAGGTCTCAAATTTAGGGGACATTATCACCTTCAATGTATCTTGAATAATATCAATAGATTTTGAGCTAGGGTAACTTATACATATGTCATACTTGGTCAATAACAAGTCTATGCCACCCTATATTTCTAAATCATAGCCATCCCTTAATGATTTCAAACAAAGTCCCTAGTGCATTTAGATATTTTCTAAGCTATACATTCATCACTATAAGAAACACATCTTAAAACAACATTTAAAACCACATCATCACTAATGGATACATGTGACCATTTCAAGTTTATTGAGCTCAAAACCACACCTTATACAAAACAAAATGCGTACCCAACTTGACCAAAATATTTAAGAAAAACATGTACATACATTGTACCCATCATCATACTTTCCTATCTTACCATCCCAATTACATGTAGTAAGGTATAAAACTCTATAGTATTGATAATTACCAAGTGTTGTCTAGCTTGTTTTTGAGCTTGCAATTATTGCATCCATGGTGAAACTAGGACTAGTCCCATGTCAAAGACACACTCTTGAGATGAGGTGCAAATGGATGGAGTGGTTGATGGTTGTCCCATGTGTGATGGAGGGGTAGATGAAGGAGGTACATGAAATGGAGGATTAACCATATTTTCACAAGAGATCTTAATTTTAGGAAAAATTTGAATAATGTATTTGAATACATTACGGGAATCTTGAATAATTGTAACGATAGAAGACTCTTGTTAGACTTTCAATTGGGACCTCAAAATGCACAGATGTATTAGGTGACCTTGGAGGAAATTTATGGGACTTATTCAACATATTTTAGGAATGTTTTTGGGAGAATCCAAGGCATGATTCATAGATATTAGGCTTCATTAGATATCATTATTGAAATAGATATCCAAGAGATGCATTGTTACACCAAGGGCTCAATTATTATTTCTACTTACACAAGATTATCTATACTACATAGTCCAATTCAACAGGTTTACCACTTAAACAAATTAGTTCAAAATTTATAAATAAAGGGGTCTGGTCAAAGATATCAAAGAAATAACAAAAGGGTAAGAGAGGATTTTAGGCAAGTAGGATAATATCAATAAGAAAGGCAAGTAGGATTTTAGGCAAGTAAGGTAGCAAGGTATATCCTTGCCCTACTAGGGGAAAGGTCCCAATAGATGTGCATATTCCAATTGTCAAACAAGGATTTTGTTAACATGTGTTCTATTGATGAAACATATTGGTGTATATAACTATTAAAGTGTACTAGAATCTAAACATGTAATATTTAATACTTGTTTAACATTTATTATATAAAATTAAGAGTAACCAATCACATCTTGAAAAGTAAGAGTCAAGTATTGATACTCTAATGCACAATGATTGCTACTCTAAAGGTTACGTTTTGATCATAGGTTTAAAAAATGCATTTTATGACCTTTCATGATAAAATTGGTTATATTGTAAAATTTATAATGTGTTAGACCTTGAAATGGGTAAAAATATCAAAATCTAATGTGATTTTATGGCTAATGGGACCTTTCCTCTATAATAAACATGAAATTTGTTTGTTTTATGTTATTTCAAAACAATGCGTTATATAATGCATATGCATTATTTGAATTTGAATTGAAGATTGAGCCTCTAGCCTCAAAAATGGCTTGGATTTCTGAGCTAGAGGCTTGTGACTGTGCATCTACAACTGAGACTGAGAGTTTTGACAAAAAACAACAAATTTCAACTTTAATCACCAAATATGCTATGGATTTCAACATCAAAATTCAAAAAAATATTACCATCACAACGAGCACACTGTCATCTTTTCAAATATATGATTTTTATAATTTTTAGGCTATTTTAAGGGTTCAAACTATATTTATTTCTAACTACACCTTTTTTAGGCCACTGCATGGTGCACATATACATGCCTATTCATGTTTATGTAATTTTTTTTCCATTGATCCAAATGCAAAACAAATTATATGGTAACAAGCTAGGCCTAATTATACACATATTCAGAAAAAAAATTCAATTTTCATTTTTTTTGAGGTAGTTAGGGGGGTTGAACGAATGGCTATCCATTTTTTTTTTAATCAATTTTCAAGATCTACTTAATTTCAACCTTAATAAAAATAATATTCATTCCATAACACATTAGAAGATCTTATCTAAACATTCACTAAAGGGTTTCAAATAATATGTAATGATGCTCAAAACATGGGCCACATGACCATCTATCTACTATGTTTTCTTGAAAAAATAGGGGGTCCTCTTCAAATTTTAGATGTTTGACTTATTTATACTTAACCATTTTTAAAAAAAATGGTTTTTTGGAAACTAGACTTGAAATGATACAATTCATGTTTTTATACCATCAAAATTTGAGTGTAGCCATCTCAAATTATTTACATAAGTTCACATTTCTAAAATTTTAGAAAATCATGTCCATAGGTATGCCCTTTTTTGTCCCTTAAATGTGTGCACTTACCCATGTTCAATTAATCCTCAAATGTATTGCTCACATAATCATCACCATCATCAGACCTCAAACATTAAATCTTACACCTTGATTGTTTTTAAAAAAGTGTCTTGTGTTCCTTAAATTTATTAAAGATTTTATTTATTATTTAGAAGATACACTCAAAATATTATATAGTAGTCTTCAATGAAAGTGAGAAAGTACACATTCCCACTTATAGGCCTCTTATTCATGTTGAAATTGTTAGCATTCATGAAATCCAATGGTGAACTTGCTCTTGAAGCTTTTCCCTTATTTAATGGTTCACAATGATGCTTTCGTAAAACACATCCCTAAAAAACACCTTCATGTGAATGCAAACTAGGTAGCCCATGTACCATCTCCTTATATATGATTGTGATACTTTTAAAATTCAAATGTCCAAGGCATTCATGCCATAATTTACTAACACCATATGATTTGACTATAGAGGAAATATATCTCCTAAAAATCATGTAAACTTTGGCGATCTATCCTTATATTCAAAATCACAAGTTGAAACCTCATGGAAACCTTGATTGATGTCTTTCAAAACACATTTATCAAGCCAAGTTCAACTTTTATACCTTTAGAAAAAATCTAACTAACTGAAAAGAGATTTAAATGAAGTCCAGACACATAATAAAACTATTCAACATTACAATTAGGAACATCAATATCACCATCCCCAAGTAATCTCATAGTAAAATTATTAGACACAATAATATTTTAAGTTTTAGCATCATAAAGAGGAGAAAGTATATTCTTATTTTTGACAATATGATGAGTACAACCAAAATAAAAAAACCAAATGTCATGGGAAACATGATGAGAATATCCCTCACAAGATAAATAAAAATGGGTAGAATCAATATCTTCATTGTCATTGTTATCATTACATTTTCCTTTAATTATCCTCTCTTTCTTTTCTTTCTTTTGGAAGCCCATAGTTTACTTATAATACTTGTCCTTGGTGTAGCCTTCTTTACCGAAATAGGATAAAACATGCATATTATTACCCTTTATTTAGTTGTATAGGTTACCCTTATTTCTTTAATGTATTTTGGAACTAGATCCATGGTCAAGATTTTTGTACTTTGATCCATGATGATCATTTTAGTTCTACGCCATGTCTTTCCCTTTGTCATAGACATGGTGGGCCTAGTCCTTGGGGTCAAGATCACCCTCCTCTTTGAATAATTTATTTCTCTTCAATGAATTTTTATGTAAAATTTATGAAAGTGAAATCCTTCCACACATCTTTCTTCTTTGAGTTTCTAGTTGATGATAACTATTGATTGGTGTCTAATGACCACAATCCAGTCACACCATTATGCTCAGATATAAAAATACTTCGTGAGGAAAAAAGATACCCCCAAGAAAATAAGTTGCCTTTGTAGAAAAAAATTCCCTATGATGGCCAATTGGATATCAAGTTTAAGCTTGATTTTTCATGCCTTGAATTAAAGAAAAAAAGGGACACTTGTACTTTTTTTATGCATAGACTCAAAACCTAAAAAAGGTTTGTAAAAAATCAGCACAAATCCTGATTTCAAAAGAAATAAAAATATATCCCCAACCATGAGCCTTGGAATTGTGAAATTGAAGATGTATGGTTCTTTTCTAGCGAGCTATTATTGGCTATAGAAAATTAGGTAGATCCAAAATAAGATCTCAAATTTATCCAATGAGCTCCAAGGTTCCTTAATAGTTTAAAATATTAGTGAGAAGATGAAAAATCACTCTTAAGGATAGTTACAAACACTGACTCTTGGATTTATTGAAAACTCCATGAAACGTTGAGTTAATGAAGTCAAAAGTGCCTAAGGTTGCAATGATAGAATTTGATTACCATGTTGGATGCATTCATAGAAAATAAAAGAACACTACAATGAATAAAAGTAGGTAATTGAGTATTCGTGGGCTTGGGAGAAGCATATGCTAATGGCTAAACCTTGACATCCTACTTTTAACCTGTATATTGAAACCTTTAACAATACACTGCTTTGGTTACGACTTCCAAACCTACCTCTTCAGTTTTTTGACCATACTATTTTTAAAGTCATAGGTAATTCTTTTGGTGAATTTTGCCATGAGGATCCCATAACACAAGAAAGGGGCCACTCAACTTATGCTCAAATTCTGGTTAATGTTGATGTTACTAAAGAGCTTTTAGTTCAGGTGGATTTGATAGTGAGGGATAGAACTTGGGTACAACCTGTTGATTATGAAGGCTTACTTTTTAGATACCATCGATGTTTTCTTACGAGCCACTTGGTCAATGATTGACCAATCATTAAGCATAAAAAAGGAAACATCTAGTGGAAAGATGCATATCTAGAACATATAATATTTAAATCTACTATTGAGAGTGAGGATGAAAGTGAAGTTCTAAATATGGTCCCAAAAATGCTTGTGGAAATATCCCCATATGGGAAGACTATGGCCAAAAACTCAAGAAAGAACACTACATGTAAACCTAGTGTGGGGTTGACGGCTCATAAGCCATTAAAGTCCCAACTTAGAAGGTGAAGGTTTGTTAGCCAATGCTCCATTCTTGATCAATACTTCAAGTGAAGCTTTTGTACTCTCTATTCCTATCTTGTTTGATTCGGGAGAAGGAGGGGAATGGACTATGGTGATTAATAAAAGGAAAGAAAAATGAAAGGAGTAGCTAAAACCAATGAATTTTTGAGGAGCAATAATTATTGATCAAATGAACTATTCTATTCATAAGCAAATGTTAGATTTTATAGTATGTTGTTCATTTGAGTCAACACTTACCCACAAAATTCTACACCTTATCTTAGCATATCTCTCTGAGATAAATATTTGTTTATTCCTATCTCTAATATTATGTGGGTTTACATACAACTTATAATTAAGTTGTTATTACAACTTAACCCACCAATTAAATTTAAAATAATATAATATTTAAGCTCACTAAATGTGATCACTAACCTAAATATACTTAATATTCTCCCCCTTAGTAGTCACATAGGGAGAGAACACATATGACTAAATTGTCCCTCCTTAATACGGATATTAGGTTCACTCGAAAATACGTCTGATTTTATAAAAGTTTGGAAAGATTATTACATTATCCATATTTTATTGAAATTTGCATTTGCCTATCAACATAAACTTTATTTAAAAACTTTCAACCAAAGAAAGACTTAACTCTTAAATAATGATAAAAGATTCTAAATTCAAGACATTGACAAAACAACACAAACTAAAAATTAGACTGAATTAAAAATAACTCATAACTCTCTCTCTATATATTTTATTGACATTAGACAATAATTCACTCCAAACAATAATAAAACTTATATCTAAATACTAATTACCAAAAAAAAATATAACTAAACAAATCTAAATCAAAACTATATTAAAAAATTACAAACTTTAAAAACTACTTCAAAACTTAAAAATATATATATATAACAAATCTAAATCAAAACTACATTAAAAAATTACAAACTTTAAAAACTACTTCAAAACTTTAAAATATATATATATAAATCTAAACTTACTAAATCATAAAAGATTTAAAACAAATTAAAGATCAAAATTAAAAACTAAAAAAGGACTACCAACACAAAAAAATAAAAAAAAAACCAAAAAACAAAAAACCATTACCTAAACAAAAACGTAGTCTAAAAACATAAAAAGCCGTATGCCAAATAAAAGCTATTTAAAACAAAATCTCTTCAAACAATACTCAGCAAACAAAACCCTATAAATATCATAATATTTTCTCCACCGTCATTGAGGAGATGCGGCCGCCAAGTGAGGAATATGCAGAGTCTACAGAGGCGAGTTGAGTGGGATCACCGGCCGAACAAGGGTTTGTGAGATAATCTGCCATCGACTCTGACAAACTGGATGTCTTAGTTGCAGGAGTGAGCTAGTGTTTGTTGAGATCATCGCCATAATGCTGTGTTGAGTCTGGATCGATTCGATACAATGTGTATCCTTGCTGTGTAAAGAGAGGAAGGCGAGATGGAGAATGTCGTGGTATTGTGGAGAATGGCAGGCAGCCGTTTGAATAGCGGAAGACAAAGACGTGTTGAAGATTGAACGCAATCCAAATGCAAGAGGAGATAACCAAATACAAGTTAGATCTGAGTCTGGGAGCTCATGAGAGCGAGATCCACGACACACAGCCCTATCTCGTCACAACACTTTTCAAACGAGAGCAGCTTCAGGTACTCAGCTTGATACCTACGACAGTCGTTCACTTGACGCCATTCGTCGACCTCCAAGCTTGATCTCCTTTGTCAATACAAAGGCTGATTAGATTTTTGAATCTTTGCCAATGCCGCATACAAAAAATGATTTGCAACTCGATATTGATGGAAATGAAATGTGGTTCGAGCTATATCCGACTAATATATGCCATGCAGAAATCTCAAACCCTTTGAAAGGGAAAAACTAGATCAAACCCTTATGCAGACTAGTACGACCTTGGAATTTTTTGCCGGGAGGTGTGTGGTTGGAGGCCAAAAAACTGCAGATCTTTGACATGTACCACCTTCTTCCCTAGAGAGAGGATGTACGGCCTGATCCGCACTGTACTATAATTATTTTATTATAAAATATTGTCAACAAAATATACAGTGGTCTGCAGTGTAAAATTACTAGCAAATAATAGTATATGATGTGGTTTGTATTCAAAGGTTTTTAT
Source organism: Torreya grandis (assembly GCA_037957365.1). Classification (NCBI taxonomy): domain Eukaryota; kingdom Viridiplantae; phylum Streptophyta; class Pinopsida; order Cupressales; family Taxaceae; genus Torreya; species Torreya grandis. The sequence continues at coordinate 1,603,463 of JARHVA010003297.1, forward strand.
TATGAACAAAGGTTAATTTACACTAATTTTTTTAATAAACAATAGTCTATCAAATGATAGAAGTAATTGATATGCTCAAAGGTTTTTATTATGAATAAGGCCAATGAATTATAGAGGTGTCTGCTAATAGACTTTCATATCAAATTTTGAGGAGTAATAATTATTCATCAAATAAATCATTTTATTTATAAACAAAAGTTACATTTTATTGTGGACTATTCTCTTAAATTATAGGAGTCAGCACTTACCCACAAAATTCTATACTTTGTTTTAATTTAATATCTCTCCAAATATGTATTTATTTATTCCTATCTTTAATATTATGGGGTTTATTTATAACTTATAATTAAGTTGTTATTATAATTTAATTCACTAATTAAATATTAAATTAATATAATAATTAAACTTATTAAATATGAGCACCAATTTAAATATATCTAATATGAATATGAAGTCCAATCACAAAATAAAATGATTTCGAAAAGTTTTAATTATTTCTTAATTTATAGTTTTTTTTTTGTTGATTATTTTGTAATGTTAAATTATTTTTATATATTTTTTAAAAATATTATGGTATTATCTAATTGATAACCATGCAAATGAAAAATAACTAAATTATTTTTATAAAAAATAGAAAAAATTAAAAACCAAAAATAATAGATGAAAAAAAAATAATAAAATATTCTAAAAACCCAAAGCCAATGCTAAGGTAAGTTTTCACCACTAACAATATGTTATAAATAAAGACGACCTAAAATTTTCATTATTATGCCCTCTCCAATTTCAAAACCCTTTCTCGTTTTCCTTTGTTATATTCTAAAAACTTAGGGTTATCTCATTGAAGTATGATGGTTTATAATTTGTTTCTTTATGGGTATTGTGTAGACTATAATGAGATATGGAAAAATGCAACTAACACATTTAAAAGGAAGATTCAACATAAAACTTATGTGAATTGGAAAGGAGAGAAGAATATAAAATTTGATAAAAATCAATTGGAAGAGTTAATATAGTTTGAACTACATGATAAGAAGCACAATATTTTTGTAGGGATATTTTTTACCAACAAGATGGAGTGAATCTATTTAGAAGATGATGGTAGTAATAAGGGGGTAAACAATATTTTCTTCAAGGAAAATATTATTAATAGTAATATTTAAATTTATGATCGTGAGTATCGACAATTTTTTAGGAAAAAAATTTGATTATTTTTTTTTATGTTTTTTTATTCCATGTGAATTTTAAATTATATTGAAATTATTGAAATACAAAACTTAACACACTAACACATATTTTTTTGTAAAATAGATTTAGTCCCTCAAAAGAGAAAGACATCTCAGCTAAAGCACAAGAGAGCTTATGGATAGTTTACTTGTGAGATATTATTTGGGAGGGTTTAAAGACCACACCTTGATCATGTTTCCAATTATTTTAATGAATGTATTAGAGTCATAATGTACAATGGATATAAATAACACCTTACGTGGACACTCATGGGTTAAGTGTGACACAATATGGAACATGGCCAACTTTTCAAG